>VWZI01016007.1:4398-75480 GCA_013396835.1 Psilopogon haemacephalus | reverse complement strand
AAGTAAAAAAAAAAAAAAAATCCTCAATTGCAGATAGTCACATAGATAAATGCAAGCAACAGCACAATAAGCCAAACATACAGTCTGTGGTTACTGTATATCTGTGCCATAGCCAGCAAGTGCAGAATGGGAAACAATTTCCAACTATCATAAACCTCATGTGAAGCTCCTAGACCAATGTGTGGTATATCTTCACAAAGTTAACAAGTGAAGAGTTTTCTTTTGCCATATTTAGAAACACAGCCATGAAACTTGAGCGAAGGAAGGAAAAGGTGAATGAGTCATAAACACCTCCCTTCCTTTCTCCAGTTCTCGCAGAAAAAAAATCTTAAATGTTGGAGCTCATTTTGGAAGGAAAATTCTCATTTTTCTTCTCATAATCCTTCCCACGTCAGTTAAGTGTAGTTGAGCACATAGAGCACTGTCAGCTAGGTAAAATTTTTAAGATCTTTTCCATCCAAAGTTCCACTCAGAGTGTTCAATTGACTAAGGATGTGAAGACTATACTGGATTGTCATGGAAGACTAATAGGCCCCCCACCCTTTTGCTGATGGGGGAAGCAAAGGTGGAAGGAAGACAAAGTCTTGGGCTGTTATGGTCCTCCCCAAAATGATAAATGGGTACCCATACGTGTCTATGCACTTGTGAGTGTCTTGCTCAAATAAGGGCAAGCAAGTCTTGGTTTCACCTAATATGGCATTTGTCATTCTAATTGGTGAATCTCTGTGGCCAAAGGATCCATTACATTCAGGCAGATAACATAAATGGAGCTAAGTTGCAAGCAGCTCTGTGCTGCCTCTGCCTCGCTGCTCTGCTCACACAACAGGCTTCTGCCTCACTGTTCTTGGCTTGGACAACTTGTTCCACTCTGCCTCATGCTTCAGACCAGCTTAGTTCTGATATTTTGGCCTTGACCTACCTGGAAACTTAAGTGCCTCAAGTTTACCAGGAGAAGGCATTGAGTGTCTCACTATGTGGTGTCAACCAACATCATGCTCTCTGGATGTCTGCAAGAGATCCTCTTCAATCCTCTGTGTCAAGAGGAATCAGGATCAGGTCAGACATCGTCTGCTCTTTCCCAGCACCCTGCTAGAATCTGGGAAGATCTAGAAGCCTCTCAACATCTATCAAGACACCAAGCAGTTTCAACGTTACCACAAAGGAGCCAGGGACTATCTCTGCATTCTACTCCACTGCTGTGAGTAGAACACTTTCCCTCCAGGCTGCCTATTTTGAAGAGGGGTAAAGCCATTTTGTGGCTAAACTTTTCCAATTTTCTGATTCTCCTAAATTAATGAATTGCCTATAAGCATCTTTGTGAAGATTTTCCTGACCAAATTAGAACCTAAATTTAACTAGTTTGTATATAGTTTGTGGGCAGGGCTTTTTGGAAATAAAATAACTACATATTTTATATTTCCTGCCTTGTTAATTGCCGCAAATAAATCGGGGATAAAAGAAGAAGCTGCAGCTAATTTGTTACAGTTTAAAACTAGTGTCTAAATTGTAAATTACTTTTTTTTCCAGAGTCCAAAGGATGTACATCCCTAAAGGGGCTGAAATAAATATGAGAGATATATTTATTCCATTTCATTGGCTTGTTATTTTTCTATATAGTTGGGAGTTCAGAATGTTCTCACTCGCTTCCTTGCTTATTTTTTCCCACTGTCTCCCCCTCCTTGCCTGCTCTGCTCTGCTCATTATTTGGGTTACCAGTAAGATGAGAGATAATATTGTGGCAGCCTGGGCTGTTGTCTAGTTGTGTATATATATATATATGTATTTGTGTATGTTTATTACCTTTTATATTTAGTCTACTTTTTGTAAATAATAATTTCACCTCACTTCCAAATTCTAAGTAGTATGGTAATTTACCCCTGGGGGAGGGGAGGGGGGTAAATCGCACACTCTTAAGTGGTGTAAAACCACCACATGATTCCTCACAANCATGATTCCTCACAATAAATGCAGAGCAACTCTCTCAAGAAAGTTAAAAAAGCTAGTTCCTTTTTTTTCAAGATCCATGCTGTATTTCTATTTTTTCTTTTCAGACGTAATAATTTGCAAGAGCCAATTCTTCTGGCACTAATCCCGGAAAAGTTGTCCAGTAAGGGCATGTGAACGGTGGCTTAGGTCTATGTGTAATTCATGTGCACAAAGAGGTGAGAGTCAAATTTCTGTATATAAATGTCTATAATTTTATATGTAAATTATCAGACAAGAAAGTAAATAAATACCATTTGTTTTATGACTGACTCCAGAAGGAAGTTAGCCTTTATACTTAGAAAGACAAATGAAATCTTGGAAGTAAAGAAAAAGTAGGTAAGTTTGACTTGACAATAGGAAGGTTTGAAGGACTGAAAGACCTTTTTATGTTATCTTTAATAAATTGAGTTGCAATTATCCCATGCATGAAATTTATCTGACATACACATACTTACAGAAATGTGAAACCAGTAATTCACAAGGTTTTGACTGATAGAAATTTTAAACTTATGAAGACTTACCTGATCAGTCTATATCTCTGGCTTTCTAGAAGTTCCACAATATCAGCTTTTCCTGTAGCATTTTTGGGTTTTCAGTATGTGTATTCTTGGACTCACAATATAATTTTCACATCAGTTTGTCCGCTTCATAGACTATTCTTCCAACGCTCCATAAAAGGGCAGAAAGATCACTCTCCAATACACAGGTTTTCTTGTACCCACTTTAATCATTCCTTGAAAGCTCTTGAGACTTGCTCTCAAGTCTAGCTAAATGGAAAACCTCCACTTCAACAGCTCATTCAGAGAGATGAAATTCTGCCTACTACATGATTGAACACATTCCTGATCAAAAAGTAGCAATCACTGAATACATCAATGAGCAATGACATTGGGGAGGGCATTGTTCTTTATTCTGTCCAATAGACCATGGCAAAACACCTTTTTCATATCAGAGATTGCTACTGAATGAGTCAGCATTAGAAAATCATCTTTTTTCCCCTACTTTAAAAAAAATGGTTGAAAAAAATCCTTGTACCAAATTAATTTAAAATCTTAATTTCATTTTACATGACATTAATGTCCCTTAAATATTGGGATCGATCACCCTGTATGTGTGCTATTAGGCTTTCCTCAGGTGTGTGCATGCACAGGGAGTTTGGCGTGACAACTTAAATACTTTTACTAAGGAGAATGCTTCTCTCACTTGTATTTAGACTCATAAAATGAATCAATAAATAAATATATGCATGCTTTAGTAGAGCTTTTAGAGACATCTTTAGGACTTACATGTTTCAGGACCCAGAGGTTTTAAAAAGCGAAGCTTTAAGTTTGTAATTGCAGATAAAGGGGCATTAGATCCTAGCAACACGTAATCTTTATCCTGATAGGATTCTTAGCTTTGAGATACAGCAAATGCTGTATCAGGAAGTAGAATAAGAAATACGTGATGAAAGTGTGAGAGACCTGGGCTTGTTCAGTCTTAAAGCATTTTGCTGCTTTCTACAACTGTCTAATAGCAGAGCACAGACAAGACGGAGACAGGCTCTTCTCAGATGTACATAGAGCTGCTTTTCAGAATGGAAAGACAAGGGAAAATTAATACAAGTTGGTACACACAAGAAACTCTGAGTCAATACAAGAACTTTCTTTTTTTAATATATGTGAGTTCAAAACTGGAACATGTCACCCAGAGAGGCTGGTGAATCTTTACCCTTGCAGATACTCAAAATCTATCTAGACAGAATAACCTTTGTCTAATTAGCCCTGCTTTGAGTGGAATGAGTTGACCTCTGGAGGTTTATTCCTAGCTGGTGACTCTGTGACTGGTTTTCAAATTTGCTACAATTCACTCAAATTTTATGTCCCTTCAGTTTTGCCACTGAGCACTGTTCATGTCAGAAATACAAACTGACAGTGTTAAGGTTGTGGAGCGAGAAGAATTTATACCGGATAAAGTTCTGGATCTGCCACATTTCAAGTAATTGATAGGAACTACATCTCACTCTGGAGTCTTGGTATGGGTATGGGGACACATTTGAAATCAGAAACATTTCTGGCTAGCTCTATTCAGTACTTTTCTTTTATAGTGCTTCCCATGGTGTAGGAGGCTGGAATAATACCGTCTCTTTGCCATTCACCAAATAACATTTCCTGATGTTGAGGGATCCTTAACAGAGTGACACCACAGTGTGTCTCTTGGCACAGAGAAGACAATGAGCTTTAAATTCTAGGCAGAGAAGACAATGAGCTTTAAATTGTAAGAACTTATCTTGAAATGTAAGTTCATTGCAACCAAAAGTTAGTATTTCACAAGCATGGGGAAACATGATGTGTAAACACTGCAATATTAGTAGCTTTCATATTTAGCATTGATTCAAAACCTAATGAAAACCTGGCTTCCAAAATCTACTAATTTCATTGTCATTTTCCAGTCTGCTAAATTGGAATTGGAGGAAGCTTAGTTCCAATGCAATAATATCAACTTATAAAAACACATTTTTAAAAAAATATGTTTTCACTTTTTCCTCTGCAGCCTACTTTTTTCTTGGCTGAATAATTTGCTACACATGAATTATGCAGCACTCATTGGCATATGGAAGGAGGCAATAACTACCAAAGGATTTTATATTTCTGGTGCTACGAGTATAATTTTATGAGTCTTTTTCCTCTTTCTTAAAAGTGAAAGAAGGAGAAAAAGAAAGTGAAAGAAAGGCCCACTGTATCAATTTACTTTAAATCATGATAATTTAATTTTCTTAGACATGATTACAAAAAAAACCCCACAAACAAAAATCCCTACCACAAGCAAAACAAAACAAAAAAAAACCCTCAGAAACTTCAAATCAAATAAAAACAAACCAAAGCACAAAAACTTTATTTTCTTCAAGTATCAGAATGGAAAATGAAATTAATAAATAAACAAAACTACCAGGAAAGCATGGGGGGAGGGGAATAAGGGGGCGGGAAATCAGATGAGAAGTTAAAATGGCATTTAAAAAATCCTTTGCATCAGTTTCCAGATATCTTCACCTATATAAATTATTGTTACCCAGTGAAGTCAGTAAAGCTACTCCAGTTGACTTCACCAAAGGATCCCTCTCTCTCTTTTTACATTATTGTTTCCCCTCAACTCACATTAGGTCAGAGAATTGACAAGTGAGACTGTCTACAAAAATCTCAGCTGTATCAAAAAGTCACTGTCTGACCCAAAAGTGAATTAGCTTTTGTATATTGCTTTGCCCAACATAACTCTTTACTGAATAATTTTGAGAGTTACTTTTAATGAAAACATAACTGACTTATTAAATTAATATACACACAGCTGATGCATTTTTTCCCAGCTTGTATATGGCATCTATTAAATATATATGTGTAGATATTACCCCTACGTTTTCTTATGAGACAATGTAATTGATCAAGTGGGAATATACTTAGTCATTTTCATGGCTTTTCTGGACATCTTAATCCTCACAGGTATAAATTAAAGTGGCAGATATCACTGGAGGTTTTCCAAGTTTGACTTCTAAATTATGAGCTGCTCAGCAAAAGCTCTGCTGCTGACTGCTTTTGCACAGAATATATAGTGAAGGAAAAAAATAAAAAAGAACAGTAGCTGCAACTAAGCATATGAGAGTCCAGCTTCCTTGCTATTTTTCTCTTTCACTCACACACAAACATACATTTGTATACATTACAGTCCAAGTTTTACTGCCTTTAGTTTATTTTGCTTTCCACTAAGCAAACCTGCAAAAATTGTCTTGGGTGGACAGTGAAAGTAACTTGACACACCACCCTTCCTTTCCTGCCTCTCCTCACTATTTATTTTCTCTTTCCCTACCTTCACATCTTTTTTTGTTGAGTTTCCCTCTTCCTCAGGAGCAGAGCTCTATATTTTATGTATAAGGATGAACTACTTTCCTGGAAACTATGCACGTAACACTTAATAATTTTAAAGAAGTCTGTCAGAGTGAACCTTTTTATTTGGCTGAATCCTATGTTCAGCCTGCATATCTCAACATGGAATTAAAATAACAAACATATAATTATTAGCCTGTATATATATATATATAGTTTTAAATGGTTGAGGCTTTTTTTAAGTATATAATTTAGCTATCTATCTCTTTCCAGTTCTGTTGGACTCATTGAAGATTCCTGAATTAAACTGCTGCAATAAAACTTCATTACAGATATAAGAATTTATTGTGTGTCTTTCACTGACATTTTTTCACCCCATTGACCCTACTTTTATCACTAACTGCTCACTAGTATGAGCGAATGATTCACAACTGAGACATTAGAGGTTCAGGCAACCCATAGCAATGGCATGGAACCTCACACATATGCAGTGGCTTGTTATGCTAGCAGTGGAGTAATTTCCTTTACATCATGGAGATTTAAATTAAACTTCTCTTTACTGCCAGTTAGTTTGCTTCTCCTCTCCACCAGTTTTTCCTGCTGTGAGAATTAAGATGATTCACAGTGTAGAAGGGATGTAAATAATCACTGACCACTATTTGAACCTATGATATGAAGGAAGAAAAAGAGAAAGGAAGAAAGAGAATACCAGTAAGAGCAAGTACAATTTGTAAGGTTAGGATAAAATGAACCAAAATGGAAACAAAAATAGTAACCAAAATGGATTTATGAAAACCTGAGAACAAGTTTGCTATTCTATCTCCATACAGTGATTGTAAATGAAGCTTTTTTTTTTTTTTTTTTGGTGGGGGGCGGCTTTGTTCTTGTTTTGTTAAAGCAAGAGGATTTGTCTCAGAAAAGGTCTACTGTCCTACTTTCACTGAGCTTTCAAACATTATGTTAAATTACTAAGTGTAACATTACACTTAGAGTGAGAACAGAGGCATGGAAAAAACAAAGAGCAGATAAATTAGGTAATGCCTCCGCCACTATCTCATAGTCCCTTTGTGAAAATAGAAAGCTCCAGCTGCAGTAGTGAAAGCCCTAAGTACAGGAAATGCACCTTCGCTTTTTAGAGCTCTGAGCTGATGATTTAAGCAGTGCCGTGATTCACACATTTATATACTATTTAAATATGTGTCCAGTAATTTTGCCTAATGTAATATTGTTGCATTTGAGGCAATCAATCAACAATACAATAAAACGCTTGATGAAAGGAAGAGAAATAACCAACATCTTGGGCATATATGATTTGTTTCCTGAAATTGAAGGCCTAAGTGGTAGTTCTGTTCTTGACATTATATTAATTCCAGGTTGTATGTTGCTGAAATGAGCTGCCTTGCTGTTTCTTACACTCTTTGGCATGTCATTATCTTTACCCAGATTTTTTCTGCCCATGCCTCATGATGCAGTGGGAATCATTCCTCTAAATCAGACTGCAGTCATCTGTTGCCAGTGAATTTGTAACTTATCAAAATGCATTAAAAATCCACTACTTCCTGCCAAATAAACAGGAACAGGAATTGAAGGATTTTGAGAAGTAGAAGTGGAATTCCTTCTGGAAACACACAGAATAGAGAGGCCATCTGAAAATATCAGAGAAATGCAAGACACAAAAATATTTCACGTCTTTTGGACCCAAAACTGCTAAAGAAAAATAAGCATGTCCCTGGCTAATGATATGGTATAAAATCTTACACAGCTCATTTCTTGAATTTCATTCAAACACAACTATGCTACCTACATCTAGCTTTTGCACAGGGCACTAGAAGGCAGAAAGGTTGGACTCAGAAATAATTATGAGGCAACCAATTTATAATTCTGTACTCAGACAATAGTCACTTATGTATGCTTGTGCTTGAAGTGCAATTCCCAAAGAGATTATAAAATTTGTACAAAGCCACAGGAGACAAAACATTTTTAAAGGATGTCAAACAGAAATACCACTATTCAGAGATACAACTGCAAAATATGCCCCTGCGGTGAACAGAAAGTATGGATCTAGCATATTTTACTGGGAAATAGCATCTTCATGTTATGTACCAACATTATGACAAAAACTAAAGAAGACAATAAACTATCGTAATGTAGCCATGCGAACAAGTAAACTAGCACCAAGTAAACCTATATATGCACCTCCATTCTCCCATTCACTCTACCTGAGTTTAAGGTTCAGTGGCAGTACAAAGTCTGAACACAATTTCCAATAACTTGCTAATATTTAAACAGAAAAAAGACAAAGAGAGGACAGGCTGTGAAAAAAATGCTTGTCTCTGCCTTCCAGACATTCCAGTCAATGGTAATGAGGAAAAAGTAGGAGATTATTTGATCTTCTGAAGAGCAGAAAGATGACCTTTCCATAGTAGCTGAAATAGAATACAGTTCCCAGTTCTCTCCTGGACTGTCTCCTTAGTTGTGCATGACTCATAGGAGCATACTAGTTTTAGAAATAGATGGACAAAGACACAATCCTTGCTTAGCAACAGAAGAAGGATGTGATAAAGAGCTTGAAAAATGCCAGTACATCTTGCCAATCACACAGATGGGAAATTGCTGATTAAACAATTTGCAAAATGTTTTCTTTATGGTTTTGAGTAGTCTTAACTGTCAGATTTCAAAATTTATATTTAGGGAAAAGGCACTTGGAAAAGTTGAGCCACAGAATGCAGTAGAAACCACAATGCCAAAGAGAGGCCCAGTTAGTATTCATGTATGCAGCTAAATCTCAAACTCTTCTCAGGTTCAGAAAAAGCTGCCAGACACATTGAGGGAATCTTGGCACTTGAAATGTTTAAAATATTACATTTATTTTGCCTTATGTCCATTCTTATAATTATAGTAAAGCTTTCCCAACATGCTCCACACTTGTATCACATACACACAAGTCGGTACAAAAGCTATTGGTATTTGGTGTGGTTTGAGTTCCCTAGAAGTGCACATACCTAATGGAAAGCTGCAATAACACTGTAACGCAACTGAGGCATGTTTGTGTAATATAAATCTCAAACTACTCTCCAGCTCTGCACTGTTTCACAGAAGCAAGCCACAGAGTACCGATGAAGTGCAGAACATCATTTTGCACAGACAGGCGTGTTCTGCCCAAAGGCTTTACAGACAAACAATATAGAACACACAAATACCTCTGTTTGCAGGCTAAAGTCAAGTTTCAAGTAATATGAGTCAAATCGAGAGTGAAGACAGCCTAGTTTGCTTTTTTCTAAAAGCCCAACTTTCTGGTGCTTCGGTAAGTACCACAGATGTAATGTGTGCTTTGTTAGTGAAGTTTGATTGTTAAAGACCCTTGCATAAGTGAGAAAAAAAATATCCTTCATAATAAAGACTTGTGAGTTTGAGTGCTGAGCACATAACTTTTTCTCCTCTGGGCCATAGTCCACACCAAATAAAGCACACTTGACTGCCTCAGGGACCAAAAGCTGCTGACAGAGCAGCTTCCCATGTTTCTGCCATAACTGGAGCTGATCCCTAGGAGGGATCTGATCTAAAATTTACTGCCTGTGGCTGATAAACACTGTGTGCTAGTAGCTGTAGGAAGAATTCACTTACCCAGTATTTGTTTAGGTCCAATTGCTGTACCTACACTTCTTAATTTATTTGATATTAGAGAAATACAGGACATTTATTTGCAGAAGGGAAATAGTGCAGAGGCCTCAAAAATAACTGTAAGCAGATCTACATTTTAAACTTATGTGCTAGAACTTTTTTTCTGGTGAGCACTAACTTAAGTTTAATTAATTTATATCAGGAGAGGTGGAGTGCAGGTGCTGATTTTTCAGCTCCTGTATGTAACCCACTTTTGAAGAAATATCTAAAGCAGGGATTTCACTTGAATTACTGAGTGCAATTTGGCTTAGTTACTGTTAAAATGTTACCATCACAGAGAGAGTATGTTGCTGGGTTTCTTTTCTGTAGTGAAGCTTTTAGTCATCATCTTAAATACAGATTATATTGTCTCCAACTGTGTAAATTTAATGGTAAATTTAATCCTAAATAAGCAGAGCAGTGCAGTTCTACATAAGAATAAAAAAATCCCTAGAAACTTACCTCAGGTGTCTCTTTTTTAAAATATTACTTTTTACCAGGATAAAATTGAAAGTTAATCTAAAGGGACCCACAGCTAAACAAACAAAGGCATAAGTGCATGCATGGATCAATACACATGTATCGATACAATGTCCCAAACCTATACACTTATATGTTTTGGTGAATGCAGATAGATTCATAGAATTTTCAGGGCTGGAAGGGACATCAAAGATCTTCCAAGCCTGTTATCATGGGCAGGGACACCTCACACTAGATCAGGTTGCTCAGAGTCACATCCAGCCTGGCCTTAAAGACCTCCAGGGATGTGGCTTCCATCACCTACCTGGGCAAGCTGTTCCAGTGTCTCACCACCCTCATGGTAGCACTTCTTTATAACATCCAATCTGAATCTAACCCACTTGTGCTGGTTTGAACTAATTGGAGGATTTGAATGAGAAATTAGACTATAGGCTGAGAAAGGAAAGGAAAATTTAATTCTACTTCACTCATTTGTTTACTGAAATGGTATAAATTTAGAACCCAAACAAAAGATAACTCAGACCGCTTTGGGCTGTGGCTGCTGCTGTTTCATGTCTCTCTCTCTTCCTGCTTTTCTAGCTGGATCTGAATGATTTCATTAACTTCTTTCCTGCTGCTAATCCCCCTGGCCCATCTACCTTCACCTATCTTCCGCATGAGATACGTGGTGAGATAAGACTGGGGAGGGGCAAAGGTGGTAGGGTGGTTGGTCACCCCTCTTAGAGATTTCTAGTCTTTGGGAGGGGTGTGGTGTTTCTGTATTACCTTTTTACTCTATATATCTGTAAATGTTTGTTACATATTGTAAATATCTGCTTGTGTATTGTGCAAAGCTGTAAATATAAAGCTTCATTTCCTTAACTTCCAGCCGACTGAGTTCTAGCCTGGATTATCTCAAAGTGTGAGGGGGCGGGGAACTGCCAAACCACCACACTACTTCTAGTTTTGCTGCATCCCCCCCAATCCTATCACTACCTGACATCCTAAAAACGGCCCTCACCAGCATTCTTGTTGGCCTCCCTAAGATACTGGAAGGCCACAATAGGTCTTATCAGAGCCTTTTTATGTATTGAAAAGTGTCAGTTTTTGCCATAGCATCAATTTCAGGAAATGCCTTTTTGATACACTCTTATGGTATACGCTGTTCCTATTGTCATGAGAAAAACATTCTGAACAAAAATAAAGATAAAAACAGTACTCACCTGACCCATGAAACTGTAATGGTCACAAGACTTTTAAAGCTAAGCGAGTAAAATTTCTATTAATTTTGCATCTGGTTTTTTTTGTGACCAGAGCTACTGACGTCTTATTAAACAAAACAAGCACATGAGCACAGGACCAAGATGAAAAATACCAAATCTGTTTATCTATTTTGCACTTCTAGGAATACTCCTTCAGCTACTATGCTACAGAAAACAGTCTCCTGTTACTGGAATTACCTTGTAGTTTGTAAACTTTAGAGAATTTTTATACATTGTTTAAGTTTCTGGTAATAAATTCTCATCTATTTAAATGGCTTACTAAAGCAGTAAAGTACACTAAAAGAAAGTTAAACATTACCAGGGCAGTATATTGGGAAGTTTGACCCTTCCTCTAAGGGAATCTATTTTCCTCTGTGAAAACAGTAACCTCTTTACATCCCATCTTTACTCAGAAATTTACTGCCTAAATGAGCTGTAGCATGTATCTTTAAAAAATAATTAATCATATATATATAAAATCATGTTTATATATCATGTAAACAGAATGACATTTGACAACAAATAACAAGAAAGAATCATAAAAGCAAATAAAGGAAAAGAAATAATGGATACTTGTTGCAGGAAGAAGTGCAAAACATAAAAGTGGTTACAACTAATCTGAAATACAGCCACATTTCCCTGTAGTAGGAAGTCAGTGGGCAATCCGTGGCTCACTTGACAAATGCAGCCCTCCAGACAAATTAACCAGATCCCGGTGTATGCTTTCTCTAATGGATTCTCCACAAAAGAAGCTGGAAATAACATTTCCAGGTATTAATTGCAATCCTGAAGGCAATGCATATACTTGCTCAGCAGAAAGAAGCACACTGAAGAAGAGCTATTGATCTCCTTATCAAGACTGTATAAATTAAAATGATCTGAGGAGTTGAAACAAGGACAATAGAATATTGACATCTGAGTAAGTGGGGGGGTTTATTTGAGAGCAGATTCTCCAGTGTAAGGGTTGGAGAATCATCTGAGTCTGAAACCAAGATAGAAAGGCTGGAACGGAGGTTAGAACTGAAATAGAGGTGAGGTTAAAACTGGAATCTAATAAATAGTAAAGACTGAGTCCAGCAAAAGTTTTGTGGAATCTGGAGAAAGTGAAAAGTGTTAGAGTACAAGTGGAAGAAATGCTAACTTTGAAAACATAAAAGTCCTAAAGCTACACAGACCACAAAATACTTCGATATATGTTGAATTCTTTTGATTTACCTGTCTTGCCAGGGACTTATTTCAGACAGTACAAACTCAGGGATTCTCCACTTCACAGTAGGTTGAGTCATAGATAATCCAGCTGTATATTTCATAGAATCATAGACTGGTCTGGGTTGGAAAGGACCTTTAGATCATGCTGCATTCAAATCCCACTGCAAGAAAGACAGACCAAAAAAAAAAATTGTTTGAAAATTCTCTGCTTAGCCTTTATTCCTCATAAAAATGTTAAATGATAATTTTAAAATATTAAAAATATTTTACATTTTTTATGTTCAAAACAACTACAAAATTCAAACTGACAAACTAACAAAATTTCATAGACCTAGCACTTCCTTCCAAACTGAAACACTGACTATCTATGCACTACTAGTGTTAGAAGTATACACTATATAGCATGGATTTCCAAAGAAGCAAACACTGCCATGAAAACTACATCATGCATTCCCAAAATAATATTATAAGTTAAAGGCTGAAAGGTATGGAGTAGTTCAGAATGGCATACAGTGCAGCAGACTTCAGTGAATCAAAGTATGTGTCAAATAACTTCTCTTAAAAGAAATCATTCAGATTGATTCACTCATGAGCACCGGCTGAAAAGTGACTGAAGAACTATAAACAAAGAGAGAATGATAAATGACAGAGTATCATATTTAGGTACCCAGACATTATTAGACTGATTATATTGCTGGGCTTCTTTTACCTCCTTTAGCCAAAACAGAAAATTGTAAGAAATTTTTTTGTTAGGTATAGGAATCAGGTTTTTGGTTTTTTTTATTTTTCTTACCTGGAGATCTGTGTAACACAAAACATAACAAACACAGCTTTCACAAAACACAGGAAGAAATTAGAAGTATTTGTGACTAGACTTAAAAAAGAAAAGGTAGTGTTTCTGTACTAACATAATCTTCTCTGGAGAACTGAAGATGTAAACAGAATTCATTCTGATCTTACTACTGTTTTTCCACAGCGGATCAGTAAAGTGGAGTAGTGGCAAGTGAGAAGATGTGAGGCATCATTGCCTCACACAGACACATGGAGTATTTGCAGCTTTGGAAATCATAAAAGCTGTTTCATAGGGAACTAGAGAATAATGCCGTTATTTAGTCTGTCTCTAACCTGTGTCTTCTTGGACATTTATTTTATCTATGGCTTCACTTCACTACAGGAAAATGAATAGAAATATTACAATTCTAAATGACTAAGCATCCAGGACTTTTATGTCTAACTGTCTCTAGCTGAGAGTGCATACTATGAATAAGGCACCCCTTCAGCAGAGCATTTTAATTAAACGTACTAAGGTAAGCATAATTCACATAAAAGGAAACATAGTTATGGCCTCTAAAGTGAAACCTGAAAAGTGCAGTGCCAAAATTCATGTTCAGTTGTTGGCATACTGGGAGAGAAGTGTTAATCATTCAGAGAGCACTATGCTTAGCTACAAGCTACACAAAGACAAATACATGGGCCTATGGAATGTGTGATACACTTAGATCTTGAGACAAATTCAGCTAATTACCAATGAGATTTTCTTCATGCAGTGCTCCTCCTACCCCCACTGTGGCAAAATTTCAAGACTGTCATAGAAGGATGAATGTTGTAGAGAATGACAATCTATTCTGCCTTTGTACTGGTTTATCTCTACAGGATAGTCTGACAGGAGCCCTGGATTGATTATGAAGGGCTAAAGGCTGAGCTAAATCTTTTAGATAGGTGTGGATGAAGGTTGAGCCAAAACTGTCAGTTATGGATTATGATGGTTTGGGTTTCAAAGCAAAAAGCAGTGAGCTATCAAGTCATCCAATGCTACATTGTAAGGTGCATGTTAATACCTGCAATAATATAATTCAGAACCTTATTTTGAATGCGAAGGCTGACTTTTGTATTAGGTATTCTGAGAGCTAGCTGAAAACAGAGAACCTGTATTTGTACAATATCACAACCCTGAAATTTTCAGTAAATCTTCACAATTTTCTGGTATGCACACCTGCTATGTTTGCGCAGACATTGTGGACACACTTAAGTTTCAGGATCTTGGTAATGGCAAGATATTGGGATCCCCACCAGCAACATTAACTTAAGTAGAAGTATGCCAGTTTATACCAACTTGAAATATGATTTTTTATATTTTCTAGATGTTTAGAAATCATTCATGTAAGGATTTTTTCCCAGATAAGATACTGCTAATTTTGATTTCTTTGTTTCTATCCATCCATAATTTTCAAATATTAATGTGTTCAGTCCTAAAATATTGAAGTGTGAAGTCAAACACTACAGACAACTTTTGTTGTATTTTAGATAAATCTTTTCATTCTAATTCTCAATTAACAAAGTGAGCAGCAGTTTAAAAACTCAAAATAAACATCATGATAGTTCATAGATTGTGGGACACAGACAGAATTAATTACATTTCCAGTTGAAATTAATGAAGCACCATTAAACTTTTCCTTTTCCCAAAAACTTTATTTTTTAAATGCATCAGAAAGAGTATCATTTTTTCCCCAGTCCTTGCAATATTGCTTTAAACCTCTGCTTGAAATGCAAGCAACTTTTAAAAAGCCACCATTTTGCCTCGACTGAATATAATCAGTGAAATGCAAATTGATGTGTAAAAATTGCCCACAGTGCTTGATGTAAATTAAAATTACTCCTATAAATTCAGTGTTCAAATTATCTTACAACTGCTGTTGTATTAATTTTGCTGCTGAATACATTAAACAACTGCAAATTTATTTTCTCACTCACATCACAATTACTTTAGATGCTGGTCAGGAAGCGCTACTAAATATACCAATAATCATTTAATATTTAAAGCCTCTTTAAAAGTAAGAGATTTATCTATAGTGAATCACCTTCCTAATGTCAACAAATGTCTCACAAATTAAAACGAACAAACACACAGGCAAAAAACTTTAATGACAAAACCTTCTCTATTGTGAACAATTTGTATTTCTTTCCTAGGAAAACACCAAAGTCTTTGCTGTTCCTTACAGCAGACCCGGAATACTTCCAAACTGCAAGGTTGCGTAGCCTCCCAAAGGCATACTGGTACGATCACGTATACTGAAACTGGTGTATAAGTAAGGCAACATGGACAGAACTAGAAATATGAAATGAGCTGGAGATCACACAGGAGGACTAACAAAATCCAAGTCTCTCAACTCCTGTACTACTGCCTGGGCTTCTAGGCTAATCATTTTTTCAAGACAGTTGCACGGACTCTAGCAAGTGAACTTAAAATCAGTTCACCCATTTGCGACCCTTTCACTTTGAAACTGTGGAGACACCATAAGTGCATAGAATGTGTCTCATGCTCTCTACTTGAGTGTTTACCCTCATTTAACCTTGGTTCAGCTATGCTGCTCTAAACAGGCATCTGTAAAACATTTATTGGGTTTGAAGCCTCTATGTATTTAAGATACAGCTAAAAGGGCTACCTATATTCCCAAGGTAATTTTATTCCTAGCTAGTACACTAATTCTATGGATTTTTGTTTATTTTAGAACTCTCTGTTTCAGGATGAAGACAGGTGCTGCCCTGCACAGGAGACACAGCTAGGAGTCAAAGGTGACAGCAGGTCAAGCAGTCTCTTAACCAAAGGGGATATTGGGAAGGAATCCCAGTGCTCTGAAGCAAGGTGAGCAGAGAAGGCCCAGGGCCAGAAGCAGATTCAGCCTTGTCCCAGTGGGGGCCAGTTAAGTCCACAGTCATGAGGCAGGGAGCTGGAGAGATGCTAAGTAGAGGAGGAGGCACTCTGATCAAGTAGAGGAACCCATGTTATTGCTATCTGGTATCACCAATCCACCTCCTGTCCTGGGAGTTAAATCAGGCTTCTAGCAAATGTATTGTATTCCCAGACACTCAGATTAAATCTGGAGGCAAGATACATTCTCTTTCATTTTCCTTTAGCCACAGGGCATTTGAGAAAGAACTGTCAGTAGAAACACCTTAACTTTTAACCAAAACTGTGTAAATAAAACATTTTAGTCAATTATATTAAAAAAATATAAAAGTACAGATTTTTTTTCATGTACATTAGGTTTCCCCAGTTTGTTTGTTTGTTTTTTTCAATTTTCTAGGAAACTTCAGAACAAATTATTTGCAGAATATTTTTCACCAGACCTGTGTTTATATTGCATGCAAAGATCTTCATCACTTTGCAATTTCCTACCTTTAGACAAGATTGTTTTAGTAAAACCAACTCTATGACAGCATTTCCTTTTCTGTGTCCTATCCTGCTCTTGTCATGTGTGTAAAGTCAGAGACAAAGAAAGGGTTCAGACGCCAAAACAGCTTTACAACTCAGAATGCATGCCATGTCAAATCATTTCACAGAAACATTCGGTTTGCCAGTTTGGATGATTATGTTCAACAAGTACTGAACTGCAAAAGACATTTTGTGATTAATACGTCAATGTAACTTCAGGGTAAAGTTTAAGCATTCACTGTAGTGATTTCTTCAAACATGAACACCTTCCCTTATGTGTCTATTTCCAGCTAAATAAGAGAGAAAGCAGATGCCGAATGTATTTCACATGTACAGCTTGCATCTCCTTCACAGTCTGGTTGCGGTAGTTCTACTTTAATTGAAGGATTCATCCAGCCCATGAAAGATTTTAACAGAAATTCTTCAGTGTCAACTGATTTTGAAAGTATTACTGAAGCTGCAGAAAAATTACAAAGTCAAGTCACATGTGTAAATTCACCACATTTTCCACCTTCACTTCATTTTCATACCACAATGTGTTTATCACAAGACAACCCTGTTTAAAGTGGAAAAAAATTTATATTAACTGTAGGAAGTCAATGATAAGCAGAAAAATACATATTAAACTCTCTTTTTCCTAGGTTATATCACTGAATATCACCACAGTTCTTACCTTTCCAATCTGGAACTTTTTGTAAATGGTTATAACAGGATTTGATTACTTTCGCCTCTAGTCTCTTACCCATCTCTTCTGCCAGCTGAGTTCTTAAATGCCAGAGGAAACAAACAAACAAATCTGTTTCCGTCCTTCCACCAGCAAATCACTTTCATCTCTGTTTATTTTAGAGCAACCAACTTCAAGGCATGTTTTTTGTAACTTCCAGTACTGACTTTTTCCTCTTTCCTTTGTCACTGTCATCAGACACACACCCCCCACATCCAAAATAAATTGAAAAATATTATACACCACACACACCCAAAACGAGTTGAAAAGATGGCAAGTACCAAAAACAGTCTGTTTCCTAATTGTTGAAGGGGGAAAGCGACTTTGTGGCTCGGGCTTGTTCCCATAAACCTTGCCAGATTGGTTCTGTATTTTAACTGTTACTGCTAAGGTTTGTAAAGACGTCTGTAACCTGTGGCTGCAGACTTCTACATTTCCACAGGCCAAGCTCTCTGCTGGCATAATTCTCTTGATTTCTCTGGATTTAGTTTAGCAGTAGATTTGCCATCTCTGTGACTCTGTACATCGATGAAATACTTTAAAAGGTTAGAGGATATGGATAAACCTGCTGGGACTTCACAATCGAACATATCCTGGAGAGACCTGATGTTATATGATAAAAGCATCTGCATCTGAAGCAGTAAGTGGAAGCAATGCTGGCTTGGTGAAAGTTAGTAGTGTTGAGTATTCAGAGTTTAATGGGCAAAGATTGTTTTCTTAGTACAACAGAAATGAAAGTGAGAGAGTTTGAACAAAAAATGTAGTTATTTTCCACAAAGACATTCCTACCACATTTAAACTTAGTTTTGTGTCTTAGGTTCCTTTTTAAGCAATGTGCTATTCATTTCTATTTCCACTCTTTAAAACATTTTTCAGCCTAATTTAAGAATGCAAGTGAAACAAAACAAGAAATTAGCTTGTCCTTAGGCACTGTAAATCAACATGGACCTTCTGAAGACAGTAAAATGGTATAATTTAGGTAACACTGATTACCTTTTTTTTTAACTTGAAATCAGCTGCAGTTTAATGAGTTAATGTCCAACTCATATTTTTCTGTATCTCTACATGATTCTTACAAATTTATTTAATACAAGTGAGAAACTTACGTTCTTCAAATCAGGATGAACCACTACAAAATGAAATTATTGAGTGCTGTAGGCAACAGTGCTTTCCTTGCTAGTCCCTACCTATGAGTGAACAGCAATTAAAAATAATTACAAAACAAAGGCAGCAGAATCACACAGAATCTACAATTTGCCACCCAAAAATAATTACATTGTTATCATGGCTGTGGGAAAGTACCAGTCTTCATTACTAGCAACTCTCATTGGGCCCCTAACTTTACAGGGACTATTGCCTTTAAGTCATTAACATATAATAAATTTGCAGAAGCAAGTAAACAGGATCGATCCTATTCTGCCTCTCGCATTACCCTTTCCACTAAAGAGACAAAACTTCCTGTATTTAATGACTTTCCTCTTCTCTATGCAAAGAAAGAACTCTTGTATCTCAGTTAATTACAATGTGCCTTGGTTTACTTGCATGACAAATCATGATGTTTCAGTGAGAAACTGAAAATATGAAAACATATCCAAAGTACTTTCTAAACAGAATTGGACTTCAGCATATGTGTGTTACTTGTATTATATCTATAGTCCTACATCTCTTTAAGGCATTCACTCCCACAACATAAGTTCACCAGGTTCATGTCCCAGCTTTCACTCCTTCAAATCACAAGCGTGTCTTAATTCACACAGATTGCACAGGAAGAATTGTCACCCTTGTTCATATATGTAGATATGGGCAGTGACCTGTAACTGTACTTGGAGTTGTCNAAAAAAAAAAAAAAAAAAAAAAAAAAAAAAAAAAAAAGAAAGATCTGCTAGCTGAGAGAGCTCATAAGAAAGTGAGAGATGAAGTAGATCCCTAGTGTGGATAAGGTGTTTCTATTAGCACAACGTTTCTGAGACATGACGTGCTTTCTTTCTAAACTTCTAATTTATTGTTGTCATTATTTCTTATTCTTCATTGAATTTTAAAACGGTAACAAAAGGAAATTGAAAAAGTTCATGGAAGCAAAATCAAGCCTTAAGTGTATTCATCACACAAACAACTTTATCCCTTGGTATTTTATGCTCCAATTCAAACAACACATCTGCTCATAATTGCATGCATGACTGTAAGATTACTACAAGTGATAAATTTACGTCTATGAGTGCTGGAAATATTGTAGAAAGACAAGGAGAAGACATTTAAGTGGGAAGACCTTGTAAATGCATACATTTCAGACTTTGAAATCACAAAATCACAGAATTAACCAGGTTGGAAAAGACCTTCAAGATCATCATGCCCATCCTATCACTATCACCTAACACCTCCTAATAAACTAAACCATGGCACCAAGTTCCTCATCCAGTCTCCTTTTAAACACCTCCAGGGACGGTGATTCCACCACCTCCCTGGGCAGCCCATTCCAATACCAATCACTTTCTGTGAAGAATTTTTTCCAGTCTAAACCTGTAATGGCACAGTTTGAGACTGTGTCCTCTTGTTCTGTCACTGGTTGCCTGGGAGAAGAGACCAACCTTCACCTGCCTACAACCTCCTTTCAGGTAGTTGTAGAGAGCAATAAGGTCTTCCCTGAGCCTCCTATTCTCCAGGCTGAACACTCTCAGCTCCCGCATCCCCTTCTCATAGGACTTTGCTTCAGCTCCCTCACAAGTCTTGTTGCCCTTCTCTGGACTTAACAACATTCTGTTTTCTAATTCAAAGTCAAGATATTTCTGTCCATAAGTCTGGCTGTCTTGGTGGTCTATCACACAATTACTCTGGAGAAAAGAAGCCTTTTTAAGAACTTCAAATTTCAACCTCCAAGTAATCAGTACTTAGATGATCACTATAAGTCCAAGCTTCCATGATGCTGTACATCCAACTTCCTCTAATAATCCTCTTACTAAAAAAAAAAATCACCTTTAACACATACATCTTGGGTCTAGAATTTCAACATTTAAAGCTGAAAAATACTGGAGTTTATTTCATAATACTGAAATATTAAATACTTCATATATTCTCCATCAGTGTTCTATAAAATCTTCCTACTCGATAACACAGCATACTCCTTACCCACATCCAGTGGCATCAATATGCGCATGGCAGCTGTTTCGCATTGTATCCTCCCAGAAAACATCGAGTAGAACAGGGTAAAATTAGTGAAAAGCAGCTTGCACTCTAAGAAGCATGAATATCTTGAAGAAAGAGTGAAATGGGAACTCTGTTCAGGCAATTGAACTGGAAGATTGTGCCTATCACAAGAAAGGAAAATATCAATGACTTTCAGCAAGGGCTCTGTCTTGACCCAAGGACTCAATATTGTGAAGCTTCATTGCATTTGCCATTCTCTTTATTGCAAATCTACTAAGTTTATATTATGCACAAGAAGGAATTTACAGAGCTCATACACTCCTAGAAATTATGTCTATAAATGAAACATAACTATTTGACATTTGAGCAGTGCTGATAGTTAATATAACATTGAGCACAGTATCTGGAATTTTTTTTTTTTAATGCCCTATTATAAAATGTGATTTTTCTTTTTCAGTTTTATTAATGCCTTGGACTGCGTATTTTTTTCACATAATGCTACTTCCATCAGAAAGAACTTCCTGGCTGAACTTGCTAGCCATGATTTTGCACAATATAACTTTATTTGAGCAGAATGAAGAATAGGACCTCCTGTCCATTGTTTTATGTATATCTATGTTGGTTTCAAGGCATTTAAACGAATATTCACATTGAGTGAGATCCCCTTCTCCTTATGCAACTCTTATGCTCACAGCTTCACTTACTGCAATGACATTCTTGTGTGTAATAGACTGTAAAGAACTGAAAACATTGCCATTACCATTTCCTGATGACGATTCCAGATCTAATCAATTTTAACTTGATGTTGCAATGAGCCTGGGGTTATCCAAACACCTTTTTCCAATTTAATAGGACCAATTGAATTTGCTGAACCAAATAGAGATACCTACCATCAGCTAGCATCAGACTGACTTACATTGCACATCCACATGAAGGAACAAGCACTCCTGGGAGCAGGACTATTTCTCTGTTTATGCTTCCCTGTAGGTGGGTAGCAAGTCAAGTCCGTTGTAAATGGTCCTGCTAAATCTAAATTAAAACAGAAAAATTATCTTGGAAAACAAAGTGAGAAATGATTTGGGAAAAAAGCTCTTCTAATTAAATGCCTGGAGGATGTGTTAATGAATACGAATAAAGACAGTTGCAAAAGGATTTTTCATGGAAAAGACTATTTTCTAAACAATTCTGTCAGGATCAAGGTGCAAGTCTGACTCTCTCAAAGACAAATGACATTACTTTTATTCTGTCTATGTTTTATTCTATTTCCTTTGAGCTTAAGAATCCTACAAAGATTTGGGGGGTGTGCGGTGTTTGGTTGGATTGGGTTTTGTTGTTGTTGTTTTTTCTTTAAGGAAATTATGTCCAAAATCAAAAAACCTGAAGAAAACTTGAGAATTTTAACAATTTGATAATACATTTTCATTCAGGACTAAAGTTTTTAATGTCTTTAAAAATGCTTTTGTAATGAGATAAATACTTTTTTCATTTGAGTAACAGTATCTGCCCTTTTACTTAGCTTTGCCATGGATTTTTTTTATTCCCAAACACTCTACCAGTCAATATGTGTTCAATAATATACATTATTACTGTAGTACATACAGCGGTGTTTTCTGTCTTCTCATAAAATAGAGAGCAAATATAAGATTTGTTAACCCATTTTAGACACAGTTACATGAAGCGTTTAGGTAATCTTTCTGAGGTATTTAGTATGTTTTAATTCATAAATATTCCAGCTAAATGTGCAAATTACATTTTTCTATTTCTTAAGATATCAGCAGAGCTATATCACTGAGTTGCTGAATATGTAAAGCAGTCACTAATAAATTGCCAAAAATCCCCACCAAGTTACTTTTGTGACTTATTTATCATAAATAAATCATTGCTTTTAAAAATATAAAAGGCATATTGGAGAAAATAAATTGCATAGGTGATAATGCCACTTCACAGGAGTTCAACTTCCTAATTCAATAACTTGAAGATACTAGAGCTCTTCATAGAAATGTTCCCTAGCTTTATAACTTTCCAAAATCATTAATATTAGTCCCTTTATAAGAAAATGCTTTAAAATTTTCAGTCACAGACTAAAGCTGATCACATTTGGATCCATTACCTTAATTTTACTGACTGTGAGCAGGAATACAGGAAAGCTAAACAGGATTCATCAAGTCAGTGTCAAATAAAACCCCCCACATTTAAAACATCTAATTCCAGGACTGTCTTCCATTTGCAGTTAATAAAAATGAAATTAAATTCTTTAAGATTTTTCCTCCTCTTAGACATTTTATGCATCGCTTTCCCTGGGTGCAGAGCCTATAAAAGTATGAAATACAAGGTATTGCAAATGGTTTACCTAAAATAAGTGCTAAATCAATGTTAAAGTTGTCATATAAACTTGTAGACCTTCAGTCTAAAAATGCAGGCTGCAATAACATCTCTAAGGTGCCTGGAAATACAAATGGATACTACCTAGAAGTCAATGAAGCTGCTGAACTGAAAGGGCAACCTTCAAGATTGGATCAATATATCATGCAATGTTATAAACATGACTGTCCTTACATTTCTGTCTGAAATCAGTGCCTATTAATCAGAAACAGGAAAACAAACAAGCAAGTATTTAGTCGCATACAATCTTTTTTGAGGGAAAATAATAAAATACACTTCTTTTTAATCAGCAATAAAACAGAAACGGAGACTAAGCTTACAAAAAGAAACTAGCTCTGCACACACCCTCCCACAAATATCTCAAGGGGCTTAACTTTTAAGAAATTAATATTGTAAAAAACCTAAAGAGAGAGAGGCTGAGCAATGAAAATAAAACAATGTTTGCAGGACACATTCTGCTCTTAACATGAACATTTTATATCTCTAGGGTGTTGCGCATCCTAGGCCACATACCATGAAAGTAAATTAATACCTGTCAGAGTCAATGAGACCATTGCCTCTGACATCGATGAACTTTGGTTTAGGGTATATTTTCAGTGTAGAATTGACAATGGATAAAAACACAGGAGAGACTATTCAGACATCTAGTGTCTGTTCCCACTTTTATCAGTACTCTATTGCCTGGCCTTAGGCAACTCCTACCCTCATTATGCTTTAGCTTCCCCAACATGTAAACATTTTTTTGACTGGGAGTGTAAAGCACAATAAAATCACATATAAGTGTAGAGGCTCATGTAATGGCTTCCCTTTGAAGTGAGTAATTTGCAGGTAACACTACCATATACAGTGACCAAAATATGAACATCACAAATTTTCAATGCTGAATAAGAATCAGCTTGCAGCTAAAATCCTTGCTATCCATTAAGCATCTCTTGCAGACATGGTCTAGTCAAGGGGTTAGTGAGTCTAACTTCCACTCCGTTATCTCCTTCTCAGATTTTCAAAATACGTTTGTCACCTGGTCATGTCATAAATAATCCACATAAGTAGCTCTGCAACATTGGTAACATTGCTAGTTAAACATTACTTTTTAACTGAAGGGAACACAATTTAACCAGTAGTAAAGGTGCAATTAATGAAGCAGGACTTCTCATGAGAGTTTTAAATGTCTGTCATTAAAGGAGCATACACACATAAACAGTTTTCATTGTGTTACATAGAACATGAGCAAATAAGAAAGCAAGAATTTACACATTCACATTTTAATGGGGTTCTTACTAAAGCACAGGACAAAGATCAATAACAAAAAAAAACTTGTTTTCATTATTATATATACTGTGAAAAACACCCAACCCTTGCTAAGGAATATAGCCAAATTTATGCTATGCAAGGAAGCTGTAATAGAGGCAATAAAACACCAACTGTGCAAATATTACTGTCAGAAGCTGGATTGACGTTTGTGCAAACACAAAATATACATCCCTTCTAGTTAGGCAAAAATGGTACACAAGCATTTGGAGATCGTGAAAATAAAATGTAAACAACCAACAACAAAACAAAAAAAATTAAAACCACCAAAACACCAAAAAAAAAAAACCCACAAAAACAAACCTACACTTCAGAGTTTACCGACTGAGCAAACAACAGAATTTCTTGACCTTCTGCTTCTTAAGGTCTTGACTATTTGAAGAAAAAGGGAAATTAATTTGTTAAAATGACTGTTGCTTTTCTCAACATCTTGATGCTTGGATCATTTTCAGTAGGTGTATTGCAGATAAGCTGGAGGCTGAAGAATCCTAGTTTGCATTCAAATTGCCTGATACGAGATACAAAATTTCAACACAGCCTTTGAATTTAAAAAATATTTCCAAAGAAAACACAGAAAAGGGACAATTTAGAAAGAATGCATGCATATAATACTGGTTTTAAAATAATATAAAATTCATCAACAGTTTACTAAGTCCAGCATATTTTTTTTTGCTTCAGAAAATTGTAATTTAAATCTGGAAGCCTAAATACTGAATGCCAGTCTTTATTTTTAAGACATAGGAAAAGGAAAATTTGATGCCCACAGATTCTATGCTACTGTGACCCATAGTAATACCAACTGTTATCTTGCCTCAAGAAAGATATTGTTAAATCTTTGTAAAGATAGTCACATTCTGCTTCTCATAACATTTTCCATGATTTCAAGCTAATCTTGTTCGACAGGCATACTGAGAACAGAATTTTAACCATTAGTTTCTCTTCAGTTAGGTATACCACAAGAACTCTCTCTATTACAGCCAAGCTCATACACCAAATATGACTGTCTACTCATAGACCAAACACTAATGGCATGTAAGTGTAATTAATCTTCCTTTTGGTGACTCCAAATCGTTTATACATGTTTATACCTATATTTAAGAACCTTTCAATATATTGCTGAAGCATGTGAAGTATTTTACTTATTCTCCTCTCCAGTGACAATTACCCATAGATAATTACTGGATTAAGATGATATTACTACTTTTTTTTTTCATTGTAAAAATCTGCTAAAGGTTGATAATCACATGTATCAGTATGTGCCCTCCAGCATCCCTTTTCCCTTCTGTTCTTTTGTTTTCGTCTGTTTTCTCTGCAGTACAAGTGCATTATAGTTACATTGGTGCATGAGCAGCCTCAAAGAGAAAGATGCTTTTATTCAGATATGAAACATCAGGAAAAATACACCTCTTCATATGTGTACAGGGAGAATCATGAAAGTCCTAATTTTCAAAAGCACTGGGCATTGCCCATTCCAGTTGGAGTCAGCTGAAGTATATATAGGTTAGAGAACAATGCAAACATCTCCTGATACCTGTGATCATTTCTTCCCATTCTCACCCTCTTCACAAAAGGCATAGAAATGGAAAAATACGTAGGCAATTACCAGAGCAGAAGTTTAAATGGATGCATTGACATGTGCAAATGGACAACTTTTTAAAAGTGATTGATGTCTCCTATGTGTCCATGTGTCCTCACAGGATCAGCATTAATGCACTGCTAACAAGTGTTCCATCATTTGATGTTAAGCTCACTGAGAAACTGGATTAAAGATTCAAGCCTGAGTCCTGACTGTGTACATCTTTCTATGCAAATGTAACAAAATTGTTTAGGATTCAAACATCGAGGACAGCTGATTTCTGTACAAAATTTGTCTCATTATACATATTGAAGTCTTTATTTTTGTTCCAAGCTGATTTTCTGAAAGTTCTTCCTTTGCTAATCTTTAAAAGTAGGAAGAACTTTCATCATAGAATAAGAGTCTGATTGCATCCACAAAACAAATCCATGAGAATTAACCAATGAAGATTTTTTAAGACTTATAATGCTAACATAAATAGCAACTAAAACCTTTGTGAATCACAATAGCTGAAAATATCACTAAGGTGTGAAACAAATTAACAGGTGCTCTCTAAGACCTCTATATTCAATGCACACATAGCCTGCACCATTCACTTGTTTTGGCACTGAAGAGATGAGTGGATGGACAAAGGGAATGGACAAACACACACAACAGGTGCTAGTAGAAAGTTTACTGTCAAAGCAACGTTCCACAAGCAATATTAAGATCTATGCTAAAGATGTTCAAATATATAATTGTGAGTACAAAATAACCCCACCAAAACAAAACAATGCACAACAGCCAGATTATTTGATTAACTAATCAATAACAGAAATGAGCTTTATCACTTCAAGTGTCAGTTAAACAAAAGATACCTGTTAGTGTTGAAGATCTGCTGCCAAAGCATGCCTCACGTGATCAGATTTCAATGTGCAGATGCATATTGTGCAAGGCAGGTACAGCACACAAGCTTAAAGCTTAGAGGTCATATTTTGAGTTGAGTAATTCCAAAAGTATTTGGTTTTGCAGGCACTAAAAGGAACCTGATCTGAGATAATTTTCAGAGGTTAGGACATAGTCCTGAAAAATATTTTGACATATGTGGTTTGGTAAAACATCTCTCTGTTTTTCTAATCCCCCCCTAGAGAAATTTAAAAACCACATGGACTCAGTCATACAGAGCCATTTGTGAGCAAGCTTCTCTTGCTGTAAGAAAAGATCCATTGTGGCTGCCAATTTACTCTCACCTTACCTACCCATTCAGCACAGCACAAGGTGGCAGCTTCAAGCAGCCAGATCTCTTTTTTGTTTGTTTGTTTTTTGTCACCAAGAGAAAGTGGAACCTCTTCTGCAGACATGTACTGGCCTACAGCATTGCTCTAAGGCATCTAAGAAAATCATTTCAGCCAGAGAAACAAAGCTCTTAAACATAGCGACAAACAAGATTTCACAGAGAAAGGAAACTGGCTGAGAACAACAATGTGAGCATTAGAGATAGTGCCAGCTTATGCAGCAGAGAGGAAAGGAAAAATCATCCAGCTACCCTAGAAAAAAATGTGAGAATAAAGGATAGAGAGCAAAAGAGACACTCTAAATGGGGTAAAACTGACAGGCATGTCTCGAGTGTAAGAAAGCAACACAATTTCAGTGGTTGGTTATTCATGCAAGCAAAAAAACCCATATCAAACTGAAAGCAAATGGAAGCAAGTGTTTTCCTCAAAATGCTACTTACGTTACTAGTTACTTTGACCACCAGCCTTGTATAAATGTTTCATCTTGAGCTGAGCAACTACTTTCCTAAATAAAAGTATTGGCCTCTACGAGTCTTGTTTTGGTTGATATGTATTCTGTTAAGCAATTCAATCTAGATGCAAGATTCTGAATTTCTATATTGTTTTATCAAGAAAAATACTATTTCAGAATGAATACTTATATTCTAAGGTCAGGGTAGAAATAAGAATACACATCTGCTAATCTTGCACAGCCAACATCACAGGCAAAAAACCAATAAAAATTAGCAGACTAAAGCACCTACTCTGTTTTCATTGTCTCGTAATGTATTCCCTCCATGCAGAAAGGAGCTTGGAAATTCATCTTGATTCTGATCTGACATTTGAATCATATGTTTCTGCACTAATTAAATCTGCCTACGTATCAATGACTTCATCACATAGCAACATTACCCCTGCATGCTGATGACGCATTTCTTATTCATGGTTTTGGGTATTTCTTCATCTCACTTCAACTGCTTTAATCACAGTCTTCTTGAAAATGCACTTAGCAGTTGAATTCTACTGTTTATTTCAAGAATATTTAACTGACACAATTAGCATAATTTTGGTTCTTGGTTACTCATTGCAATTATTACTCTATAACTATTTCCATTGAATTAACTTCCTTTCTTGAGTACTGTTCCAAATGTCTTCTATTCAGGCAATATTTACAAACTACAACACAAGAGTAGAATCATAGAATCACAGAATCATAGAATCAGTCAGGGTTGGAAGGGACCACAAGGATCATCTAGTTCCAACCCCCCTGCCATGCCCAGGGACATCCTACCCTAGATTAGGCTGGCCACAGCCTCATCCAGCCTGGCCGTAAACACCTCCAGGGATAGGGACCCATCCACCCCCTTGGACAACCCATTCCAGGCTCTCACCACTCTCATGGTGAAGAACTTCCTCCTCACATCCAATCTGAATCTCCCCACCTCCAGCTTTGCTCTGTTCCCCCTAGTCCTGTCACTACCTGATAGCCTAAAAAGTCCCTCCCCAGCTTTTCTGTAGGCCCCCTTCAGATACTGGAAGGCCACAAGAAGGTCACCTCAGAGCCTCCTCTTCTCCAAACTGAACAGCCCCCAACTCTTTCAGTCTGTCCTCATAGCAGAGATGCTCCAGCCCTCTGATCATCCTTGTGGCCCTTCTCTGGACACACTCCAGCATGTCCACATCCCTCTTGTAACTGGATGCAGTACTCCAGATGGGGTCTCACCAGAGCGGAGTAGAGGGGGAGAATCACCTCCCTCAACCTGCTGGCCACACTTCTGATGCATCCCAGGCTCTGCTTGGCTTTCTGGGCTGCAAGTGCACACTGCTGGCTCATGTTGAGCTTCTCGTCCACCAGAACCCCCAAGTCCCTCTCCTTAGGGCTGCTCTCCAGCCAGTCACTGCCCAGCCTGTATTTGTACTTGGGATCATCTCAATCCAGATACAGGACCTTGCACTTGGTCATGTTGAATCTCATGAGGTTGGCTTGTGTTCACCTCTGCAGCCTGTCCAGGTCCCTCTGGATGACATCCCTGCCCTCCAGTATGTCTGCTGCAGCACACAGCTTGGTGTCATCAACAAACTTGCTGAGGGTGCACTATACCTTTGTCCATGTCTCCCACAAAGATGTTGAACAAGACTGGTCCTAGGACTGCTCTTCTTGTCACTGGCCTCCACTTGGACATGGACTCATTGACAAGCACTCTTTGGGTACAGCCACCAAGTCAGTAGTTTAACTGATGTTATTCTTATGAATTCTGCAAGAGTTACTCACTTTTATTAAGTGTAGAGTTCACCACTGATGTCTAAAAATATCATAAGTGTTGAAGTTGGAGACAGCTAGAACCATCTCATTGAAAGTCTCTTTAGTCCTCTGATAATGCTACGATAATGACATGTTGTTCTTGCAGCCTTTAAATTGAAAAAGTCAAAGTAATATTAAAAACTTCCATCAAAATTGGGTAGCTTTAAGCATACCTTAAAAATCAAAACTGACAGTGCTCTGATAAATAATAACTTCTATTTCACACACACACACTGATAGCAAAACAGAAAATCATGTCTCTAGTCTTATTGATATGCAAAAGAGCACAACACATTCAAGACTTTCAGTAAAACAAATTTAAACTACTGTATGGCTTAGAAGGATGTTGCTTTGGTTTATTGCCACCTATTCTGTATATTCTCTGCAATCCTGGAGTATGTCATGTACACGAGTGCATGTGTGTAAATATATGCTTATTAATGTAAAATTTATGGAGTGCTTACATGTCAATGCCATGGTCTTGCTTTTCTGTCATTATATGTTTCTCATACATACACACATGAAAATAAATTCACAAAAAATTGTGATTAATGTGAAGCTTAATTTTATATCTTTTCTTATATCTTGCCTTTATTCCCCATTAGCAGCATTTTGTGTAGCATTACTCTTGCATTGCTGTCATCATGTGTCAGATCTCACTATGATCACATGAATGCAGAGTTGTATCTTCCCTTCATCTAAATCACAGATTTATTTGTTCTAGGCAGTGGTGGCCAAGTAGTTATGTATGAGAAGCTCTGTTTCAAGTTATTTTCTGTTCAGAATAAGGGACATGTCTTTCTTTCAAAAGCATAAAACCCACTCTAAAAGCACAAAGTAATTCATCTCTCTCTTCGTTCTTTAGGAAATTCAATACACTAGTGACTTATTAGATTAAAACCAGAAATATTTCTAAATCCACCACAACCAATAAACATATCTGGAACATCTAAGAGCTTATTCATTATACGAAGAAGAAATAAAATTCATGTTCCTTATAGAAAGGCTGACCTACAGAAATGCAAGTTGTACTCCTAATGTTTCTCATAAGTGTAAGAAGTTTTCTGAGAAATATTTTTTCATTGCTTGAATAAGTGCATCTCTACTTTTTGTTGTGAAATGAGATTAACTTAACTAATATATGTGCAATAATGTCTTTTTTATCACTACTGGAAACAACTGAGAAAACCTGAAAATGTTTATTTATGTTTGCATTGTCTCCCTTCCCTTCAGGCTTATTCTCTTCTCCCTGGTTTAATACAGGGCAGCCTGCAAGCAAACTGAACATAGACAAACATGACAGAGTTTTACACTGCTTTCAAATTTCCTGAGCCAGAAGCATTATGGAGAAAGTTTCAGGACTTGCTTATATCTCCCCAGTATTGCTTAAAGGTAGTATAAAGGATGAACTCATAACAAAGGAGAGTCTCTCAGGCATATGAAATGATGAGCTGAAGTTCTAAAGTTTCCAAGGACATCCACATCTGCTGCTCTTAGACACAAATTAAAATTGACACTGACACTGAAATCAACACTTAGTGGGTTAAAATTAAAACCAATATGTCACATTTTCACAGCCAATGTTAAAGCAAATTATTAGAGAGAACTTAACTGCACTTTCAGTCTGGGTCCAGGAAAATCATTATTAATTGTAAACCGTGTCTCATGGCATTTCTAAACAATGTAGCCTTACAAGTCTCTATACCAGATGAATTCTTAAGATGAACAGAAGCACTTTGGGCTGTATGTATCTTCTTCCCCTCCTTTAAAAAAATACCCCAACTCACTCTCAGTAATATCTTATTTAGCGCATAGAATTACCATCTCCAATGGGTCTGCTCCACACTGCATGAAACATACTAACAAGGCAGAAAATTCACAGAACAGCCCCTAAAATTCACAGGAGAAATTTCCAACTGATGTGCAATGTCACAGCTCCATTGACTTCAAATAGAGCTATGCCACTGTGTCTTAGCTGAGGATGTGGTCTGCAAGCCTCTAGCTATCCAGTATGCTAACTTATCATTCAGACAAAGCATTAATGTCATCCGTTAGGTTTGCTCTGAAGAATATATGGAAATTTCAGCCTGCGAGCCAGCAGGAAAGACATGTTTTTACAAGCATGAATTCATAGCAGTTCTGCTGAAATGAAGTGCTGAGTTCAGAGCAGATCCCTCCGTCAGAAATGATACCACTTGGAACATGCCACAAAAACAGCTCCTCCAGGGCTTCTCTCACAAGGCGAACAGACTGAAGAGGTAAGAAGCAATGTGAGAAATGCAGGGGGGGAAATGAGCATTTTCAGAGAACTTTATTCTCAAGAAGTATCAGGCATAAAAACAAAAAATGGATTAACTGTCACAACAGCACTGTAAACAAAAAAAGGTCAGAGATACCATACTATGGAAAGGTAAGATATGAGGAAAATATGTGTTGGGGCTACTTAAACAACAGTTTTAAAGCATAGTTGTCAATAAAAACCAATTTCTTTTGGAGTCATCTTCAAAGATAAAATGTTTCTATCTAATATCATTAATAGTCTCTGAAAATATCTAATAGCAACTTCAGGGAAACATTCATGGAGGAAATAAAATTAATCCACTTTTATCAGTTTATTTTAGGTACTTCCTGGTACAACCTGCTGAGTTGTTCTCCAGGTGTAGTCAGTTTGGCCCCAGTGCCATGAAACAGGTCATTTAGCTAAAAGGATGCTAAGACGTGGTGAAGCCTACTTATGTATCAAGGTGTAGGTACCTTTAGAGAGAATATACAATAACTAAGATGAATTGCCAGGCCATGAAAAAAATGTCTATACTCTGGCCATTACATTTAGAGTTGAAATGATTGGTAGAAACTATTGTAGGAAGAAATTGATAGGAACTATTGCAGGAACTCTTATCCTGGAATCATCTCCCATTTTGAGTATCAGAAGGCAAACTTTACCTCCTTCTAAGATGGATTTCTTTACATTTGTCAAAAAGACAATATACTACATGCAACAATATAAGATTTTATATTGTTTGATAATTTCATGTTTTAAAGAAGAAAATTCAAGTATCTGAAATTAATCCTAATGCTGTGTAGGAATCAGAAGAAAGGCTAGGACCTGAAAGTTAAATAAAAAATGTCCTATAGTCTGGATTTCATATCAAGAAATCTAGGCTGTTACTTTGTCCATATGCACGACCAGAACCATGATTTTACAAAGAGTGTAAGATTAGGAACTCTGGACATTCTAGAGGAGCTGGAGTTGATCAAAACCTAAAAATTCCAGTTTTTGTGGTATCTGTGTATGAGAAGAATTACTGTGACCTGGAAAGAAAAGGAAGGAACTTTAAAATGTGCCTGTGCCAAATGCATAACTGTGGCAATTCTCTTTTGCCCAAATGAAACAAATCATCACTGGGCATTCATTAGACTGCTCAGAACTTGCTGATGTTGTTTCAAGTGATGATGTCGTCTGAGAGTCAAAGTTTCCATCAAGATTCTCCCAAACACCTCCAAACTTATGCAGAGGAACTGGGAATATACTCAGAGTTCAGAGGACTTTCAAGTTCCTACCAGATATTGTGCATAATGAGGCTCCACAAATGCACAATATCTGGTGCTTGCAGCCCAAATTGCAGAGCTGCTTCAGTGTTGCAGCACCAGGAAATGCAGCAGCTTGCCAGGTGAGTTTGTTAGAAAGTGGACAGGTATACAAGAGTTGATTGTCTGGCACTTGATTCATTTGGGGCTATAGGAAATTGAAAAAATGCTCAATTTCAGCTATTCAGCATTTCTGAACACTGCTCAGCCTTGAATTCTTGACTACCTGTAGCTTTTTTCAGCTACAGGTACAAAAGACAACCAGAAGATTACATACAGGTGTCCTGAATATAGACTAATACATATACATCAATTTCTAACACCATTGATGCTTCACGAACAATTACTACAATCATAGAATCCATAGTTACACATTTTTCCGCCTTGCAACTTACACAAGTTTGCTTAGCACTGTTAACTCTTACGTAAAACTAGTACTAATTAAGATAATTATTTTCAGTGTGGAATTAATTCTTCTCTGAATATATGTAGTTTTGCTTGGCAATAGATTAGTCAAATATTTAAAATTCATACATTCTGAATAATGTATATATCTCTAATTTCAAGTAAATTGCTTACAAGCAAAATTATTGCTTCAATTAAATTCTAATAGAAGATTTATGAATGCTGCTCTTGAGCTTGTCCCGGTCCTTTTGTCCAAAGCAATCATAATTTGTGTTTATTCTCAAGGATAGGTTTGTTTGATTTTTATCAGCTACCAATATAACATGCCTCTAATGTATTATGACAAATACAAAAGCCTCTGAGAAGTAAAGTGCAGGGACTTAGAACACATTCAATATATACTACAGTGTAAGGGCCAAATTCTGAAAGAATTTCCCAGGTAATTCGGTAGATGAGATCAGAGAAGATTCTCATAGCTTTACTTCTGAGATTAAAATCTTATGGCAGACATATATGCCCACACTTCCTAGCGTCTGCTCTATCCAAGACAAAACAGTTCTTTCTAACAGTGCAAGCTTTTGCTTTTCAGTGATCTTGGGTACTTAACTGATGTTGCTTAAATACATATAGATGTTTATTTTCAGAAAGGTATTTCCAAATCATTTATCTCAGTCTTGTGTGCAATGAAATACATGATAGCATATTAATATATCCAGCTCCATGCTAAAATTCATTATTTACACAATTAATTACTAACATAGTGTAGCTTCTTCATTTTCATCAATTTCCCAATTTAAATTGCTTTACTTAAATGAACAAGTTAGACATAAATAAAGTGTATTTATGTATTTATACCTTCCACAGCATCTGTCTTAGTTTTTGTTTTCAAAAATGTCAGAGAAGACAAACTGAATCTAGTTAAGAACACCTCTGTCATTTTTCTAAAGTCCAGACTGACGGATGAAATAGCTACCTGTTTCAAACCTCAGGAGAGATCAAATGCAAAAGAAGGGACAAAGGTGGAAAGTGTATCATGAAGGATACCTTAAGAAAAGAGTAGAACAATCACATTTGTGTCTGGAAAGGATTACCAGTATTTGTCAAAAGTAATTCTAGAGCTTGTATGCTCAGAATGCCCTTCAGTAACACATTGTTTCCCAGTATTTTTACCACCTGGGTTAGTTTTAATTAAATTCTAGTCTGAGACAGTGTAGCCTACAAGCAGATTCTAAGTGGGATATGGCCTCAATCATTAAACTCTATGAAAAGTCATTAAACAGGTAGACTACCAGCATATTAGACACAGATTAGAACTACCATGTCCCAGGGATACGTGGTGGGTAGAATGGCAGTCAAACTCAATTTTACTGATTCCTTATAGCCCAAATGATTAATGTTGGCTGTTTATTCTCACAGAAAGTATTAACTGTTGTTTTCAATGGCTAGCTTTCAGGGAAAAAAAGGATCTTTTGGCATCTTGTACTATAATTACTCTATATATCTCAGAAATAACAAGCTGAGGATTTTTCCATTCATGGTAATTTAAAAGAAATGCCTAGGAGAATAATGTTATTTCTTGTGCTTGTGTGTCAAACAATAAAGGTATATGAACACTGAAATTCATCCTGGTCTTAAGAGTTTTTTTATTGCAGTGCTAGGCTGTAGATTGCTTATTATAAAATAAGAGACCATTTTCAAGCAAGCTTCAGGGCTGGAACGAATGTTGGATTTCAAATGAAGGCATATTTTGGTAGTGATTTTTGTCAGAGAATGTCTTAAGCTTTATATACAAATTTAAACATATGCCAAAAAGAATATATCACAAATATTTCACTCCTGTAGTGTTTTAGTTTTGTAGATTTGTCAAATATTAATCATCTTCTTTTTTTTTTCTTTTTTTGCCACTCATTCTTTAGACAAAGCAAGAGAATAATCAAATGACATACAAATACAAATGTATAGACTTCTATTCAATCCACAGAAAGAACAGGAGACTGAATGGGTCATAAATAATTTCACCTGTTCCATATTCCATGAAGTTAAATCTCAGGAGCTCAGAATGAGCTGGCAGCAGCTGCCTCTTATGAAACTGCAATATATTTGGTAATTTAGGTCAAAATATCTTCAGGCATGGATTAAATTCAAACACAGGGACATACATCATATAAGTTTGTCTTTAATCTTCCATATTGCTTCCATGCTTCCATATTACTGTAGTGAAAGAATTTGGAACCTGCCTGTATAATATCTATGCAAGACCTTGAGAAAGCCACAATAATAGGAAATTTTATGCCTCAATATTAACTATAAATCAATGTGCAGAAGAGAAAGACATTTTCTGGCGTTAAGAAGTGGGCACAAAAGCATGACTTAAGCAGGAACCAAATGAAGAGCATGAACATTATAATGGTGCTCCATAATCAATGCTGCTGTGCAATAATCTGATTTTCATTACAGTGAGGCTAGATAAACATACCCTGCATATTGAAGATTGAGCATAGTACATACTTATTGATTAGTTATAAACCATTTGTGCTTTGTGTTTATTTCATCTGACAATAATTATTATATATTTGCACTAATTAATTCATTGTCTTTTATTGCTGAAGCTGAAAGGTTACTAGTGCTAAACATCAGTAATGGGATTGAGAAGAAAAGTAGGAGGCCCTGTAAAACAACAGCATTGTTTGCAATATATAACTTTCCTTTTTTGAAGTTTTTATAATGTAAGCAGGGACAAATTATTTTCTGGCTAAGATTTACTTGAAGCTATTACTAAATTGCTCCTTAAAGAATGCTGAAGAGAAATTCAGCAAATGTATGGATGAGATGGATATTGACCTATAACTCTGGATTAGTTTTTTTCATTAAGATCTGCAAAATTACTGGTGATTTTGGAACACATTCTAGAAATTGCATGAAAGATCGTCTGGCTTTGAGAGCAGAAGTTCTTGCACTACACATCTCATACAACAGTGCATTGAATACTTTATAAAACAAAGCTGGGTAACATCTTGCTAACAGAATTCTGTTCCCTAAATAGAAATAAGAAAGCATGTGCTTTTACTGATGGATGGCTTCATCAGCCAGTAATGCAATTCCTGTGCACAACTGCTATAAAACCACTGCACACACTGTGTGCTGCAGACAGCCCTAAGCAGGAGACAAACAAGACAGGTGCCAAAGAAGTAGACGCCCATCAGCACCGCATTGCTACCAAGCCTTAGCAAGAGACGCAAGACACTAAACAGCAATACTGATGTGCTTCTGTTTGCAAAGCCTGTACTTGGAACCAAGTGGCACTGCTGTGTTGTGTAGGAGTACCAATTGACCTACAGCTACACCGAAGATATGCAATGTTCCATTGCATCTTGTGAATGCACCTAGAAGGGACCAAACAAGGCAGTCTTAAAAGATTAGAAGCTATATAGAAGTATATTGACTTTTCCGCTTTGAATCTATATATAATATGATGGAAAGGCACATGTGAACAGCTGCCTGCTATTTCAGAGGCACAAATGACCATTCCTTAGAAGGCACCCACAGATGATAGTGAAATTATGTGTTCCTCTCTCTATAGAGCTCTGCACGGTGTAGACAAGTCAAGGGCAGGCAATGATTTGAAAGTTTATGAGCTAAGTGTCACGCTATAGGTGTGTGGTGTGATAAACTGCACAGAGGATGGAACCCTGAGCTCCTGCATGGGATATCAGCAGGGATGTGGTGAGCAGAGCCATGCACTTGCTGTTATTAATTACATGCACCACACATATTTAGGCTGCATCTTGCTTCTTTGGTAGAGTTCAGATCGCTTTCCATTTGAGCAAGACTCTGTGAAAGGGTGCAGTGCAGTTCCTGTACATCAAACCACAGAAACTGTTCAGTTAGAAAAGTCCTCTAAGATCAAGTCCAGCTGTTGACTTAACACCACTATGGCCTTTAAATCATGTTCCAAAGTGCCTTGTCCACTTATTTTTCAAACACCCCCAGGGATGATGACACCACCACCTCTCTGGGAAACCCATTCCAGTGCTTCACCGCTCTTTCACTAAAGTTGTTTTCCTTAACATATCTGATCTAAACATCCCCTCGTGCCAGTTGAGAGTGTTTCCTATCATTCTATCCCTTTATACCAGGGAAAAGACACCAATACCCACCTCACTACAACATTGTTTTCAGGAGGAGCCTCCTCTTCTCCAGAGTATATGACCCCAGTTCCCTCCTCTGCTCCTTGTAATACTTGTTTTCCAAGCTCTTCACCAGCTTGTCTGGACATGCTCCAGCAATTCAATGCTCTTCTTGTAGTGAGGGGCTCAAAATGGAATGCAGTATTTGAGGTGCAGCCTCATCAATGCCAAGCACAGGGGCATGATTTTTTTCCTCCTGCAGGCCACACTGTTCCAAATACAGACCAGGATGTTGTTGGCCTTCTTGGACATCCAAGCACACTGCTGAAGCATGTTCAGCCAAATGGCAACCAGGACCCCTGAGTCCTTTTCCACTGGGCAGATTTCAGTCACACTGCCTTAAGCCTACAGTGTTGCATGGGGCTGTTGTTGCTCAAGTGCAGGACCTAGAACCTGGCACTGTTGAATCTCACACAACTGACCTTGGCCCATTGATCCAGCCTGTATAGAACCCTCTGCAGAGCCTTTCTACCTTCAAGCACATCAGAACCCCCACCCAATTTGGTATCATCTGGAAGATGACATTCATACTAACATCTTTTGAGACACTGCAGTAAATTATACCTATTTTGTCAGGTGAGAGAGGTGCATACTGAACTAAATGATCCTTCTTTACTGAAGTGAGGGAAAGGATATTTCAGATCACTGAGCTTGATGTGATCAGTAAGAAGTTGTGGTGGTGAGAACAAATAAGTTTCGCTTTATCAAACTCAGATGGTCCTAGCAAATATTTTCCCACACTTATATCAGCTTTATTCTCAGCACATCTGTCAGGGAGATTGTGGTGTTTTTTAAGCACAGGAAAACAAACAAATTACAAGAATTTGATATAAACTCTAACACTCCAGAAACAGCAAGCAATTCTTTTCATGCTTAAATTTGATCTTTAGGAAGAAATAGGATAAACTCTCACAGAACAGCCTGATAACAAACAGAACCCTTGAATAAATGGAATTTTGAAGATAAGAGTCACAGAAAACCAGAAATAATACAGCAAAATGCTACTGAATAAATATCAAAATACTTGATATAGGCTCAAATCAATATACATCATAACATATCACAATTTGCACTTTCCTTCTGTTGGATTTTGGCTGCTTCACCTGATTTAAACATATTCCAAAGATTGTTTTAAGTTCCAGAGCTTAGTACAATAATCTTGTATTTAGTATATTCAAAGGTATACTCATTGTACCTCGCTTATTGTGGTTGATGATATATTAATATTTTCTTAAGCACCCACAAACAAGGCAGTGATGAATAGATTACTTAGATAAAACAAGAAATTTACTTAATTATTTGTTTCATCTCTCAAGTTACAGATTATGCTGTACATATTTTACATACATTCACCTCCCTTTCTGTTGTTATTCTCCTTATCCAATTATCCCTGACAAAAAAAATCTCCATCTAATACCTGACACCCATATTACACTGATTTTTTTATTCTGCTCCCTGGTCAGCTCCCTCTTCTGTTTCTTCTTACTTTCAGCTCCCCCACTAATGATTCCTCCTGCAAATCTGCTGACATTCCTGGTTTATTTCTAGGCACCACTGATCACATCTTGAGGAACAGACAAAGCAGCTGTCCTACACAAATTTCCTAGGCAAACAGGACATGAAGTCCAGGAGGCATTGCATGCTTTTGTATACAGGGTGATTTAGGAGTTCCTTGGTATCAAAGACAGTAGCTGGCTTATCACTTGCACTTGATTTGGTGCAGCCTTTATCTTCACGCAGAGGACAAGGTTTAGATAATGTACTAAAAGTCCCAAAAGGGAAGAGAGCCTCTTCAAATATAGTTAGAAGGTCTGGTTTGGGGAGGGGGGAGGAGGGGGAAACCTTATTTGCTTTGGAAGTCTGCTTAATATTTTTAAGAAATAAAGGTGATATTGTTTCCAGTGATTGCTTCTTTCCAAAGGTAAGAAGAGAAAATATGGTGACATTCATTCTTTTATCCATTCATTGTTGATTTTTATACTAGGAACTACTACAGTGCCTGTGAAATGCCATTCACTAAAAGAGGTACCCAGAAGTTCTACATTCTAAGCTCTTTGTTTAACTAAGTTAAGAATAGATTTCATTCTCAGTTATTTTTATATTCTGTGGAAAAGACTTGCTTTGCCTCATCATAAGAACAGAAACAAGATGTAAGGCAGAATGATTGTTATCAACAAAATATTTTCTATATTTGCAGGCATTCTAGCTTTGTAGCCAGACTCAGTATGCAATTTAATATTAAATATTGTCTTGTAATACATGTTTGTGCCAGAAAATACCCACACAATTCAGCAAAACATTTGCTAAAAGGATATTTCAAATTCTTTAGAATCGGTCACATTGAAGTTGGTACTGTCTATCTTTTTCACCATGCTAGAAAGAGACAGTGACTCACATCCCCTGCTACACAAATACAATAACCCTTCTGTAGAGGGTTAATGGCAATCAAAGCACATTTTAGCACGACTGAAAAACACATTCATGTGATTATAATCAGGAAGTTGATTATCAATAGCAGAAAGGCCACTGGAGAATGCCTATCTGTTATCAGCTGAGCAAAGTTAAAATATAGAAAACCATCATTGATTATTTTTCATCAGACACCCTGATGTTACCTAAAAGATAACTAGATTTAAGGGTAGGGTTTTTTCTTCAGAATTCTGCCTACAGGAGATAGAACTGTGTTATGCTAAATGCAGGTGCAAACATGCACTAGAAAACTACTGGAAGTGTACATCATATTATTGCCTTCAGTTTACATACGAACACAGGAGTAGAAAAGAGATTAAATGATTCTCATACAATCAAACAAGAAGTTTCTGACAGTTCTTCCCTAAAAAGGAGTCTAATGGAGCTGTGATTACAAGCCACTTCAAACACAACCAAAAGCTAACATGCATCATCCTTTAAATGAACTCTCATAGCACTGTCCTGCTCTGTAAAAAAAAAAAAAAAAAAAAAAAAAAAAAAAAAAAACCCACAAAACTTGATTTCTCTCACTAGATTTCCTGACACAACAGTTTCAGTGAAAACACTGCATATACAAATCTAATCAGCAAAATTTTTAAAACTAGTGATTTATTTGTTTTATAGTTTACTTAGAGGAGATCAAATGGAAGCTGTTGACACATTGTAAATTAGGTCACAATTTCCATGCCGTTACTAAATCATCTGTAATAGTAAATTACTTGTTTGATGGTTAAATGTCAAGAAGAAAAGGCCAACGAGTTTAAAGCTATAATACATTGGTGTTAGCTACATTAGAAAATAGTTCTGCTGTTTAAAAGTATAATTGCCAAATAAAGTAAACAACAACCTGTTTTCAAAAGAAAAATACACCAGTTGTCCTATCTAAGGCAGAATGGGTGCCAGGGAATGTGCCCAGTCTTTCAAATAAAATAAAAGTAACTATGATACAATTCAGTGGAATTTTGCTGCTGTTCATGAGAAAATTTTTCTGTTCCTGTGAAATCAATGGAAAACATGGTTACTCAAAGAGCAAAAACAAACAAACAAGCAAAATCCAACCGAATAAAAAATCCAACAAGAAATACACAGAAAGAGCACAAAACCCTCACAGTTTTAAATTAACTTTTGCCCTTCCTTCCATTGTTGGTTAATATACCACCATTTCTAAATGGTACATTTCCAAATGGTACAACAAACCTGATATGAACTGGCCCCTTGTGGTGGTTTGGCAGTTAGCTGCCCCCCCACACTTTGAAATAACCCAGGCTAGGACTCAGTTGACTGGATGTTAAGGAATGAAGCTTTATATTTACAGCTTTACACAATATACAAGCAGATATTTACAATGTATAACAAATATTTACAGATATATACAGTAAAAAGGTAATACAGAAACACCACAGCCCTCCCAGAGATCAAAATCCCTAAGAGGAGTTTCTAACCACCCCTACCACTTTTCCCCCCTTCCTCAATCTTATCTCACCATCTGTTTCATGCAGCAGATAGGTGGAGGTAGATTGGCCAGNTTTCCTCTCTCAGCCTATAGCCTAATTTCTCATTCAAATCCTCCAATCAGTTCAAACTAGCACACTCCTCCTGTAGAAAATCCTCCAGTAGAAGTGGTCACAAGGAATATGCATTAAAACTTTCTATAGAATACATTTACCATCAGTATAATTCTGGACTGTATTTAAAGGCACCAGAATTCTATGAACCCTGGGCTTTGCCACTGTCTACTGTGTCTCTCTACACCAAACAAAATTTGTGCATATTAATGTGCACTGCAAAGACAAATAAGGATAGTTTAATATTGTTTCTTCTACTGTATGTAAAGAAAGGCAAAATCACAAAATAAAAAAAAAGTGTCAAGTTGTTCAGAAAGCTTGTATAAGAAAAACTTACATTATTCAATCTAAGAATCAAAATAATAAATCATACAAAGTAGTGACAATGATTTACCAAGCCTCCCTAGGTAGGTTTCTGAGTCAGTGACTCATTCCAGTTCCAAATACTTTTCACATACACAGCTGATGACAAATGTGATAATACAGCACTCAGGGTATAAGGATGAGTCCAGCTCTAACACTGCCTTTCAGCTGCCTTCCTCACAACAGTCTTTTGTTCCTCTTTCCCCCAGGTAACTACCTGCAGGATCCTTTATGTGTTTTCTTCGAACATGCCTGTAAATTGAAGCAATTCAGTAGGATATTGGGGAAAATTATGTCTTCACCGTCTCCTCACTCGGGGTCATTCAGTAATTACTTTCCCTGAGGATTAAACATAGAAGTGCTTCAGAGCAAACTAGTCACAACTATGTCCCGAGACGCAGGGAACTGCTGTCCAGCAACAACCTAATCTGCCCTTTTGCCTTCAGTAAGATGAGTATGGATTTATTTCAATGCAACTGTAACCATTCAGGCCTTTAGGTTTATTAGTGATTAAGAAACAATCACACAGTGTGCAGACAGCATAAAATTATTTTAAAAAGGGAATGAGTTCATATTTTACTACAATGTAAAGTCAAACCTACTATAAATACCTTTGTTAAATATATTACTGGAAAAATACTACAGTCAAAGAGCAACTGTAAGCTTGTAAGCCAAAATTTTTAAAATATAATTTCTGAAACCTCAAAATATTTACAAAGTGAGGCTTTGTGGAATTCAATTTGACTTATACCTGACTTTGACCAGTCAGTGCACTTACAGTGATTGCCTCAATTGTCATGCTACCTTCCCATCTGACAGTCTTCTGGGTTAAATGTAGTCTAAAACATCTAATCGCCAAAGCTTGATTTTTATTACAGAATTAAACAGAGATTCATGTTTAATTACACAGAAATCTGATCATTCTACACTCCATGAGGGTTTATGAAATAATCTTCTCTCTTTTTGCTGGCCTCAGGGGAGGGAAAAGGAAACCCACACAATGTGCAAGTTTTGCCTTTTGCTACATCCAGTGGATATTCTAACAGATGTCGAGCACTGTCAGGGTCACAGTGTCTGCAAGATGTACACAGTGGGTTCTGTGCAGGAGATCTGACTTCACAGACAAAAGAGAATTATCAGCAACTTTGCAAGTGTCCATTACATTCCAGTTCTGTGGTGAAAGGTCTACAAATAGATTGCAGGAGAAAATATAGCTACACATTAATACCTAGGCATATTGAATGTAATGAATACCAAAGGTTAGTGCCTAGATTAAGTTGGGTAAAATGACAAAAAGTAGTTCTCCAGTTTTCTAACTGCAGGAAAATGCTTTGGAAAATATTGAAGAGTGCCCAGTTTAGCATCTCTGGGGATTATAAACATGAAGCTTCACCTTCCTTTAAGATTTTAAGGTTTGTCCATTTTAAATATAAGGTTCCAAAAAGATGGGATATTTTTGTTCTCATAAAATAGTTCTTTTGTTCTTTGACATGGTGGTTTTATGAAAAATAGGAAATGTATCATAATATCATCAGATCACATTTTACAATTAAATAGTTTAGTGGATTTACTTTATCTAGACATAAATAAAAAGTGAGACAAATATTTCCTCTGTGGCAGGATGAAAGGAGCTTGTTATCCTTTTAGAAAAGCATTAGGCCAAGAGCAATTAATTATTCCTTTGAGTAAAGATTTAACAAAAAATAAGTCTAAAATAACATATTTATTAAATGCTTCTTTTACAGAATTTAGTAGCCTTTACTCTGAGATTTAGATTACCATTTAAGATTAATAAATAAAAGCCCACTTTGCACAACTTCCATTAACTGGAAAACTTTCCTAAGTCACATATTTTATTACATACTATGTGAAGGTGTAATTATTGGCTGTGCCATTGCAGGTTTATTATCCCATTAAAAGTTAAATGTTATATATGCTTTTTAAAAACTAATAAAGGCCAATTAACCCTGTATAACTCAAAGAAATCCAGGAGAATTCTTAGAGCTCCAGGATTATGGGCATATGTTTGTCAACAAACTGTACTTGAAAGTATAGAGTTAAGTCATCTATCTGGGAGCAACAATATTCATATACAATAAGACTTTAGAGAAACAGGACAGATTTTTATCTCAGGTAGCTTGTAAATAAGGTAGAATTAAGTGTATATACAATACATCTTGAAGGCAAGATTATTTTGAAAATGTTACCACAAACAAAAGGAAAATGTTGAAAAATAAAACTCTATTTTGCCATCAGTCTTCATCTGTCCATGCCACAGCCTTGTCTGGACAGAGTACTTTCAGAGTTGTAACCAGGTGGAAATGTTCTCTTTCTGCCTGGCAGTAGTAGAGCTTCACACAGCTTGTTAAAGCAGAAGAAAAAGGCAGCATGATTCCCAAGAACAGTTGAGAAAGGAATAGAGTTCTCATGCATGTCTTCATATATATGACTTTCCCTCAGTAACCTCATCTTGGTTGCTACTCAGAATTAAATAATGAGAACATTACCAGCAAAAATACACCTGGTCAGATACAACACACAAATAACATCAAGAAAAGTAAGTACAAGCATCAAGGGTCTCTTAGTAATTGGCCATTTGCTCAAGTAGTTGTATAATATATCCAGCACAAATTCTTGTCACATTTAAATTGTCTAAACAAGAAAGGAAGCTTTGCAAATTTAACTGAAGTTTATTTGCCAGTAGTAAATCACAAAGGCAGTCAGATAAATGCTTTTTCCATCAAGAACTCATCTGCAGTCAAATGCTCTTTGCAGCTCAGATGGCTAACCTATGTGAAAAGTACATCAGGATTTTACCTTACTCCTTTAAGTTACTTTTTTTGGTTTTGTTTTGGTTTTGTTTTGTATCATTTCTCCCCTACAGCTCAGACTCATCCACACACAAGCAGCACAGATCTCATTCCTTCTGCCCTTAGTTACTCAAGTGACAAGACTTTCAAGTATCTGAGAAGGTATTTTTTACCAGTTAATAGTTTAGATAACCTCCACGTAACAGAGTACATATATAACACAAGGGGATTAGTGAAATGAATAAATACTCAGCAGTCTGAATAAGGTATCCAGAACCTGGATTACATTTTACAACAGTTTAGTGGCCATGGTGTTGAGTCAATGGCCGGACTCCATGATCTTGGAGGTCTTTTTCAATTGAAACAATTCTATGATTTCATATCTTTCTTTATCTCTCCATAGCCAGGCATGAATTATCCACGAGTGCAGAGCGTCTAAGTGGGAACGCATTAATTTTTGTCCAGTTCTAAAACAGTATCACAGAACACTTTTGCACATCCCAGGCACCAAGAATTACATTAGTTTTAACATCACAGACAATGGTTAACTCTGCACAGGAGGAACTGTTTGACTAACACTGCACGAAAGATTTTTTCATTGAGAAACTTTGAACACCACTTATAGAGCAAGAAGCTGGCAACAATGAATTAAACAAGTATGTACAGAGTTGCAGTGAGTGCAAGTGTAGCATAACATACCAGAACATTGCAGGACATCCTTGTGACCTTGTCCTTCAATTGTAAGAGCATATTCCTGAGCTGATTGCTTCTTGGAGACTCTGACAAGGTGGTCAGCCAAGACTGCTTACTATTCTAAAACATGTCCCCACAAATACATTTACACTGGCAGGTTCAGTCTCACCAAAGCCCATGCCTAAATCAAATTAAGTAATTTGAAACATAAGAAGCCATTATGAAGAGTATGTCTGCTTTCTGCTCAGTCTAGCCTCACACTACAGCAGACAGTCTTTCAGTGAGTGTTTAATCAAGGAATGCTTATTAAACTGTAGGTTTGTGCTGTTTCCAGGGAAAATATAAAAATAGAAACATACTCTTGCTGTCAGTCAAGGTGATTATTTTAATGCTGCCACTTTTAATTTAGAAAAGTTGGAAGCAGCTGAGTTTAAATATGTAAATATGGCTCCCTTCCTAGATGTGTTCAAGGCCAGGTTGGATGAGGCCTTGAGCAAGCTATTCTAGTGGGAGGTGTCCCCGCCTATGGCAGGGGGTTGGAACTGGATAATCCTTGAGGTCTCTTCCAACCTAAACCACTCTATGATTCTATGTATGCTCTGTCTACATTTACCATACTTCAATACACCACTAACCTTTTGCATTACACCAAGTTCAGTAAACTTGTGCTTGGCTACATTTTTCACTGTCATACACCTACAGTGTCTTCAGTAATCTTGTCTATATGATCATAGAATACTCTACCCTACTAATTATTGTTAACAGATAAAGATTTGGGTGCTTTGCTTGTTTGTGGGGTTTTGGGGTTTTTTTGTTTGTTTTTCTTCCTAAGAATTTCTTAACAATAAGTGAACGGAGAGGTGGAATGTCAGGGGTCTTACTCAGCAGAATCAAGGAAGAGGAACAGCTGAGTTCTACACTTTGTTTTTTACTTCAGAGGGAGAAGAGTGAATATTCATTACTAGAATTAACAGCCATAAGGTAAAACATGGGGCCTAGGGAAGAAGAAGGAGAAGCTCTGCCATAGATAGGAGACAAGTCATTTGATGTGAATTAGCTTGCTTCCTTTTTTTCTGTTTTCACCATAAAAAGGTCAATAAAATAGTCATGACTAAGACAGAATTTGTTCTGTGGTTTGTACCTTAGTAACTAATTATCTGGTGTCACACATCCCCCCCCAGGCAGATTGCAATGCTGCAGATTAAACCCCAGGATGAGATGATCTTCACTTCATCAGATGCAGACTGGTTGTACCTGAATATTCCATAAGGCCAGAAGTGTGACCAAATCACAGAAGCTTGAAAAGCAAAGAAAAACAAAAATATTTTTAAAATCCAATTTTGAACATAATTAGAAGAGGGGCTTTTATACTATATGCTTAACACTAGATTACATTTACTATGTCCCCATGTATTATAAAAGAGAACTGGTCAGGATGTGCATAGATGTGGTGCTTTAGCATATAGTTTAGTGGTCATGGCAGTTGGGCTACAGCTGGAGTTGATCTTAAAGGTCTTTTCCAATCTTAACAATTCTATGATCTTATGATATGCCAAAATGAATCTCCAACACTCAGATATTTTCCAGTAAAATATTTTTTAATACAACAATTCATTTAACAGAAGAAGTTTGATTATACTTTTATTGGAAATTATTCCTTGGATTCAGAATGGAATGCCTGGTCAAACAAGAAGAAATATGAAATGTAGAACAGGATGGAGATTAGTTTTAAATGGAAACTTAACAGATGGAGAACAGTTACCAGAATCAGGACCGTATTCAGTCCTGTTTAATCTCAGAACATGAGCTCCAGTTTCTTATAGGAGATGAGTGGAGCCAACTAGAGAGAGAAATCCTCTGTGGCACAATGTTCAGTCAGATATGAAATGGCTCTGTCAGAATCAATGCTAGCTACCTCACAGAATGAGTAGCCTCATGGTCCCAAGCACCCCTGTCTCAGAGTAGGGGGTGGTTTGTGGAAAACATGGAATGGAGTCAGGTTCACCCTCATATAGATCAGGAAAAGATTTTTTAAATATCAGAAATTTTTACAAAACAGAAAAATCATTCAGCTCTGGATGTTTATTTAATAAGAAACACTTTTATCACAAATGCTTACACGAAAGCAAATTCAAAAACTCCTGCTTTTAATATGCATAAAAACTGTATCTGAGACCTAAAGTCTGATTTACAGTTCTTCTCCTTTATTGGGTGAAAATATTTAAAATAATAATCTGGGATACCAAATATTATGATTCTACAAATCACAGATTTATCAAAACTAGCCTAAATAATTTGCAAAATATTCTAGGAGAACACAAAGATTAACCTGGCTGAAGAAAATGGTCATAATGTAATTTATCTTAGCTACATTTCTTATTCACTCTCTGACTAGCATTGTCTAAAAATCATGCAAAACACCATTTATCATTGATCACGTAAAACATCATTGATCATGCAGCAGTGCCAAATCAAAACCAGAAGTGTTGTAGGAGCACTATTATAGACATCTCTCTGAAAACTTTTTTATCTGTGTCTCAATACATCAAAGAAATCCATGTACTTTTACTCAAATGCACAAGTGCTGAATTATTGTACAACTCAACACAAAGAATAAAGAAGTTTGTCATTATTCATTGCTCTGCTGAAGATAACTAAATAATCTTCCATTTAACATTTCACCCCATCATGAATAATAAAATGCTCTTGAGCCTTTTGACCTGTGCACCCTTACAAGAGATATACCTAAGAAAGAATGAGAACCAAAAATTAATCAAATCCATTATCTTTTAAAATCATTGTCAGAATAACTGAGATTGGAGGTAAGTCCTGAAATAAATATTCTTACTTTTTCATTGGTATATTAAACTGCAGATTCAAGTGTATTTGTCCCGGTATGGGGTGACAAACACCCTAGAATTGGTCCAATCCCTGGGCTCTCTCCTCCCCCTACCGTCCAAGGTCCAGTAGGGGTTGAGGGGCAGGGGCACCCCACATGGCCCTGGGAGCCAGGGAGACCTCGGGCGGCACACATGCATGGAGCTTTTTGAATCAATTGGCCAGCTGGAGAATGCTGAGGTGGGCATTTCATGGGCGCGGTCGGGATCTAGTTTGCATGTAACCTCTCTGTTTCCTAAATTCTGATTGTTAACTTGTTGCACCTGGCGTTTGAAGCGATTCGTGTGTTTGTTTCCGCCGACCGCAACCCAAAAGAACCTCGGGGGGGTACTAGGACCCCCTCGTTCCATGGGATATCGAGCCTAATTAAGCCTTATCCCGTTACAGTATTAAAGTATATTAAAGAGCAAATTAAAATAATTTGTACTTCTTAAAACCAGATGTTCACCAGTTACTTTTCTCTGGCTAGAAAATATGCCATTCTGCTTTTACATGTAGAAACACCACTATATTCTCATATTCTTATGTCCACTAGTATTTCATCAGGTGTTTGGCATGTCCAGGTAAGTGCAGAAAGAGGAACTGTAAGTTCGCTATGTTCTAATCAAATGACTAAAATTAGAGATCAAACACAATAGAAAGAATTAGTTACTTCAGCAACAGAATTTCAGAATCCTGATTTCCCACAGTTTTTGTCTTTGCATATTTTCTACTATCTAACCATATGCTTGAGCTCTTTCTTCTACATTTGCTTCCTGAGAAAATGAAGGCAAAACCCCAAAGGTCATTGATATCAGAAATACAGACTTGGAAAAGTCTTGGAGACCATCCAGTGGGATATCTGCAGCAGATACCCATCTCTTATGCAAACCTGGGAGTCACATGTACTTTCTCTGGACCTTGCGTCTAAGTAAATTTCCTAGACAAAGACAGTATCTCCGTCTAGAGCACAACCATTTTACTTAGATACATGTGGTGGAAGGTCCAAGTTGTACCAAATTATATCCGAAATATATATCTAAGACATGTCTCCGCATGTCCTAAACACCAACCTGGATACCCACTTTGCCCCCTCCCCCCCACTTCCTGGGACGGAAGAAGCAGGAGAGAGGACAAAAACCTTGGTCCCCTCAGTCTGCCACAGAACACAGAGACACCATATTCAGTCCTGTTTTGCTCCCTGCTTTGTTTTTGGTAAACACAGGTCACAGGTGCTAGGCATCTGCATCTCCCTTTTTTGGTGAAATAACCTAGGATTCATTCCAGGGGTATTTTTGTCTGTTGCTATTGGTCAAAGACACTTGTCAAAATGCTTAAAAACCTAGCCAGCTTGTTTGTTTGCTGCTGCCTCTGTTTTGTCCTCTACCTGTTTGCTTTTGCACTGTACGTAGCTGGGGACTTACAGTCCCCACAAACAGAAGACCTAACTCTGCCCGTCTTCGGAACTGAGACAAGGGACTGAAGCTGCTTGCCCACTCTGAGCCCTGCTACCCACCTGAGCTCAGCCAAGCTGAAGGCCGTTTGACTCTGGCTGACTTTAGGTTATGACCTAGTAATGGCCTAACAATGAGTTCCAACATTAGGGACCTGCTCCTGACCAATCGCAAACAGGGCCAGCCCGGTGCACCGCACCCAATCGGACTGTTCCAGCCCATAAACCTGGATCCTGCTTCGCCCAGGTGGCTGACCACTCCAATCACCTCCTGAGAGCCACAAAGGATTTGCCTTGAGCCTGTGGATCTTCTCAGACAACATGCACAATTTAAGCTATGCAAACAGTAAACCCTAGCACATCATCACCATGTGGAAGGCCACCACATGTCAGGGACTATATTTTCCCTCATTTTGCTTCTACATATACTTTTGGATTACAAATATTGAGACTCTGGCCAGTGAGTAAGTCACACTCTCTTTTCTAAAGTTTGTGAAAGTTTACATTTAACCTTTAAGAGGAGTTTGTACTGCAAAACTCTTCTCCAATTGTTTATTTTTTCTAAAACCTTTCCTAAAATCATTTAAATTAATCTGATTGTATATGTACATTCTGCAAAAAATTCGTTTTACCAACCATATAACAGAATCTCTGTGCGCTAATTGTAAATAAGTTTGGGAAAATTTTCTTTATACATTTAATTAGATATTTAATAATTTTTATATTGGCCTTATTACAATTCATTTCTGTGATAAAGTGTGAATTGTTAAACCATGAATTTTTTGTTCATCAAACCTTGTTAGAATGGTGGAAGTTACAGTATCATATAAATTGTGCGGGGTTAGCTGCGAGCCCCAGTGGCAGGTAGGGTGTTGGAGGAGTCTTGGGGGGAAGGGGGAGCTCGTGGAGACAAGGAGCATGTGACACGACCATTGGTGGGAACCCCAGATGAAGAACACATGTGCCAAAGTGAGACCGTCCCCTTCCAAGGATTGATGAATATGTATTAGGATAGCAAATAAAAGGTACCTGTTGTTGTTTCAGGGTAGCCTGTTGGTAGAGCAGGAAGCTCCCTGGGTGCCCAGCATTGTTTGCTTGTTGTCACTTGCTAATAAACACTTAAATTCTGATTGGCTCGGACTCACATAATTTGTGGAACAAATTTATAACAACTTCTAACCCAGATTCAAACCCCTCCTTAACAATATGACAATAATTCCTCCTTCAGAGAATAGGTCTAAATTCTATTCCAACCCTCTATGTTCTCTCAGCACTGATGTGGAGTGCTCTCAACCATAATTACAAATATGCAGCCTGGACGAAAATGAGCAAGGCATGTGTGAGGAGAGGGTGTTAAGGAGCTAAGGAGAAAGGATCTGAACCAGAGTAATTCCAAAATATGCGAAGGAATGAAACAATCTTTATGAAAGACTTCTCTTTCATGTTGCTGTTTCTAAATCACAGTAATTCAAGGTCTGTATTTAAAAGCCAACTGTTATATTAAGCATAGGATTTTTTTTGTCCTTAGAGCCATAAACTGTTTAACTGGACACCTATAAAGCTTTTTGGGTTTGGTTTTCATTAAAGAGCAGTTGTGTTTACCAGAAACCTTAAAGCAAATGTCTAACAAAGTACTAGGATCAATATATTTCTTAAACATTGTTTTCTCATAAAAGCATTTTCATTTGCTGCTCTTTCTTCCCAGCACAGATAAGCTGCTTCTAAGCCTTAGCAACTGAATTGGGATTTACACATTTCACTCTATAATTTTAACAATCCAGGCTTGACTGCTCGCTGTTTAGTCAACATACACTAAATAGGATAATTTTTTAAAAGTAAAATATACGGGATAATTGCTAGAGTTTACACAAGGCATTCATAACTTTATTGAAACTGTAAGAAAAGTAAATAGCACTGTACTTTTCAATGCCAGGATTTCAATCCATTGCAGTTAACCACTACAAGAAGAATATACTCTAAAGACTTTTGACTGGCCTTGAAATACATCTTTGTTACATTAAATCCATCGCTGTGTTCATCACAGTAGTTCAATAACTAAGCCACTAGCTGTGGAATTTGATTCTAGGCCAAGCCAGCTTTTATCTGAAAGTAATGCAAAGTTTGTTACTGTTATGGCTGTGGTAGGAAAACCTGAATCTGTCACGCAGATGAGAACCCAATATAAGAGCAGATTAAAGGATAATAGTTTGGCTTCCTAATATTTCATGATGCTTTGAGTTCTTGGATTGGCCATGATGTACCCAGGAGGTTTAAGGTTAAAGAATTATGAAAGATCAATGCTGAAATAACCTGAAGCTGGATTCAAAATATGTCTGGATTGACAAGATGGTAAGAACATATGCAAAACAGGAAAAAAGAAAGCTCCAAAAACATTGATCTTCCCTGAGCCTTTTCCCCAACTCAAACAACCCCAATTCCCTCAGCCTCTCCTCATAAAACTTGTTCTCTAGACCCTTCACCAGTTTTGTTCCCCTTCTTTGGGCATGTTCCAGCACCTCAATGTTTTTCTTGTAGTGAAGGGTGCAGAAATGAACCCAGCGTTAGAGATGCTTCCTCATCAGTGCCAAATACAAGAGGATCATCACATTCCTAGTCTTGCTGGCCATACTATTTCTCATACAGGCAAGGATGTTATTTGCCTTGCTGGCCATCTGGATGAGAATTGTGAGCCCTGGGGAATACCACTTGTTACCTGTTGCCATGTGGATTTAAACTACATTCTCCTCTTTGGGTCTGGCCATGCAGATGGTTTTTCACCCAGCCAAGGGTCCACCCATCCAAGCCACGAGCAGCCAGGATCTCCAGGAGGATGCTGTGGGAAACTGTCAAGGGCTTCACTAGAATCCAAGCAGACAACAACAACATCCACAGCCGTTCCTTTATTCACTAGGTGGTTCACACTATCATAGACGTGAGAGGCAATTTTAGGCTATAAAGTAGAGCACAGGAAAAGAAAGAAAAAAGGTACTGTTTTTCTTCACTTTTTTTTTTTCAGCGTGTATGAATGCATTCTGAATTATATTCTGTGTGTCTCATTAGTGCAAAGAAACTGGTAAATCAGAGGAGCCAAAGTACAGCAAAATTTACAGATACGCAACTCAGAGTTAATTATAAAGAATAATAAAATTGAGAAATAAACACACACATATAGCATGACAACATAATTTTAAGGAGAACAGGGAAGCGAGAGGGGAAGAAAGTTTTTTACAACTACTTTAAATGCCCAGGAAAGAAGAGTAATTAGAAGTTATGAAAAATAAAGAATACAGTTGTGATGGATACCATGAAACACATCTGGACAAAAATTCTCTTTGGCTTTTAGAACTTCCCCAATGTGTCTAATTGATCCCTTTTAATCAAAAATACCCTAGATAAATACTATGAAAACAAGGTCTGTCAAACAACCTGTGTTGGCAAGAGGACTGCTTCACCTGTAACACCTCTAAGGAATGAAGCTCCTAGTGGGTAGAAATTACCCAAACAGAAAAGTACTGAATAAATCTATGTGTAGGTTAGGCCAGTAGCAGAAGAGCCATATACACTGAAGAGAGACTTCATATGACTGAAATCTATATTATGGGAAAGAGGTGATCTACTCAGAGCAAACTCCACTAAATGAAGAATGGTGCTAAAGACATATAGTATCTCAAGTTCTGTACCAACCTATACTAAAGGGGGCCTCATCTTAATTTCAAATTTGACATATTTTTGCTCTTCTGACCAAGAATAGCAGCAATTAGGTATCTTAAATTAAAATACCATAGAATATCAATGATCAAATTATACAGGAAAAAAAACCAAACCAAGCCTCTTTTGACTTCAGTGAAGACACAAAAATTCACACCAAGAGTCAGAATATACTACTGTTTTGGATACGTTGAGGGTTGTATATTTGTTTGTTTGAGGGTTGTAATTTTTTTTTTCCCTTACTTTACTGTCAAGTGAATTTTTGCCATAATTTCTATGGAAGCCGAAAAAATTATAGATTCTAAGGGGGGAAAAAAAGTCACCTTCACTAACACTGCAAGTGAGCCATTTAATAGATGCACTTTATTTCAGGATAAATCTGCCAACAATATTAACTTACAGCACAAACATTCTTCAAGCAGGTTTGAGAGTTAAAAATAAGCAACTTCAAAAATACTGAGGAGAGCTTCCTCTCTCATCTCTGAAGAATCACTTGAGTTCAAAAGATATGAACATTTTAACTTTTAATTAGTTGCCATTTTGATGCCAGCCTTTAGACATCATGAAAGAGAATAGAGCATTGATGGGTAGATATGACAAAATGCAAGACATCACCTTTTCTTCCAGATTTCCTAATCATCTTTGTTACTTTCACACTAGTGTGTGAGATTCACAAAAAGTTACAGGCTCAAAAAATTCCCCAGCCTCCCTCAGTACAAGAGTTTTTTGTCTCTGTACAGCTGCAGCAAGATTGTTCACTAAACAATGATTCAGGCTCTAGGGAGTAAGCACCACACTAAGACTTGCAAAGTCCCTAAGGCTAAGACTTGCAAAGTCCCTAAGGTATGCACTGTAGGCTTAGAGAAGAAAAACAAAACTGCAGGTTGACAGTGTTAATATTTGAGATTCTGTCACATTTCAGTTTTGGGGTTTGTTTTAGGTTTTTTTTCCCAGGAAATGAGGTAAGTCAAGAAGAAATTACATCTGTCTGAGGGAAGAACATACATTTAAGTGCTTTTTAAGGGTGCAGAATGAAAGAAAAGGGTTCTTTCTCTTTGACTTATTTATGCTCTCTGTGGGTTTGTATACTGTTTAAGCTTTTAAAAGAGAGACTGAGAAAAAGAGTAATCAATAGTGTCAGCTAAAGGTGACAAACAGAGCACAAGGTGGCTACTGGAGGGACATACTGTGAAGACAGTGGCTGGGCAGTGATCAATTGTATTAGGAGATGAAGAAAGACAGAGGGAGCAAAAAGAGGAATCAATTTAGAATACTAGATCTGCAGTTATAGGCACCTGGAGCAGGTAGCATGTGACAGACAAGGGTTGAGTCTGTCAATAACTCATACTGCTTCACTGCATAACTTTTAGTAAGAGACTGTCTTGAAAGCAACAGTATTGACACCTGTTGTATGGTAGAGTTTTAGTAAAAACTGTCATCTCCAGTCAAGAATAATTCAAAGCACACTATTCAGGACCCAGTCACCTTAGTCCTTTCTGCCAAATGAGTTTCAGGCCAAACTAAAAAGGCATTTGAAGGGCTGGTTTTGACAGAAAAAATAATAGAGAAGCACTTCCAAAACTAGAAAGAAAGGAGAAATCAAAAACAATACTTCTATTTTAAAGGAATCATTCAGTCCAGCTCTACACTGTTGAAAATGCCATCATTATGTTTGGCCAGCATGCCTGATGTGATATGCTAATGAATTCAGATGATTATAAAGGCTTGGAATCTGAGTGGGAGAATGATCTAAGACATCTGAAAGCAGAGGCTTCAATTGAAAGATGTACCCTGGGCCAAGGAAAACAAGAAGAATGCTATTCAGAGCCAGGACAGTGTGCAGCAATGCAAAGAAACATCCTGTGCTACTGAAATGGCACTAGTGGGCTGGCATCAAAAAGTGAATAAGGCTCAGTCCAATGAGTTTTTTCAAACCCTAGACATTCAGCTGTAACGAGTGTAAAAGTAAATATGGAAAACAGAATTTAAATATGAGAATGAGAATTTCACTGATGATGGAGGGGAAAAAAACTATTTCTATCTATTACAATGAAATAAATGTAATATCAGTACCTTCAATGTTTGTGGAAAAAAGTAAAAGATTTACCAAAAATCAAGCATTTACATTACTCACAAATTATCTTTCCACACAAGTACATATTTAGAGATAACAGTTGGTTCAAAGAGGCACAAGCATTTTAGCCCTAGAGAAATCCATTCCTGACTGTATTTTAAGTAACATCAGTAATTTCTGCAAGAAGCTATCATTGTACTATGAATTGTGTTTCAAACCATGTGACTATTTTCTTCCTGGCTGCTGAAAGGCTCTGGCAAATTTTGTGACCCTCAACTGGGAACACTACGTGAGGTGCATCTAAATTTTGTTTCTCTAAGAAACTATTTCAACAGTTTCTAAATCATCTATCCACTGCTACTGCTTCTCCTTCTCTTCTTCAAAGTCTGAAACAGGTGCATGGATATTAATTTAGAGCATGGTTATTAACTTGGAACATGTTTTGGTTCCATGCACTTGCTTACTCCATATCATACAGCTTCTCCCAGATGAGCACACTGTACATCAGTCATTAATTTGGTACAGAAAAGTTCATACTATGCTGATTTATAGTTCCCTGCTATTATTAAATAGGCCTCTTGGCTGCTCTAGTGAAGTCTCTGGCAATCATCCACAAAGAAAGCAGCATTCAACAGAGCCCTAAATGTTTCAGAAATCTGTTTTCCATGGCAATTGCTGGTATTCTGACAGCTATACTTTGGCTTTATACAATGACTACAGATAAGTACATTTCGAACCTCATTACAGTGCTATCAACAGAAGCCAAGCGTTTAAAACATTTTATGCATTGGCTGAAACATATTTTCCTTTAGAAAGAGTAGGTAAGATTTGTTTAATCACAAACAGGCTAGACAATAAAGTAAACAAATCAACAACACTATTCTATGCTGCAAGAGCAAAGCAAATATTGATTGCAACATTCCATTGTTGCCTACCTATACTTAGTGAAATTAGATTCATTTTCTCACTTTCAGTTTTAGCCATTATCCACCATTTCATTAGGCACAGAACATCTTCAGCTCCCCTTTAAAAAAAGGCAGCTGCAAGAAAGACTACTTGTGGTGGTTCATGCACTACGGTCCATAGATCTTAAAATGTTCTATGCCATAGCCAGTCCATAATGAATTCTATCTGCTTCATTAAGTTTCATATGCACAGTTACTCTGATCATCTGCAGTTTTCCTAAGGCCAACATCATTTGGTAATTATGTCCCTTCTCCAAACTGTCAAAATCACAACCTTCTTACCATTCTGAAATTGAGTCTCTTGCCCAAAATCACTAGTCAATTATTAGGAAAAATTAAAAAAAGGTAATCAGGACTGAGTCATTTCACAGGAGGAAAAAAAAAAAAAAAAAGAGTGGGAATTTTGTGACTTAAAGTCTATATGAAAAACCAACTGCAAAAATTTCTAATGTGGTCCTCAATGAAGAACACTTAACTGTTAAGTTGTCAGCAGCATCATTGTCTCCATCAGTATGCTTCTGTACACCTTTTTGAAGAGTCTACTTTTGTGGTCAGATTCTAACCAATATCTCTCTTGTAAAAGTCTACTGTCCAGACAAGGTTGTGCCTAAAGCAATTTAGCATCTGTGTGTGCAAAAAAAAGGAAAAAAATCAACAGGAATTGTGTAAGTTTAATTACCTCTGAACACAAAAATTAGCCTGTCATGTACAGAATTTTTTTTTTAAAATGCTTTTTTGCAAGTTGCATTCTGTTAAAGGAGACAGGATTTTAAAGGACAGCATTTGTTTTAATGATCCATCTGAAAAGTATTTTTTAGTTAAAAATTAGAACTTTTATAACAAAGTAATGGAGTATTTCTTTTTGATAAGCCACTTCACAGAACAGGGATCAGAATACAAATTACAGTTATTTGCTCTAAGTGGTTTTCCATTAGAATGACATTAATATGAAACATTTTCTTTTTCCATTTCATCAAGACATTTCACAGTATTTCTGCTACCTTTAAGACATGGTGTATTCATTTAACAAAATTATATATAATCTTGGATGCATTATATATGCTTCATTTACTTTTTGCGACATTCATTATCTTATTTTTCATGTTTGAAACTGTCAATTGATAACACAGCTACATCTCCTTTCAAAAGATCAAGTTTCAGATCAGAGAAGCAAAAACTAATTGCAATAGTAATTTCTGAAAAATTGAGGGGTTTATTGAATAAAAGGATGACACACGCCCTTGTTTTTAATAGCTCTATTTTTTGTAGGTAAAAGCTTTCCTTTTGTCTCTCCCTTCTCTATCGTAGTTTAACCAGTAACAGAAACAACTGATAAATGTTTGGATTTTTTTCTTTACTCTAGTGAAAACAAAGGGTGCTGGCACAAAGCTGCTGTAGTATGAATGGTCAAGAAGCGCCAAGAACTTGTGGAAGTAAGAAATAACAAACTCATCTAACGAACTCATCTGTGGCTTTTTCACAATGACTATTCAAAGTGAACACTGGGACACCACATCACCTAAGGGAAGCCAAATGGTGTGTACAGTCAATGGAGCACAAGCTGCATCACCCTTTCTTCATGCCTGAAGATTGGAGTTTCACCAGCTTTTGGTTTGCCTGCAGCACCTGTGAAAACTACTTCAATCCTCATCCTATAACGTATTTCTTACTTACACAACAATTTCTGCACTTGTGCAATGAAAACAGATCTGGGACCACTGTTTACTCTGACTTGTTTTCTATTAACCCCACATTCTTTTTCATACCTGTTCTCAAATGCAGCTGCACAATTGTACTAACACAGCTCAGAAGGTCAAAACATGCATGCAGATATAAATTCTGCTTAAGCTGACGCTCTGATAGAGTGATATGCTCATTAAATGACATAGCCATCAGCACTGGTTCACATTAAAGACATTTTTATTGTCTTGATATTCCAGGCCATTGGAAAGGTCACAGGGTAACCTGTGACAGAGAAGCTTTGAGCCTTTTCACTTTCTTCACACCACAGCATCAAGAAAGCATAACGAGTGTTTTCTTTACTTCTCTATTCTCTGGAAGTTTCCAGGGATGTGAACCATCAGCAACCTATAAGAAAGGAAAACTCAAGAAACAAACAAAAATGAGCAGAACACCCTCCAAGACCCACTTGTTGCTGTCACAAAGGTTATACAAAGCTTTCGTCTTCCACAATCAGCACACACAGGGCTTGCTACATAGGCATAAAATGCCAGAAACAGAAAATACAGGATCAATTATCTGCTTCATTATTTTTAAAAATAAAAGGAGTAAGATTCTGTCTTCCTCCACTCTGTTAAATGCAATCACTTCCCCACTAATGTGCCATGGTCTATACTTGTAAACACAGCACTTAATGATTCTGGACTAAATTACTAAAAATAATACTTTCATTTTGGTGTGTTATAATTTTTATTTCCTTATCTCAATCCCCTGGCTTTGTAGAGAAGGCTAAGCACAGCCCAGTGAGCCCAGTGGAAATTTGCAGCACACAGGCTGCAAATCACAGCCCTTTGAGGTCTATTATAGGGCCAGAAGCATACAAATAAAGATTTTATAATGCAGAACTTTTTTTTTTTTTTTTTTTTTTTTAATGGAATACTGAAAAATGAGAAGATATCCAGTGATAGATCTGTGGTAATTACCTGCCAGAAAAAGTTATGGCAACTATCAGTGACTACAAAGAAAAGGCAGCAACAGCAATTTTTCCACTGGGAAAGACAAGCAATAGCATTACAGAGTGGAGATAAAGTCAGAGGCTAATGAAAACTTGTTTTCTTTATCAAAAATGCAGAAAAATTAAATCATCAAATGGGATGAAGGAAAACCAGGAAGGAAAAAGTATTCAAGATGATGAGCAAAGAACATATTATTAATAATTTAAGTGGAAATCCCTCTGTTAGTGGCCTCTATGGCTAATTAACTGTTGGTTTATTATTTATTTTAATTATCTGACCAGAAGATAGTCCACATTTAAAAAATCGTTATATGTAGTAACATTGGGTTTCAGAGAGATTAGCTCTTCTATAACCTGTGTTAACTAGCTTACAGCAGCCATAATGTGCTTTAAGTATGTTAGCTCTGTGGCTGCTGAGAAAGTGGTCTCTCTCCATCAACTGACTATAGATTTCCTTCCAGTCTAAACATTACACTGTCTGACTGCTTTGCTTACACATTTCCCATTATATTTTAAGATAACCTCATGTATGGAATTTGGTTTTCAATTTTTTTTTTCAAATGCAGTAAACTGTTTAAAAGGAAGTAGCCCAAATTGTTCAGTACTTGTTCCAGTAAATCTCCTGTAGTTAAATCATCCAACTGCCTTATGTTTTCAGGTTCCTCATACCGCTGTGACCTGCATGCAGGAAAACATCACCACATCAGAACATGAAACACTGCAAAGTAAAAGAATCCTGTCTGAGCTGAGGCACTTCAGAACCCTCTTGTCCCAAAACATTTTTATTTGCGGCAGTGAAAGAAGTGGCCGTGCATTTCAGAGCAAAATGTGACTCATAAATACTAAATCAAAAACAAATTAGTAAGATGCAGTATCTGATTCACCTCAGCACAGCAGGAACCAGTACAAACCCCTGTGGAGGAGACATGTCACAAAGCCTGTCCCTCTACAACAAAGAGTAACTTGATCTCACTCAACATCCTTTGATGACAGCTGGCCCCAGCATCTCATCCAGGCTTAAATGTACTGTATTGGGCTTGCAGTTAAACTCGGGGCAGTAATTTATTTCAGCAGCTTGTTCCTCCTGAAATAACTTAGTTTAAAGCCTTCTGTTTTTCTAGTCCTGCAGTAGAGTGGCTCTGCTTGTTTGGCCACCCCACAAAAGTTTCCCTGTGATAGAATTGAAAAGGATAACGAAAAAGAAAAAATCCCTTTTCTTATGCTACATTTAAGAAGACTCAGAATAGGCAATGTTTGTAAGCAGTCTCTCATAAACAAATGTCATTTGAGATGCTATCATATATGAATCTCCAATTTTTTTAACAAAAATAATTAGAAAAAAAAAAAGGGAAGATGCAAAACCATATTAGGAAAGATACTGAAAAGCAGAGAAGTGACAGAAAAAGCATAGTTTTTCATTAAAATAGAAAAATTTGAAACTTCTTACAGGTATAGAGTTGTGAATTTTGATAGAATGATAAAACTCAATGCAGTTTTTCTTACTAGTCTTATGGTATTTCACAGAGATTCAGAACCCATTAAAAGGCAAATATCATTCAGCTAGCTCAGAAAATGGTATTTTCCCACACTAGGATCAACCCGGTCACTGGAAGGATTGAGGAAGAACACATCGAAAATGCACACAAGTGTTTCTTTTATTGGAACAGATGTGAGATCATTTTAAAATATCATAAAAACAAAGTCTTTTCAATTAAGTTATCTTACACATCTAGTTCATTTCATAACAAAACCTTTTTTTAGAGTTAAACTCTCTAGCCATGTAATTATTGACTTATATAAAATAGGACTATGATAATAGGAGATAACACAGGAAAGAGTAGATCTGCAGATTGTCATATGGTATCTTACTTTTAATTTCCCAAAGCGGATCTCCATGGTCCCAGTCCTCCCTGCCTTCTTTTCTTTTCCAACATTTATGGCACTTGCCTGGCTTCTCAGTGAGCTCATACAGCCTTTTTTTTTTTTGGTGTTTTTTTGGGGGTTTTGTTTGTTTGTTTGTTTGTTTTTTGTTAATTGCTTTGCCTAGGAAGACTAGCAGGCTCTCCAAGGAATTAGATGAGCACCAGAACTCACATAACAGATTACGTTCACAAAAGCAGGAGAGAAAAGAAATCCAGTCCTGTACTCAGTCATAGACTATAAGCCATCAGTCATGGACTATAACCTCACCTAAACTATACTGCCCTGAAGAAAATGCAGCGTCCAGAGATCCAGATTGAAGTCTCTATTCTATATTAGTCAGAACAAGGTTCTGTATCCCAGGAAGGTCTTCTTCCTACTACAGATCCCTTCCACACTGAATTAGCGTGCTTTTACATTATCATTCCTTCCCCTCTGAATTTGAGAAATGTCTGCAGTAAAACATTTACCAAAATAGCACATTTTTGCAAAAAAGGTTCCATCTTACTATATCAACAATTCTGAGCTTTCAAACATGATACATATTCAAGAAGTTATGGTCAGTTTCATACTGTGGAGCAATTTATAGGGAACACATGACAACAATTAGATGGAGTGTAAGTCACATAGTACAACTGATATAGTACTTCCAGAAAAAGCCAGCAAATTTAATATTTCTGTTAAAATCTGACACCCTACTAGGACCTAGCAATTTTGCTTTACAGGAAGGGAGAACACCTGAAGACAAGGGGCAGAATTTCACTAGCTTCTAGACATAAATATCCCATCATCCTTACATTCTTTTGCTCACTTTGAAATAATTATGACACCTAAGAACTTTGCTTTAACAGATCATCTTTTTCCTGCTTCTCTCTCTGTTTCTTACTAAGCTGCCTCTAAACAATAATTGTGCCACACTCTCCTCTAAATCTGCACTCCTTCAAGCAAACTCTTGTAATGATAAGATAAGCAAAGAGTCTCCAATTACCGCTATTATAAAAACTATGGGAAAATGCCCTTCTAAGCTGAGAGGCAGCCTGGATTCAGGACTGTTTAATTGTCTGGACTGATCTACTTGCAAAAAAGGAATATGTGGATTTTAATGAAGCCAGAAAACCAGCCAGCATTCTGTTGAAGGTTCCTAGACACTGACTGACAATTAAAAATGCATCTCCTTCTAAGCCTTGTGAAATTGTTCAACATGATGAAAAGGGAATTAAGTTTTAGTCAAGCCTGGTTTGCTGGTTTCCTCTTGCATTTATAAAGGAAAGAAGAAAAAGAAAAAAAACTCTCAAAAAAAAGGAAAAAAAAAAAAACCAACACCAGAAACACACCTCTCCCTTCCCCCTCCTTCAAACATGTCTTTCTTACTGTTTAAAAATATTTGATTTAGAATCACAGGATCACAGAAACATCCAGTTTGGAAAAGACCCTCATGTTCTGGTGGACCTGACAGGTCAAAAAATAGGCCTATATATGTCCCAGTTTGCACAGATAGGTTTTTCTGCTCTCTCTCTCTCTCTGTTTTGGAGAGAAGCAACAGTGGGAAAGAGGAAAAAAGACCTAGAGCCATGGAATCGAAGGACCCAGGCTTGCCCAAACTTCTTTTGCTCCTGCTTCCATCCTGTGGTAAACAAAGTACATGCGCTTGGCTTGTACCAACCTTGTGCTCTTCCCTAATATGGATATAGCAAGCCTGTGGCTTCACCTAATATGGTCAACTTGTCTAACTGCCATTCTGATTGGCTATTCTGTGTCCAAAGGCCCATTAGTCTCAGACACTGATATAAAAATGGATGAGCAGGTAGGACAATGTGCTTTGCCCTTGTAATTTTGCTCTGCCGTTTTCTCTGTGTCTGCTGCTGCCAGCTGTCACTGGCAGTGATAATGTCTTATTACTTTATAGCATTAAGCTATAACTCAGCTCTGCTGAACAACCTGGAAACTGCCTGCTTTGAGTTTACAAGAAACATCTTTAATCGCCTTCATGAGATATGCCTGCGTAGCCAGTGTGACACTGTGCTGAGATTGTACATCACAAGACATCCTGCCTGCATCTGCCAAGATGAGCAGCCCTGAATGTGATACGCAGATCATCCAGAGATCATCTGCTCCCTTTACCCAGCAGCTTGTGAAGCTGAAGTGAAGAATCAGAAGTCTCAACAGCCAACAAGACAATCGACAGAATTCCTTGCAAGCATTTGAGTACTGTCTTAAACTGTTTCTAGCTCTGCAGGTCAGGAGAGAATATTTATGAGTAAATATGTTAAGCTTTTGAAGCTTACCTAGCCTTCTGCCATAGAGAAGAGGCCCTGAGTCCATCTAGTGGGCAAGTGGGACAATTAACCTCAAGAACCTTCCTTCCAGTTCAATTAATGTTTATATATTTTTGCTAGTTATCCCTAGATCTAGTTATCCTTTATGTAATGTATTCCATTACCATTGCAAATGGACCTTATTATTACAAAAATTAGTGGGTGGAGGTGGTAAGAGTTTTGAATATAAAAAGTAATAAACTATTAATTTTGAAAAATCATATCTCACATCAATTAGTTGCCCCTCCATTACACCTCAGGACCACCAAGTCAAACCTATAAGCCCACTCCACAAGATTCACCTTAAACCATATCTCTAAACACCACATCCAAATGACCCTTAAAAACATCCAGGATTGGTGACTCAACCACTTGCCAGCTCATTCCAGTGCCTGACAACTCTTTGAAAAAATTTTTCCTAATGTCTAATGTAAACCTACCCAGTCTCAGCTTGAGGCCATTCCCCTTTGCTCTGTCTCCAACTACCTGTGAGAAGAGACCAGCACAAGCTTCTCCACAATGTGCCTTCAGGTAGTTGTTGACAGCTATGAGGTATCCCCTCAGCCTCCTCTTTTTCAAACTAACCAGCCACAGCTCCCTCAGTCACTCCTCGTAAGATTTATTCTCCAGGTCCTTCACCAGCTTTGTTGCCTTCCTCTGGACCTGCTCCACCACTTCCATATCTCTCTTGTATTGTGGTGCCCAAAACCGAACACAATACTTGAACTGTGGCTTTATCAAACCTGAGTACTAGGGGTCAATCCCCTCCCTACTCCTGCTGGCCACAGCATTTTTAATACAAGCCAGGATGCCATTGGCGTTCTTGGCTGCCTGGGCACACTGCTGGCTCATACTCAGCTGCCTGTCTATTACAACCTCCAGATCCCTTTCTGCCAGGCAGCTCTCCAGCCACTCTGTCCCAAGCCTGTAGCATTGCTTGGGGTTGTTGTGACCCAAATGCAGGACCTAGCATTTAGCCTTGTTGAAACTCATCCCATTAATGTAGGCCCATTGATCTACCCTATCCAAGTCTCTCTGAAGAACCTCTCTGCCCTCATTCAAATCAACACTGCTACCTAACTTGGTGTCATCTTCAAACTTACTGATGACATGCTCTATTCCTGAATCCAGGTTATCAATAAAGACAATAAGAAGTGGTCCCAGTACAGATCCCTGAGGAACGCCACTAGTGACCAGCCACCAACTGGATTTAACTCAATTGACCACCACTCTCAGGGCCCTCCTGTCCAGCCAGTGCTTTATCCAGGAGACAGTGTGCTCATCCAAGCCATGTAGGGAAAAATATCAGAGGCTTTTTAAAAGTCTAGGAATACAACAACAACAACAACCTTTCCCTCATCCAGTAGATGGGTGATCTTGTCATAGAAGGAGATCAGGTTGGTCAGGTAGGACCTGCTCCTCGTGAATCCATTCTGACTTGATCTGATCCCCTGGTTGTTGTCTAAATTATGTATAATGGCATTTGAGATGACCTGCTCCATGACCATCCCTGGTACTGAGGTCGGACTGACAGGTCTATAGTTTCCTGGATTTTCCTTTCTGCCCTTCTTGTAGATAGGCATCATATTTGCTACCCTCCAGGCCATTGGCACCTCCCCAGTTAGCCAGGAATTCTGGTAAATAATGGTAAGTGGCTTGGTGAGAATGTCTGCCAACACTCTCAGCACCCTTGGGTGCAGCCCATCCAGCCCAACAGACTTGTGTATGTCCTAGTGGCACAGCAGGTCAGTGACCACTTCCTCATTTAATGTAATGTCCTCAATCTGATTCCCCTCCCGGACTCCTACTTCACGAGGGTAGATGCTCAGGGCACTGCTGGATCCAGTGCTAAAGACCAAGGCCAAGTAGGCATTGAGCACCTCAACCTTCTCCTTGTCATTAGTCCCTAGGTTTCCCTCTGTATTTAAGAGGGGATGGAGATTTTCTCTAGTCCTCCTTTTTCTGTTAATGAATTTATAGAAACATGTTTTATTATCTTTAACAGCTGTAGCTAGATTAAGCTCTAATTGTGTTTTGACTCTCATAATTTTCTCCCTACATAGTTTTGCTACATCTTTATAGTCCTCATCAGAGACATACCCCCTCTTCCAAAGATCATAGACTTTCCTTTTGTTCTTGAGGTCTAGCCAAAAGTTCCTATTTAGTCAGGCTGGACACCTTCCCTGATGACCTGTCTTTCAACATACAGGTACAGCCTGGTCTGTGCCTTTAAGACTTCCCTCTTGAAGTGAGTCCAACCCTCCTGGACTCCTTAATTCTTCAGGATAGTTTCCCAAGGGACTTTGTCCATGAGGACAAAGTTTGCCCTCTAGAAGTCCAAGGTGGCCATTTTACTAACCCCTCTCCCCAAGGATAGAGAACTGAATAATCTCATGATCGCTGAGACCCAGACATTCTCCAATCTTTACTTCCCTCGCTAGTTCTTCTCTGTTCACAAGAAGCAGATCCAGAAGGGCACCTTCCCTGGTTGGCACTCTCAGCAGTTGTGTCAGGAAGTTATCCTCCACACACTGCAGGAATCTCCAGGACTCCACTGCTGTATTTTATTTCCAGCAGATGTCCGAGAAGTTGAAGTCTCCCACAAGAACAAGGGGTAGTGCTCATGAGACCTCTCTCAACTGCTTATAAAATTTTTTTGCTACCTCTTCATCCTAATTGGGTGGTCCATAGCATACTTCCATCACAATTTCACTCTAACTGTCCTTACTCCTGATTCTCACCCATAATGACTCAACCCTATTGTCACTTTCATTAATTTGTGTGGTCTCATATGCTTCCCTAATATAGAGTGCAACTTCACCACCTCTTCTACCTTGCCTATCTCTTCTGAAGAGTTGGTACCTTTTGATTGCAGCACTCCAGTTGTGGGAGTCATTCCACAGAAATGAGATGGCTTCTATATCACAGTTACCCTGTAGTACAATGGCCTCCAGCTCCTCCTGTTTATTGCCCATGCTGCATGCATTGGTGTAAAAACATTTCAGGAGGGAGTTGAGTACATCATTTTAAACCTTGAGGGGGGGAAGTCTTTCTGGTTGTCTAAGATACCAACACACTGACCCTTGAGTGATGGACTACTGCCCCCAGGGTTCTCAGCAAGGCCAGCTACATCCCCCTTCAAAACTAGTTTAAAGCCCTGTCAATGAGCACAGCCAATTCATGTGCAAGGATTCTTGTTCCCTTACAGGACAGATGAACTCCATCTGCCACCAGCAGATCCAGTGCCAAGAACACTTCCCCCATGGCCAAAAAAAACCAAGCGTCTGCTCATGGCATCATCCTCTGAGCCATGCATTAATTGCATGGATCTTCTTTTTCCCTTCAATATCACTTGCAACAAACATATAATCCACGCTTTACTTCAAAGATACATAGTAAAATAGCAAACATAGAGAAAGCATTGGTTACCCAATAATGTGCCCAAAACACTGCTGCTAAAATCTTACTATTAATGGGTTTGAACTGTTGTTTGTAGACCTTAAGCTCAACAAATGAGAAATGCATTTATATTCACTAGCTTATGTGGATGACCAAAATATCCATCCATCAGGAAGGAATCATAGTACAAAGAGACTAATTCTCCCCCAGAAAATTCTGCCTACCTTGAAATCAGACTTTAAATATAAACGTAAGTGCTGTTCAAGTCAGAATCAAAAAACTATTAATAAGAAGAAAATGTAAATGCACAAAATGAAAAGTGTTGAAACAAAGACCTTTCTCACAGTGGAAAATAATCCTTGGGGAAATGTTGTATTCTGTTATAAGGCATACATGACAATTTAAAAAAAAGTCATCGGCTCTATTGTCTTGTTTTATGTTCTCTGTGACAGAATTATAGAATACAGTGATTACTTTTTAAAAAACTCTCTACATTAGAACTTTTTAACTGGTTTGATGGATTGCATGACTCTTTGGGAAGGAAAAAAAGATCTACATCCATACTATATATCTCACATTGACTGGAGGCAAAGAAAGTGAGTTGAAAACAGAAAGAACTTTGCATATCAGTTCATGCAATTTTACTGCTTTTATATGATATATTTTGGTATTATTGTCATGACACACCATTTGGGCATTGAAAGGAGCCCAGAGCTGGATCTCTGGTATATGGTGCCATTAGTCATCAATCCACTGCACTTCTCTGCATATGTATTTGTCAGCCTTGCAGTTCTACAGTTCTCCTTTTGAGGTTTTAGATCCATTCACAGCACTTCCATAACAATAACACATGCAGCTCTCTGCTTTCTGTTCTTGAAGAAAGATGAGTTCTACCTGTGATAACAACAGCAGACATAAGCCTGCTCTGTTGCTAAAAGCCTTCAAGGACAGAACAATATATCCCTTAGAAATCCTAAACATTTAATGTTATAATACATTCTTCTTTAAGCATTTGGAGTTTATTTCTTGTTGTCACAGACCTGAACACTGGTATTTTACTTAAAATTTCTTTGCTTGAAATGCATTCAATAAGATTTATTCCCTTTATATGCTCCTAGACCATCCTCCCAACTTTTACTGGCAAAATTGCCATTCCCTTTAGTAATGGATCCATGACAATAAAAAAACACATTTCAATCCAATATTTCTTTTTTTCTATGACAGGATTTCCAACAAAAACAGATTTAGTAAGTTGTCTGAAGCATATCATATTCATCCAATACATCCAAAGAAATTCAAAGAAGAAATGTTTGAACAATTGACAATAACCTTTTCATTGAAACTGCCTCTGAGTCCCAGTAAAATAAAATGCCAAATTTTGAAAAGAGTCTCAGATGGTTACAGAGAAAAACTGTCAGTCTTAGTAGGAAAAAGGAAAGGAAATAAAACACATTATATTGTGCCCATTGATATATGGACAAATACTATGCACTGAAAGGAATGTTATTGGCAAAATCTTCTCCCCTGAATATGTCAGAGTTACTTGAATAGTCTATAGGTATAAAAGGTAGATCAAGATGATAGTCAGTCTTTCTTATAGACACTAAAAGAAAGCAACACAAATTACAAGAGCTGATATTTTCAGGTAAATAACTTGTTAGGAAATCATGAAAGTATACTGAGGAAAAAATATGACATTTGCTCTGTGCAGACAGGAAGCCTTATGTCTGAATTTTCAAAGGGTTTCCCTACAAATCCACTGGATGTCCTAAAGCATTAAATCAAATTAATCTCTCTTCCTCTTTATCTGAGAAACCAATTTTTTATTCCCTAAATAAACTTAGTTGCACCAAAATTCTTAGGAAAACTGATTTCATAAAGACAAAAATCCTTAGGAAAATCCTTGTTTAAAAGATTCCAAGATTGTATCAGCCCTTTTTCCTTAAGAATGCTTGTTATTTAGAACTCGCACCAAAAGAGAGGGATTTGTCATCAAATATACTGATATAAATTAGCAGACATTGCAAATACCATCCATACTAACTGCTGAGAATCACAAGTCCCCAGTTTAAGAGAAATGCTTCAAGGATTAAAGGGAATCTTGTCTTCTGAACTGCTGATACAAACTCATTGCATTTTAATTTTCCTCTGAGCACAGTCTAGCATTTCAGGCTGAGCATCAACAGTCTGCATATAACTCCAGTGTTTAATCAGTTGCCGGAATTTGAGCTTCCTTAAACAAAAGACAGTAAATACTGAAGAGTTACTAATTTTATCACCTTCCTCATTTCACTGTAGACACGTTATGCTACAATTATTTTTATAGATCATGAAAATTAAGACCTCCAGGGCTTTGAGACATCTTTTCTAAAGTGCTATACAAACCTTAGAGCAATCAGGATCCTTGTGTAAAGGATGTGTGCTTGTGTATATGCAGACAGGTAACCGGCAGTTCATTTGTAAAGTGCAAATTCGCATCTTAAAGCAGAATAGATTTTTTTTTAACTTGGCATCACTACAATTGTTATTTTTCATGTTATTTTTACCCTTCTTTTTTTTTTTTTTTCACTTGAAAGCTCTCGAATGGCAAAATACCTAGTAACATGTATTCATGTAATAAAATTCTATATAATGTGTAATGACACATCATAAATACATATTGGAATATTTAAACCATATGAAAAGGTTACTGCTGGGTTTGTTAAGGTTGTCATTGGTTGTATTTAGTTAACTCTGTGAATGATTTTTTATATATGTTCTATTTGAAAAGTATGGCATTTCTAAACAGTAATTTACATAAGCAGCATTTTTTCTCCCCGAAGTCTGCTCATTTGGATTTTTCTTCCAAATGATCAGCAAACTTGGGAGGTAATAGAACTGACTACATAGGGAAGAATGCCAGCTCTGCCTCTTTCCTGGTATTTTAAGGAAATAAAATACTTTGGGGGAAAAAAAAATAATTTCCAAGCTTGGTGTTTTTTCTTCTCCTTTTTTTTCCTTTTGCTTGTCACAGAAATAGATTTTGTATAAATTACTAACATAACAGCTCTGATAATTTTGAAAAGGTTATATGGAAATTGTACTAACATCAAAAGTCACATTTGGCAAACTTTATGACAGCTTTTGCTGTGTTGTTGGCTGATCCAAATTTCCTTGCAGAATACCAATCATATTCCTACATTTGTAGAATAAAACATGAATAAAATATGAAAGTTTGATGTTAATAAATACTAATTTACAAGTCTTTCTTGAATTCTATCCAATCTCTGTAAAATGTTAGTAGGCTCGTTTCACAAAGATCCATTGACCTCTAATGACCATGATGAAATTTGCTTTTCATAACATTCTTTCATGAGCATCCATAATACTTTCATGTTGAATGAGGTTACGCTTAGTATGTGAACCACCTTTATGATAGCTACATATAATTTTTATATATATTATCTTGGTAAGGAAAGAGAGCATAAAAGATATAAATAGGGCTTAGTAATACAGTTTCCAAGTGACAACTGCAAATTCAGTTGATGATACAAAATTATTTCAATATAACTTTGACATATTTTGTTATTAAAACTAAGTGTGAGCAAAACATTATAATAAGAATGGTTCCTGTTTCAAATGGTGATTATACTCCAAAAAGGAATATGCTGGAATTTATCCATCACATAATAGAAACCCAGGCACTATATGAACAGTAGGGATCTAACAGGAAGGACAAAAAGTTATGTATGAAAGCCTAAATATTGATGGAATATGTGACAGGGTGCAAAAAATGCAAGGCAAACATTAGGGAAACAGAATTGTCACTCTTCTGTATCTAGTGATTGCATATCTAGTGAATCTGTGTACACTCCTTTCTGCATTCTCGTTCCTATTCACCATCCTGTATGTTTTTGCAAAGAAATATGCCAACTTATAAAAAGGTATCCTTATGAAAACACTCAAAAGTCTGCTGATATTTTAAACACATGACTGTGTTATAGGAAACCATTTTATCTTTTCAATTTTCCCCCTATAACTCATTCACTTTAACAACAAACAAACAAACAAACAAAAAAGCTTTAGGTAAAGACAGGTAAATCACAGAATGACAAAATGGTAGGGGCTGGAAGTGACCTCAAAAGACCATCCAGATCACATAGGAATGCAGGACTTTAATATCTCCAGAGAGGAAGACTCCACAATCCCCCTGGGTAGCCTGTTTCAGTGTTCTGTCACCCTTACAGCGATAAATTCTTCCTCAAAAATGTATATACTTTTTTTTTTT
>VWZI01016002.1:23398-33399 GCA_013396835.1 Psilopogon haemacephalus | reverse complement strand
AACAACAAAAAAAAAACCCAGACAAATACATAATTTAAAATCACATGTGCACGTTCATGTCTTCATTTCATATTTTTCCCTCAGAATTCTTTGGGCTTGGTTCACATCTTTTACATAGATAATAATAATGTCTGTCTGAAGCAAGTCAGTAAACATTTTTTTAAAATGTTTGTTTATTTTGCAGTTCTGCAGTGTCTCTAGTTTGTAAGTGCTCTAAACCCACAAATTTTAATTTTTGGTACTGTTGATATATTTTTGTTCCGTATTTATTTCAGGTTATTTTGTGTCTCTGTTCTAGAAACAAGAAAGATATTTGGACAAATTCAAGTAAATTGTTTGACCATGAGTACCAAGACAAGAGAGAGACAGCCATTGCGATAGGATTACAAAAAGCTAGGTAGACTGTTACTTCACTTCAGCCCACTGTAGTCTCCAGGAAAGACAGTGATCTGACCAGATTACTGACCCTAACTAGCCCTCAATAGGCAAGTTCAAAAAAGGTGGGGGGACAGGTGACTACTTAACCCACTACACTAGCTTAAAAAGCTCCTGCTTTTTAAAAAAGAACTGTTGCAGAACCACAACAATAAACCAAGTTGTTGTTTGCCATTCCTCTTACTCATCCAAAGATGTGTCATTGCCTTTGAATCTGGTAGACACTAATTCATTTAAATAATGTGAGGACTGCCACACTCAGCAATACCACTATTACAGAATTGTAGAATGTTTCTCTAGCTCATTTTAAGTCTTGAGAGGTGCTGAATTTAATCACAAGTCTTAGACTTCCACAAAGAGAGTCTGAATGCAGAAATCCTAGAAACAAATAGTCATGTTCCCACTTGTGTGGCAAATGAATGACTGAATGAATGTTTCCAAAATGCTCGTTGAATTCATTAACACTGCACAAGCAAATTGCAATGCTTTCGCCCTTTCACTACAGCTGCAGTAAAACATCTCCAACCTTAAACTTAGCCAGAGTTTTTGCTAGAACAGGTAAGCCTTAAAACTGTGCAGAAGGAAGCTCTGTGTCACATTAATCATGTGGTGGGTTCCAGTGAAAGATATTTTGTCTCTTTCCAAGCTAATTCATAGTGAGAGAAAGATGTCCTGTTAGGCTCTAATTTGAAAGACTTAGACATGATCATTGTGTCTCACATTCTTAGTATATATTTAGAGGAATTCCGTTACTTTGTTAAATTTCCCTTATTCTTTGGGCAAAAAAGGAGGAATGTATTCAGAGCTGTGCCTGAGTGTCTTCTCAATCCATGGAGTAACCATGTAAGTGAGAACAGTATGTCAGTGAGGTTGACCTCCCTCTGATTCCAATTTTTTCCATACTTTAGATTTTTAAGTGTCTTTTCTCCCTTTTGCCATGTCCTTCTGCTTATTATAACCATGAAATGAACAGAAAATTTTCAGAAAATTTTCTTTGTGTATTTTGTATTTTTTACTAAAGGATTTTATTAGTCTTAGAAAACTTGAGATTCCAGCTTCAGGACCTGCTTCTAAGCTCTAGCGTTCCCTACCTTGTGTTTTAGAAGAAAGAAAAGTGAGGCTTCCCACACTTCAGTAGAATAATTTTCTCTAAGCCTAAACTGTGACTGTCTTACAAATACAGATTTTACTGTAAAAATGCTCTTCATTGTCATTGTAGATAAATGAAGCAAAGCAAAATCACAACAGAAGTTCTACAGGTGTAGTATAAAACCTCATTCCTGTACCTGCTTCTAAATTTTCAAAAGCAAATCAAAACAAAATTTCTTAGGCTGTTAAAACATTTGGTAATATTTTCTTCTTCTTCTCCTTTCTGCCTCTGCTTCCTGTTTTGGGACACAAGAACCAGGTATGTACTAAATGCAAGAAGAGCAATCTCCTCTGAATCAGGTTGCCTTGGATAAGCAGCATTTAGAACCATCTAGTAGATCTTCTCAGAATTTTGATGTCTATCCAAGAGAACATACCTATTTTTATGCCCCCCACCACAGACATAAAAACGAATACCCTCTAAAACAAAATGTAATTTCTGTCCTCACAACTCTTTCAAGTTTCTCACATGCATTTAATCCATCATTGTATCCCTCTTCCATCTTAGAGTGCTCCAACTTGCCATTTTTTAAGAACTCAGTTTTTTAATTTAAACTCTTTTGATTTATCCCAACCCCTAGGATTTTTGAAATTTCCACTCTTCTCTCCTTGCCATTGCCTCTGAAAATAGCAGTAGCTATTTACCTTTCCATCTAATCCTTGTCAAGTAGCTCATTATTCCAGAGCTGTCTTAAGGGCTATGGGGCTCAAAGCTCAGGCTCTAGTTTTGAAATATTCTTGTGGTGTGATTTGCACATAAAATTACAAAGTTTAAGCCTTGCTACTTCTAAATATAGCTCTCTCTGATCCAGTTTCTACTACTTTGTGTTTTCTAACTCCTGTCTTTTCCCCAGTTCTTAATTCTTTGAGCACTGGGACTTCTCAATCTTTCCTCCCTTCTTTTGCCAGACACTTCACTGATGGAAACATTTCCCAGTTTTTATCCTTCTGAAGAAAAGATTGAGGAGTAGCCTGATCAAATCAGTCTGTTTCACATGGAGAATGAAGTGACACCACCCCGGGCAGTGCTCCAGAACAGGCTCTAGCCACCAAATTTGTGACAACTTTTTGAAGCACAGAGAACTATTGATATTCAGCTCTGCAAGCTATGAATATTCCTAGTTCTTACGGAAATTAGTACCAAAGACGCTTTTTAGCTGGAAACTAGAGCTATGGGAGTGAACACATGACAAATTCTCTTGTGACTTGTAAGCATATCACTGAACCCAAGCAGTGTAGAATTGCCTTGAAAAACTACAGTGCCTTTCACATCTCTGAAAAGTAGTGGGAGAATGTTGCCTAAGCTATTTTCAGGATGTACATCATCAAAACACCTGTCATACAGCCAAGGTGCAAAGAAATAGGAGACATTTTATTATTTTCAAACACCTTCAGCCTGCTTCTGGTTTGTGATACTTACCTGGCAGCTCAAGCAGATCTTGATATTCTTTATACATCACCATTATCTGATGTATACAAAACATTCAGGAGGAAGCTTTGGATGTCATGTTTAAGATGCAAACACAGATCTCTATCTGTGTATTCTTCTCAGTATTCTTGATTCAGTCATGAACTGGACAATCAAACTTGTTCTTACTTTGTGGTTTTAGAGACACAAATAAGTTGCCTGATGCCAGCTTAAATATATTTAAGATACTCAGTGCTGAAGAACTGCAAAACACAATATAGCTTTTCTGTTTAGCTATGAAGAGGCTGAGGAAGGAACTTGATGAATCTGTGGCCTGCTCAAAAAACTTATATAGGGATTTGTTTGCTGCCTATTTTCTAAGAGTTCAGATAAATATGGTACTTCCTTTACCTTCATCACAAAAGTTACTGAGAAAATGAAGTCTCTCAAAAAAAGTCTTTCTAGAATTGTGTTCTTAAACATAAAAAAGATGTGGGGTTTTTTTTAAAGGGAAATGGAAAGATCACTGCATTCTGAAGGTTAGGACAGCTAAACTAGAGTAATCCTTGCAACAGGCCTGTTGGCAATTCCTTCAGTAGTTTCAGCATTCAAATGTAGAGCCAGCCAGTAGCACAAAGAAATCCAGCCAGGAAGACAGCTACAGTGCCAAATACTGATGCTGGAAAAAAAATCATTCTGGAGCTTCGCATTTTTCCTCCAGTGCTTGCCAAGCACATCCTAGGAGTGACCACACATCCACACATATGCTGGCTTTCACAACAGAGAAGTAGAATGAACACAGGAGAGCTGTGTGAGCCATAACAGGAGGAATAGAGAACATGCTGCCATAGTCCATTTCTTTCTTCTAGAAAACGGATTTCCCGAGAAGTCAAAAGTGAGGGTACACATATTGTGATAAGTGTACAGGAGGAACATTAGGTTTTATTTACATGCAGAAATTTTTAGTTCTCCTGAAACTGTTCTGACTGGTTATTACAGGGCACTACACTTGTAGCTCCTCTGATATCTGAGGTCATTCACATGGAAATCAGTTGAGAAGAAAATGCATACCTGGCAACGTATAGCATTCAGACCGCATTCTAAGTGCCATCAATATTTTTACCTATATATCATTAAAGATTATTCAATGAGGTGAAAAGCTCTTGAAAATAACAAATGGCCCTACTTGTGCAGACTGAGGAAGGCTCTAATGTTTGAGCTGAGACTGGCATCCTGTTTCACTGACTGTAAGATGTCAATATCCGTTTGGTGCTATCTGCAGAAAATTCTGGTATAGTGTCTGTATGTCTACTTTCTCTTTACTCAGTCCTGGTAAACACATGGTGATAAACATATAATCCTCAGGTCAGAAGCCTTAACAGGCTATGAGTCAGAAACTGTAGCAGCTACAAGAAACTGAGAATAGAAAGAACAAATAACCAAGTTAATTGATGATATTCAACAACATCTGTTGAGGTTCCCCTGTAAAAATGGCTCTACCAGACAAACTAGGAAACCATCCTGGGTTAATACAAATTGCAGCTTATTTTTTCAGATGGGCCAGGATTGGAAACCACACAACTGTAGAACACGAGCAATTTAAGGAGGCTGTTGCAATACTGATGAACCATCACATTTTATTGAACTGTTGAATGCTATCATAGCTACTGAAATGGTCAGGATCACGAAGGCGTAGTGATGGCTTAGAGGAACAACTTTCATCTTTAATGAACTACAGCTCCTGTGTTGCAGCTGTAAGAAACATCAATTCCAATTGATGTATCAAGTGTATTATATGTATGGACACTTGTTATCAAACAACAATGATGACAGACATCCCCTACTGAAAAAGGGAAAAGTATGCTTGGAGCTTTTCAGAGACCCAAGGTTGGTAACCCTAAACTTCAGCATTTTATGAGGACTGCATTACATCCTGGACTGATTTGCTATCAAACATGCAAGAGATACACATGGACTGATCACTAAGTCACTGATTGGTAGAAGTTCTGATGTCCAATGTCAGACTGAAAAATATATAATCATAGTGTCTTGGTAATCTCAGAGAAATAGTTATGGCAAACACTCAGAAAGTCAGTCCATTAAATCTGATTATTTCCTGGGGATAAATTTGATGTCTGCACAAAGCTTATTTTTAGCTGTTTTATTGCACCCATAAGCCTGTGTTTTGGTGAATGTGGACTTCTCTTTTACTATCGAGCATTATGAAGTGTTTTGCTAAGAATGTAGTCTCTGGCTCTGCTACTCTCTTTCTTGCAGTCTGACCTACAGACAATTCTCAGTGTGAACTTGATGCACTATCTGCAGCTCCATCAAGATGAGCCAAAAAGGCACTTGTGTGTCAGCAGCTCTGTAGCACCAAAGTAAATATTTCTTTTATTATCAGAGACAAGGCACTAAAATTAAATACTTTCAGGATTTAACCCATTGTAATACATTCTTTACATATATCACTGCTATTAACCAAAAAAAGATACAGGCAAGAGTTATTTCTCCTCAGCTCTGATATATGCAGCGTCACCTGTCCGTTTCCAGCATCACAAAAGAAAGGAACGCACTATGGAAGCATACTTTAAGCACATTTTCAAGTATAACATTTGTCTCGGTGATGACATTGAAATGAGTACTAACATAACAGTAGAGTGTCAATGTATTTGTGTTGTTGAATGTATCCTTACAACAAATGTGAACATGATTTAATGAAAAACTACTTGGAAAATGCAGAAGTTGTATATCTATAACTGGTGGCTTTCACTAACTCCAAAATGTATGACTGAGAAGACACACAGTGATTTTCATTCCTCTAAAGTCTGCCTGGCTTTTCATACTCAAAAATTACCTACGTGAAAGCAAACTGTCAAATGTCCATTGAGATCAGTGTTAGACTTTGTGCTGGTTTGAACTAATTGGAGAATTTGAGTGAGAAATTAGGCTATTGGCTGAGAGGAAAGCACAGTATGTCACTTTACCCAGAACTCTACTGAGAAAGAAAAAAAATTTGTTTTAAGAGTGTAACCCAAACATACATAGTTCAGACAGTTTCAGACCTTGCTGGGCTGTGGCTGCTTCTCTTGCATGGTTCCTTTTGTCTCTGCCTTTTGTAGCTGATTCTTAATAATTCTATTAACTTCATTCCTACTACTAAATCCCCTGGCCGATCTACCTCAGCTCATCTGCAGCATCAATAGGTGGTGAGATAAGATTGGGGAAGGGGGTAAAGATGACAGGGGGTGGTTGGTTACCCCTCTTGAGGATTTTGATCTCTGAGAGGGCTGTGGTGTTTCTGTATTACCTTTTCACTGTATATATTTGTAAATATCTGTTATACATTGTAAATATCTGCTTGCATACTGTGCATTGCTGTAAATATAAACCTTCATTTATCATCTCCCAGTGTTCAGAGTCCTAGCCGGGGTTTATATCAAAAGGTGTGGGGGGGCAGGTAACTGCCAAACCACCACAGACTTTCAAGTTTAGAACAGCATACAGAGCCACTTCCATAATATACACCAAAACACTATGTTGGTCAAATTACTTTATGTACAAGTTGGCAATTGCCAACTGATGCTAATGCCCATTCAGATGACAACCTCTTCAAAGCCCTTGTCTGCCCACACTGAGTGCATGACACTGGATCTTGGTGTCAATCCATGTAGTGGGTTTGCAGTGACCTGCCCCCCCAACTTTTAAAACCCCAGCTAAAACTCAGAAAAACACACTGGAAGTTAATAAATGAAGCTTTATATTTACAGCAATGCAAATATACAAGCAAATATTTATAAGATATAACAGATATTTACAGAAATATACAGTAAAAAGGGTAATACACACCACACCCCTCCCAGAGACCAAAATCCCCAAGAGAGTACAACCAAACCCTCCTACCACCTTCCCCCCCTTCCCCCAGCTTTATCTCACCACCTGTTGATGATACTGCAGATAAGCTGAAGATCAGAGAGATTTAGTGGTAGGAGAAAAAATTAGTCGTTTTAGTGATTTAACTCTGAATTAGTTCAAAGGCAGAGAGACAAAGGGAAAAAGCTGCTGGAGACAGCAAGACCCAAGCCAGACTGGCCCTCTGCAAGCACACTGGCTATCTGGATGTTTATGGAACATTTCCCAAAAGAATTTTTTTTCTCTGTCTCAGTGAAACTCGGTGAAGTGACACTGTATGTTTAACTCTCTCTCAGCCAATAGTCTAATATCTCACCCAAATTCTCCAATTAGCTCAAACCAACACAATCCACCACAGGATACATTGGTAAAAGAATTGGTGAAGGCATGGCTTCATGAAGGCAGCACCAACCCAGCTGTCCAGGCATATTGAACCATGTACCTCCAGCTCCATGGCCATGCTCTCCACTCTTTACGGTGGGCCATGAGGATCTGGTGATGCCAAGATGCTCACTCTTTCTGCTCCTGCAGCAGGTGGTATCAAGTTACAAAAGGAAGAGAGGCTTCAACCATGGGCCAGTTTGGGGATGGGTAAAAGAAATGCTCAGCCATAATCCCAGAAAACAGGGAGAGAGCAAAACAAGCAGGCTTAGTAAGGCTTACTGCACTATTAATACCACTGAGAGTTTCTTCTGGCTTCTGGGGGCTTTTATTTTCTTTAATGCCTGATAATTAGACTTTGAGGTCTGGAGTTCTTCAAAGCACCTGGGACAGTCTTCTAGTGTTGCCAGAAAGGTGGTCTCTTCTTGGCTGTAGGAGAGGGCTTGGCTGTTGGGGATGCCAGCCCTCCTCTTTAGAGAATGCTATGGTTCCTCCCCACAGAACTGTTCCTGCGATGACAAATAAACAGGCTGTGGCCTTCTCAGGCTTTTCCATGGGCTCGTTTCTGGTGCTAGGTTTGGGAGTAGAAAGAGGGCTGCCAGTGCCCCCACAAAGGGCAGTAGTTGAGATGCTGGAGAGATCATCTGGTTTCCAGGTAAGGGCTGCTGGTGGGGGCTGGTCCACATGTGGGAAACCCTGCTGGGAAGGCAGCAGTGCTGGGGCACCCACAGGATTGCACTTACACCCCACAGCAGCATGACTTCTCCAGGCCCGACAGACACTGGGCCTCCCTGCTGCACAGCCACATCAATAAGCAGATTTTGGAGGGAGGCCACCAGCATCTGGACCAGTAAGTCTTCATCCATCCCAAAGAGAAGAGAATCACAAGAGGTATGACAAAAATGCCAGCAAATATCATTTCCCAAAGATGAATGCCAGCTCCTAAAGGACCCAGTTCAAATAGACCCAAAAAAGGGATGCACCAGTATGGGGCTGGAGGCCACCCAGAGGAGCCCAGGACAGCACTCCCACAAGCTGTGGTGGTGTTTCTGCAGGCCTCTGGGCAGCTTGGCAGAGCTCTGGGACATGAGAGTGTGGTGAGGAGATCAGGCATAAGGCACATGCTGACCCCAGAGACCCCTTGGCTAGAAGCACCTGCCTGAGGATGATGTGCTGAGATGCAAGCCTGGAGCTGATGAATTCTGCCTTTGAGAAATTTACTTTCTTAGATAGATCTAAAGCATTAAGAACCTTCTGACTGATTTTCTAGTCAGCATGTGCAGAAGCTGCTGGTTTTGGAAGACCCTGGGACCTGGCTGCAGTCTTGGCAGCAGGGTGGCCTCACGCTGGCCCAGGAAGAATCCTGAGACCTGCTAGACCTCCTCTTCAGAGATTGCCATGGGTCCCTGGGGGAGAGTCCTCTCTCCCAAATGAGAGTGGAAGGACTGCCATAGTAGTCCCCAGATCCTCATGCAGCTTTTCCTACTTCCACTGTGTGGGAAGCAGTATAGTGGTATGGCTGCTGTGACCCCCTAGAAGAGGCGGGGCTGAGGTGCTGGGGCATCATCAGCTCCAGCAGCACTGTCACAGGGATCCAGGTGAGGAGCAGGACACCTTTTTCAGGAGACAGCAGAATGGGGATCAGCTGCAGATCTCTTCTCTTGGGGTTTCTTCCAGCCTGTTGTGTGGTATAATGACAAAAGAATTGGTGCAGGCATGGCATCATATAGACAGCATCATCCCAGCTGACCCCGCATATTAAACAGCAGTCGGCTAGCTCCAAGGCCGTACTCTACTCACTATGGTGGGAAGTGTGGAGCTGATGACAACACACTCCACTGCACTAGCAGGTGTTGTGCTAGAAAGGGAAGAGAGGAGGACATGGTCACTCTCTGGCCCAAGGAGATGCGTAAGAAATTCACAGGTCTGCCAAGAAGGAAATCCTCCCAGCTCCCCAGAGTCAGGTGTCTCCTCCCAGCCCACCACTGCTGCTATGAGTGTAATTGTACCGTGTCCTGGTTGCTTGAATTTGGTAGGGTTAGGGATAATATTTTGATGGAGGCACAGAGAGCTGCAAGGAGCAAGTCCCTGAGCATTACAATCATACTAAAGCCTTACTCAATACTCCAGCCTTGTGAACTCACTTAGCTAGAGTGCAAGCGTGAGTAGACTTGGTCAGACTTGGTACCTGACTGTAAGCACCAAGGGACAACAGGTAATATTGCTCAGGCATGTAATTGTCCATTCTTTGGAGACATGAAACCTGTGTGCAGTTCTGGAGCCCACAACACAAGAAGGACATGGAACCGCTGGAGTGAGTCCAGAGGAGGGCCACGAAGATGATCAGAGGGCTGGAGCACCTCTGCTATGAGGACAGGCTGAGAGAGTTGGGGCTTTTCAGCCTGGAGAAGAAAAGGCTTCCAGGAGACATTCTAGTAGCCTTCCAGTATCTGAAGGGGGCCTACAGGAGGTCTGGGGAGGGACTATTTACAAGGTCTTGTTATGACAGAACAAGGGGTAATGGGTTTAAACTGGAAAAGTGGAGATTTAAATTAGATGTTAGGAGGAAGTTCTTTAGAGTGAGGGTGGTGAGACACTGGAACGGCTTGCCCAGGGAGGTTGTGGCTGCACCTTCCCTGGAGGGGTTCAAGGCCAGGTTGGATGAGGCCTTGAGCGACATGTTGTAGTGGGAGGTGCCCCTGCCTATGGTGGGGTG
>VWZI01016002.1:0-11512 GCA_013396835.1 Psilopogon haemacephalus | reverse complement strand
TCCTCCATTAAAAAAAAAAAAAAAAACTCAAACAAAGAAAACTCTAGAAAGAAACAGTAATATTTAGGTGACCCAGTGAGATTTAACCTTAAAATACTAATTCCTCTGTTATGGAGGGAAAGAAATGCACTTAACTCATTTAAAATAGTAAAAAATAATTCAGAAAAAAAACCCTTCTTACTCATTCTGTAACCTTTGTATATGCAGTAAAAGCAAAGTTTCTGTAGCTTCCTATAGCTGTCCTGCAAGAAGAAACTGCAAATGTCTTTTCAAAAAAAGACAAAAAAAACTATTAAAAAAAAATCACAATTGTGATGTCTGCTGATTTGAGGCTAATTAGAATATTTTGATATTATAATAAACTAGATCATTGGCTGACCACCACATTATGATTATGCTTATCCATTCTGCCAGAAGCATTTTCTCTTATGTTATGGCCGAAATTGTAGTATGAAGGCTTTCAAGCAGGTAATTTTTACAATACAAAGCCAGTTGTGCTGCCTGTCGGTACTGCTTATTTGCTTGCACAGTGTCCTTCTGACAATCAAGGTGACATATGCCAGCTTATAAATATGTTCCAGGTTTTCTGTGACTTGAAGAACCTTCTATCACAAGCGCCTTCTAACATAAGCACCTTGGATATAAGAATCACAGTCAAAGAATCATTAAGGCTAGAAAAGGCTTCTCAGATCAAGTCCAGCCTATAACCTAACACCACAACATCATCTAAACCATGCCACCAAGTGCACATCCAATCTTTTCTAGAGACCTCTAAGGATGGTGACTCCACCACCTTCCTGTGCAGTCCGTTCCAGTTCTTTACAATGACAGTGGTAAAATACTGGCAAAGGCTGTCCAGGGATGTGGTTGAGACCCTGTCCTTCAAGACATTCATAATGAGGCTTGATGTAGTTCTAGGCAGCCCAATCTAGTTGGAGATGCCCCTGCAGTACAGCTGCACAAGATGCAACCCTATGCAATGTGTGAATCTGTGAATATCAGTCTGAAAATGTGGCAAAGTGGATGTATTCCTATGATTACAGCCTCCATATCTCTACTGTATTGGCCAGCCCCAACAAGCTGATTCTCACCTGAGAATGTTAGGTCTGGTGTTCTGAATTATATCAACTTGCCTTATATGCATGAAAGGTGCAGCAAATCGGCAGTAGCCTGTTGTTCAGACAAATGTCAGAATGTAACAGCTAAGTTCTTCAAAGTTACAGATGTCATTTTCCAAGATATGTGAGAGTACAAACATGCTCTGTTAAAAGTTGGCTATTTTACCATGGCATCAGCTGTATTATTTTGATTTAGCATTTAAAGTTACTCAAGTACATTTGCATAACAACTTCCCTGGAAACGCTACGTAATTGTGATAGCACACAAAATGCCAGCAGTGAGAACTCATGCAAGGTATTTAAAAAACATGCAAGTTTTGAAAATGGCTTTATAAGTTAATATTAAGTATAAATCCATCGTGGCCAGTGACATTGTTGGAATTGGGCTTAGATTTTCAGAGAGTTTCAAAAGTTACTAAGACATAACTCACATAAATTATTTCTTAGCAGTATATTTGGAAAAGGAAGCAGTCTCTTAGGCTTCTAACACTACTTGGAATGGTGGGAGGTTGGAACTGGATGATCTTTGAGGTCTCTTCCAACCTAAACCATTCTATGATTCTATGATTCTACGATAATGTCTCAGAAGTGTTGTTTGGTATGACCAGACCTAAGGAGCTACTAAAATTCCAGACTACAGTGTGTGAGGACTCCATGAATTTATCTCAAATTAGTGAACTATTTTCCATATTACAGTTGAAGGCATTTTTACAAAGACAGCAAGTTTTTTTTTAGAGTCACATAGCAGTAAATAGAATTTGTTAATTTTTTTTTTTTTGCCACAGCTCGGAAAAGCAATTCAATATATTATAGATACATCCTTCAGATTGGAAATCTGGCTTTTTGACAGGGGGAGAAAAGTGTGAATTTCTCAGTTTCTTATAAAACTGCTTTACATCTTTCCTTGCTCTGAGTATAAAAAAGCACACTGATGACTTACATGGGCTACACACAAACACTGCAACAGCAGGAGAAAAATACCACGGGAATCCTTAATCAATTCATTATATTCCCAAATTAGGATCCAGATACTTCTATATGACATAATTGTGTGATAGGGTGAAGGCATCTGTCCCTAGCGTGTTTAGATAACTGACTGTTTGCTTTCACTATTTTCATTTGCCCAAACAGATTGGTCAGCACAACTGCCACCTTGGACTTCCAGTGATCAGACTTTGTTTGACCTGTTTCAGAAACTAGCCAATGGAGCCCTTTGTGAGGCCAGCTCCTTAGGGACTGCAGTCCCAGGAAGTAACAAAAAAAGCCTGGTGGAAGGAGACTTCTCCCTCAGTTGAGAAGGAGTGGGATAGAGGTCACTTATGCAAGTTGGACACCCATAGACAAAAACCAGCAGCTCCTGCACATGCTGACTTGCAAGTCAACCAGGAGGCTCTCTCGGTGTTCTAGATTCTATCGAAGAAACTGCATTGCTGAAATGCAAGTGCTGCTCAGCTTCACACCTGCATCTCTGAAGCTGGTTTTCAGGTAGATGTTTCCAGTAAAGGGTTTCCAGTAAAGCATGTGTCCCACTGCACTTCATCCCAGGGCTGTTGTCCTCCTCACCACACTCTCTGCCACCATGTCCCAGAGCCTGTCAAGCTGCCCACAGGCCTGCAGCAACACCACCACAGCCTGTGGGGATGGTGCCCAAGGCTTCTCTGGGCAGCCTCCAGCCATGTTTAAACTGGGTCCTTCAGGAGCTGGGATTCATCTTTGGCAAATTACACTTACTGGCTGCCATAGTGAATATTGCCATGCTTCTTGTGGTCTTATTTGGGATGGATAAAGAAGTACAGGGCCACAGGACCTTAGCGGTTGGAAAGGACCTCCATAGATCATTCAGTCCAACTTCTCTGTCAGAGCAGGACCATAGATTCTAGGGCAGGTCACACAGTAACTCATCCAGATGATTCCTCAAAGTCCCCAGAGGAGACTCCACAACATCTCTGGGGGGCATATTCCAGTGTTCCATGACTCTTACAGTAAAGTTCTTCCTCATGCTGAGGTGAAACTTCCTGTGCTGTAGTTTACATCCATCACCCCTTGTTCTGTCATAGGGAGCAAGTGAGAAGAGCCTCTTGACACCCAGCCCTCCTATATTTATAAACATCGATTAGATTGTCTCTAAGTCTTCTCTCCACCAGACCAAAAAGCCTCAGGTCCCTCAGCCTCCCCTCATAGAACACATGCTGCAGCCCCTCAATCACCTTCACAGACCTCTGTTGGACACTTTCAAGTAGATCCCTGTCCCTCTTGAACTGGGGAGCCCAAAACTGAACACAATATTCCAGATGAGGTCTCACCAGGGCAGAGTAGAGGAGGAGTACAACCTCCCTTCATCTGTAGGCCACACTTCCCTTAATGCACTCCAGGATCTCATTGGCCTTTTGGCTACAAGGGCACATTGCTGTCCCATGGAGAACTTGTTATCCACTGGCACTCCCAGGTCCCTCTCCACAGGGCTGCTCTCCAGCAGATCACCTCCCAACCTCTACTGGTGCAGTTTATTATTCCTCCCCAGGTGCAAGACTCTACACTTGTCCTTGANGCTCTCCAGCTGGACCTGGCACCATTGATCACCACTCTCTGAACTCTATCTTCTAACAAGTTCCTAATCTACCTCACTGCCTGCTCTCCCACCCCACACTTCTTGAGCTTGCTCACTAGAATGTCATGGGAGACAGTGTCAAAGGCCTTGCTAAGGTCAAGATAGACTACAACCACTGCGCTTTCTCAGTGTACTTTCCTCAATCAGTTATGTCCTCATAGAATGCTATCAGGTTAGTCAAGCATGATTTGCCCTTAGTAAATCCATGCTGAATACTCCTGACAACCTTCTTCTCTTCCAAGTGCCAAGGGATAACCACAAAGGTGAGGCTGACTGGTAGATAGTTCCCTGGAACCTCTTTCTTGTCCTTTTTGAAGACTGCAGTGACACTGGCTCTCCTCCAGTCCTCAGGCACCTCTCCTGTCTGCCACGATTTGGCAAAAATTATGGGGAGTGGGAGAACAATAACATCAGGCAGTTCTCTCAACACTCTTCGGGTGCATCTCATTGAGGCCCATGGACTTGTGAATATGCAATTTTCCTAAGTGATCCCTAACCCAGTCTTCATTGACTAGTGGAGAGTCATCTCTTCTCCAGGTTCCCTCTCCTTCATCTAGGGGCTGCAGTTCCATAGTGGAGTTCAGTCTTGGGAGTAAAGACTGAAGCAAAGATATTTAGCAATTCTGCCTTTTCTGCATCCTCGGTCTTCAGGGCTGTCTTTTCATTAAGCAGTGGACCCACACTTTCCCTATTCTTCCTTTACTACTGATGTATTTGAAGAAGCTCTTCTTTTTCTCTTTTACTCCCTTTGCCAGTTTTAGCTCTAAGAGAGCTTTGGCCTTTCTTGTTGTCCTCCTACATGTCCTGACAACTTCTCTATAGCTCTTCCAAATGACAATCCCCTTCTTCCATGAATTGTGAGCTTCTTTTTTACAAGAGATTATCTTCAGAGGCTACTTGCTCAGCCATGCAGGTCTCCTAGCACATCTACCTGATTTTTTACTCAGGTGAACACACCTAGCTTGGGCTTGGAAGGAAGTGGCATTTAAAAATTGGCCAACTTTCTCAGGCTTCTTTACCCTCTGGAACATTAGCCCATGGGATTCCTGCAAGTATATATCTGAAGAGTATAAGATTAGCCCTGCAGAACTCCAGGGTTGTAATCCTACTATTGTCCTCCTTCTTCCCTATATAATACTAAACTCCAGCATGTTATGATCACTGTTGCCAAGGCTGTTTCTGACCTTAATGTCCCCAACCAGTCCTTCTTTATTAGTTAATATAGGGTCCAACAGTGCACCTCTCCTTGTTGGTTCCTGTACCAGAATATTAACATTGATACACTGCAAGAGCCTTTTGGATCAAATATGTCTGGCTGTGTAGTTTTTCCAGCAAATATCAGGGTGATTGAAGTTGCCTGTAAGTACCAAGGAGTATATTTTAGCGGCTACCTCCAGTTGACTGTAGAAGGCTTCATCAATCTCTTTTGCTAGATTTGGTGGTCTATAGTAGACACCCACAACAGTCTCACCCCTCTTTCCACATCCCTTAACTCTAACCCACAGGTTTTCAACCTGTTCTACCTCCCCACTTGGATACAACTCAACACATTTCAGTTGCTCTTATACTAATGCCTCATCTGGCTGGTCTCTTTCCCAAATAGTACATAGGCATCCACGACAAAATTCCAGTCATGGGAGCTGTCCCACCATATTTCAGTGACTGCAATTATACTGTAATCATGCAGACTAACGCAGATCGCCACCTCCTCCTGCTTTTTTTGCTCTTGTGAGATCCCACCTGGAGTACTGTGTGCAGTTCTGGAGCCCACAACACAAGAAGGACATCGAACTCTTGGAACAAGTCCAGAGGAGGGCCACGAAGATGGTCAGAGGGCTGGAGCACCTCTGCTATGAGGACAGGCTGAGAGATTTGGGGTTTTTCAGCCTGGAGAAAAGAAGGCTTCAAGGAGGCCTTGTAATAGCCTCCCAGTATCTGAAAGGGGCCTACAGGAGGGCTGGGGAGGGACTATATACAAGGTCTTGTAGTGACAAGATGAGGGGTAATGGGTTTCAACTGGAAGAGTGGAGATTTAAACTAGATGTTAGGAGGAAGTTCTTTACATTGAGGGTGGTGAGACACTGGAACAGGTTGCCCAGTGGGGTTGTGAATGCTCCTTCCCTGGAGGTGTCCAAGTCTAGGTTGAATGGATGAGGCCTTGAGCAACCTGTTCTAGTGGGAGGTGTCCTTGCCTATGGCAGGGGAGTCAGGACTGGATGATCTCTGAGGTCCCTTACAACCTACACCATTCTATGATTCCCCATGCCCTGTGCATTGGTATATAAGCATTTCAGTGGGGGAGTTAATCCATTAGTTTTCACTCTTGCCATCCAACTGTTCTTAGCCACCTCCATGGTCACCAACCTACCAGTAAGTCCTTGCCTGTGCCCTTGCCTCCAGCACCTTTCCCACAGGCACTGGTATGTCACATATAGGCTCCTTTCTAGTGACCAGTTTCATCCCTGTCCCCCTTTACATCTAATTTGAAGCTGTGACAATAAATACTGACAACTCTCTTCCTAAAAGCTTTTCCCCTTGTGGGATAGGCTACCTGTCTGTTGCAAACAGGCCTGACCCTCTTGTAAATCAAGCCATAGTCAAAGAACCTAAACCCCTGCCAGTAACACCAGGCTCAGAGCCAAGTATTAATCTGTTGGCACATCCTGCCTAATCACTCATCCTTTCCCACAACTTGAGGGATGGAAGACAATGTGATGTGTGCTCCTGATCGCTTGACCAGACATCCCAAGGCTCTGAAATTTTTCCTCATTATCCTAGGAGGAGTACATCCTATTTCAACACTGCCTACTTGAAACAACAAAAGGAGATAATAATCTGAGGGCTGTGCTAGGAAAGGGAGCTTCTTCCTTACGTCTTTAATCCAGGCCCCAGGGAGGCAACAGATCTCCTTGTGTAGTAGGTCTGGTCTACATATTGGGCCTTCTGCTCCCTTAGGCAGTGAGTCACCAATGGCAATGACTCATCTTTTACTCTTTAGGGTTGAGATTTTGATGCAGGAGGCTGTTCAACTAGACTTCAGTGACACCTTTAAGCTGGAAGAGCCATCATCCTCATCACTGACCACTTCCCTTTGCAGAGCATTGTACCTGTCCTTGTCTCCATCTTCATTCTCCTGGCTGTCAACTCCCAAAGCCCTATACCTATTATACAACAGCAACTGGGTAGGTTTGTGCGGAGCATGGTCTGAGTTCCCACATTAATTCGCTCTATGCCGCTTGGCTGTGCTGTGATCATGATATTCTCTCTGCCTGGGAAGGAGCCAGCCACTATTTTGCTGCTTCCCGCTCGCCCTGCTCACTTACTCCAGCACACAGCCGTTCATCCCCTCCCCGAGGACTTGTCACCCTAAACGCATGAACTTCCGTGCACTGGCAGAAGCTCAGCGCCCCGCCCAGAAGCTGCAAACAGCCGCAGCGCCCCTGGGTACACACAGACACTGGGGTCCGCTGAGATAGCTCCGGCGCTGCCCCCCAGCCCCCCTCGAAGGGCCCTCTCGTGATGGCTCGCTCGCCTTTATACCTCGCGCGGCGCCACGGCAACGCCCCCAGTGCCTCAGTCGCCGCGCAGGCGCGTGAAGGAGCCGAGCGCGCTACCGCTCCTCGCCTTGGGGTGCGTAGCCTTCGGTTAGAGGCGTTAATCGCCTCGCTGCCGGAGCTGGTCCCGGTGGCGCTGCCTTTCCGGAAGTGAACTACTGCCTCAGCAGCCTCCCTCCAAAACCTGATGCGCCAGCTTGTTGATGTGGCTGTGCATCAGGGAGGCTCAGTGTCTGCTGGACCTGGAGAAGAGTCGTGCTGCTGTGGAGTGTAAGCGCAATCCTGTGGGTGCCCCAGCACTGTGCTGCCTTCCCAGAAGCGTTCCCCACACGTGGACCAGCCCCCACCAGCAGCCTTCATCTGGGAACTAGCACAGATGATCTCTCCAGCAGCTCAACTACTGCCCTTTGTGGGGTTTCTGGCAGTTACGCCTCTCCTATCTCCTAGAAGGAATCTCAGGAGGAGCCTGAGAATGCCACAGATTGTCCATCTACTTTCAGCTAGGGAAGGGACAGCTCCCTTGTGAGGAGGGACCACACTGGTCCCTAAAGAGGAGGACTGGCATTCCCAAAGCCTGTTCTCCAGCCAAGAAGAGACCACCCTTCCAAAAACAGTGCAAGAATATCTCAGATGCTGCCAAACGAGAGATGAGCCAACAGGTGGGGCATGTGCCAGCCCTTCAGGACTCACAGCCTTCTAAGTCTGATTATCAGGAACTAAAAAAAAAATAAAAGCTTGAAAACTGTAGAAGAACTCCCGAGTGCTTACTAACTCGGGAGTGCAGGAGGCCTTGCTATCCCCACTAATTTTGCAATCTCCCTGTTTCCTGGGGCTCTGTCCAGGAACTGAAACAGGCTTCCTGTAAAGGTGGCTGCCCCATGCCTGTTTCATAGGCATTTGGACAATGCCCTTTAGCATGCCTTAACTTTTGGTTGGATTCGATTATGACCATGAATGCCATTCAAATTGAACTATTCTATATATTTCTTTTCTGTATATGGCAGTGCTGTGTGAAAAGAACTGGAAATAAAATGGCATAGACTAGCCAGCTCTGCAATGATACACCTGTGGTGTCTTTAGAATAATTTTATCCTCTCTATTAATACAACAAGAAACACAGGAGATGGTACACATTTTGAAAGGGTACTGGTAAACAAGAAGAATATATTCCCCAAGTCACTCAGGCTGTGGAAGACATGTCAGGCACATAGAGCAAAAGGGTTCACTGACTCTCACCTCATGCTTGCCTTGCAAGATGAAGGGCAAAGTTAAGTTTTGAAGCTGACCTGACTTCAGCATGTTATCAATAACAACAGCAAGTTCAACTCAATCCATGGCAATACATTATTAACACGGAACTTTGTGGTCATATGCAGTACAAACACTTTTCTAGTCTACACTGAATTTGAAGCTCCCTTCCGTGGTGTGGTAGTTTGGACTAATTGCCCCTTTAGAAGTCCAAAGATTTGAGTCCTCTAGGAGGACCAGAAAGGTCCAAGAGGTGAACCCTGTAGATTGTACTTCTATTATTCAATCCCATAGTTCTGCTATCTCTTTATAAATGGGCAGCAAAGCTAAATCAGTCTGTTTTCTCCCTTAGCCTCTCTGGGGTGAGTCCTTGTCTTGTAAACAATGGTAGTAGACCTATGTGTGGCCTTAAAGGCTGAATTTTTGCTATGCAATCAAGGCTTGTTTGGACCTAATGGGAGACAATGGAGGGGGAGAAAATGAGCACTGGGGTTTTGTGGTTTAGTTTGGCTGGGGAGAAGGTTTTTTAGGGAATTCTCATGTATCCTGTACCTGTATTAGGTGTTAAGGAGTCATGTATTCTGTATTTTCCTGTACCTCTTTAAATGTGATTTCTGTATTTCCTCTCTAATTCAATGACAGCATCTTCGTTTACTTCCTTTGGGAGTAAATTTATTTCTGTCCGCTCTATAAGGCATATGGAAATAATTTCTGCATTTTGAATGCAAATACATTTTGAAACTTTTGAAATTGTAAATTTAAAGGTCAGGTAAAATGTGGGATTGCACCTGCTCACAGATCAGCCAAATGTAGCACTGGACCAGGAAATGAAGCTGCTCAGCACCATCTTAGTTCACACCACAATGCAGCATTCGCAGTTGCACTCTCAACTGCTTGCAAAATTTCAGTTTTATATTTTGACTCTATTTCTTCAATAGCTGACTGATGCTCAAGAACCCTATAGCAGGGGCTAAACTGCAGCAGTGACCTAATGGCTAGTCAATGATCTCTTCCCAGCAGAGGAGAGGGAATCAGTAAAGATAGAGGAGGTGGTGTTGGTGGTTTGGTTTGAGTTTCACCTTGCTTTTCCTGCTGGATAGGTTTTATTCTAGGTTGGTGTAAAATTCTCTTTGGTCCAGTACCCTTCAAGAGACCCATCTTGCTCCCACCCTGGTGTGTTGCATTCACCATCTAGCTGTTTTAGTTTGTTAATATAAAACACAGATTATACCAAGAGGGAGAAATATAGAAAAAATAGGCAGAATGGATTATGAATTTCAGGGAAGGTATTTATGGCAAAAGCTATAGATAACAAGAAGAAATTTAGACTTCACCAGTAATTAGAAAAATCCTGGCAATATTACAGAGATTACAAAAAGGTGGGTGAATGGGGTGGGGAGAGAGAACAGATACGCTGTGCAGTGATGAGATATTGTTCACTCGAAAAATAAGGAGACAGTAAATCTTCTTACAGACTCATGGAATGCATTGTGTTGGAACATCATCTGCTAAAGTAAACGGTTTTCAAATCAGGTGTTTCAGACAAGGTGTACCTGGAAGTTTCAATATGGTTAACCTTGGTACTTTGTGCTACATGGAAAGAATGAGGTAGGTCCAGGTATGTGGGGGGAAAAAAAAACCAAACAACCTTAAGTCAATATTGCTAAAAAGAACATAAATCAGTACTGTCACTGCAGTGTACAATCCAGTGGACCACGTTTAAATTGAGAGTTAAATGAAAGTAAGCAATATAGGTTTCAAACAATGAATTTTCTCAGTGATATAAATAACATGGCTATGCGTTTTATATTTATATAATTAATTCTAATGGATATGCCTATGAGGGAAGCTCACTTGGTCAAGCCTGCATTTTGCAGAACTGACGGATAAATTTAACTTCATGTGTAACATTCCATCATCTGTAAGGCGTCTAATGTCATATTGTATATTAACTGGTCAAGAGATTTAAATGAATTGTGGAAGGCAAATCACATCCTGGCCAGCAGATCCATAGAGGTGATTCTGCCACTTTGCTTTGGTGAGACCTTACCCAGAGTACTGCGTCCAATATAGGAGCCCTCAGTACAGAAAGGACATGTACCTGATGGAGCAGCTCCACAAAAACTATCAGGGGATTGGAGCACCTCTGCTACAAAAACAGGCTGAGGGAGTTGAGGATATTCAGCCTGAAGTCTTAACAGTGACCTTCCAGAAACTGAAGGGGGCCTACTAGAAGGATGGAGAGAGACTGTCTACAAAGATTGTGGCGGTAGGACAAGGGGCAATGGCTTCAAAGTAGAGAACAGATTTAGATTGAATGTTAGGAACAGGTTCTTTACTATGAGGGTAGTGGAACAGGTTGCTCAGGGAGGTGGTTGCGGCCCCATCTCTGGAGAAGTTCAAAGTGAGGCTCAACAGGGCTCTGGGCAAGCTGATCTAGATGAGGATGTCCCTGCTTACTACAGAGGGGGTTGGACTAGGTGACTTTTAGAGGTCCCTTCTATGATTCTATGAACCCTTCTATGATTCTATACTGGATACTTTCTGCTGTCCTATTCACAAGTATTTTCCACTGCTGAAAGCCTCTTTAATATCTGTGGCAGTGGAGGACAAGACTTGGGTTTAGCTGCTCGTCTGAAAAGCTCTATCATGGTAGTCTCACACGTCTTTGCTTCAAGTCTGTGCAAAGTCTTTTCTAGGCTAAGGTGGGCATTATTTGTTCAGTTTTCTTAGCTCTAAGCAGGAAGCTGAAACCAAGTTCTGAAAACTATTTACGTTTTACACATTAAAAAATTGTGTATTTGCACTTATATAAAAATGTAAATAAGCTGTCTTCCTAAGCAAATGAGAACATTTAAGACAATAAATCTCTTCCATATTTTTTTTGCTGTGCATGTTGGAATAAAAATGGCAGGCTAGGTTTCCTATTTTGATTGAAAATAATTGTGTTGGTTTGAGCTAATTGGAGAATTTGTGTGAGAAAT
>VWZI01016000.1:0-42922 GCA_013396835.1 Psilopogon haemacephalus | reverse complement strand
GTGTTGGATATCTCTAGGTTGAGCTCCATGGATTCCAGTTTATCACTCATGTAGAGGGCTACACACTCTCCTCTTTTCCCCTTCCTGTCCCTCCTGAAAAGTCTATACCCATCTATCCCTATGCTCCAGTCATAAGATCCATCCCACCATGTCTCAGTGATGCCAATGACATCATAACCCCAGAGATTTGCAACTATTTGTAATTCCTCCTGTTTGTTCCCCATGCTCCTTGTGTTAGTGTAGAGGCATTTCAGTTGTGCCTCTATTGGTGCTGACTTATTCACTGATTTTCTTTTATCCTGTCCTTTGAGCCTGCTTTTCCTCAGCCAGTATTTCGACTTGTCTATGCTCAGATACGTTTTTATCTCCTAGCTTATCTCTACCCCTCATGCCATTACTACCATGTGAATTACCACTTGATTTTTCCCTCTTGGCAGACAGAATTTGAATTGGATATGGCCCATCTCTGCAGAACCCTGGATGCACTATTCTGTCCCCAGGATACTTCAGGGCAGCAGGTTGAGAACCATCACTAAAACCCCGTTGCTCCCACACTGATCTGTCCCCCCACATCTTACCACATGAGGGTTTGATTACTTTGTCCCCCTCCCCCTTCATAACCCGTTTAAAGCCCTGTCAACCAGCCCTGCTATCTCTTCTGCAAGGACCCTCTTCCCTCTTCGAGACAGGTGTCTCCTGTTTGGTGTTGCAAGTGGGGCAAATTAGAGATGTTTTAAAGTCCAGTAGATGAAGTAAACATTTCTAGTGGTAATTGAAGAGGACAGTCCTAGAGTCATAGGATCATTAAAGTTGGAAAAGACCTCCGTTAACTCAGCATCACCATGGCCACTGAACCATGTCCTAAAGTGCCATGTCTACGTATTTTTTTAAATGCCTCTAGGGATTTTGACTTCCCTGGGCAGCCTATTCCAACTTTCTCAGTAAAGATTTTTTTCCTAATACTCACCTGAGGCTATTTCAGGGCATTTGTTCTCATCCTGCTGCTGGTTACCTGCAAGAAGAGGCTGAGCCCTAACTCACGATAACCTCCTTTCTGGTAGTTGTAGAGAGCAACTCCCTCAGCTTTCTCTTATCCAGATGAAACAATCCCAGTTGCCTTAGCCACTCCTTACACGATTTGTTCTCCAGGCCCTTTTCCAGCTTTGTTGCCTTTCTCTGAACACAGTCTAGTACCTCTGTCCATGTAGTGAGAGGCCCAGAACTGAACTCAGTGATTTAGATGCAGCCTTACCAGTGCTGAGTGCAAAACCATGATCGCTTCCCTGGTCCTGCTGGCCACACTATTCCTGATACAGGTCAGGATAGTGTTGGCTCCCTGGGCCACTTGAGCACACAGCTGGCTTGTGTTTAGCCAGCTGTTAACCAGCACCCCCAGGTTCTTTCCTGCTGGGTAGCTTTCCAGCCACTCTGCCATAAGCCTGTAGTCTTTATGGGGTTGATGTGAAACCAAGGACAGGACCTGGCACTTGGCCTTGCTAAATCTTGTACAACTGGCCTTGGCCCATTGATTCAGCCTGTCCAGGTCCCCTTGCAGAACATTGCAGAGGGCACTCAAGCAGATCATCATTCCTATCCAATGTGGTGTCATCTGCAAGCTTACTGAGGGCATACTCAGTCCTCTCATCCAGATCATTGATAAGGATATCAAAGAGAATTGGCTCCAAAACTGAGCCCTGAGCAACACCACTTGTGACTGGCTGCCAAGTGGATTTAACTCTGTTCACTACAACTCTCTGGGCTCAACTGTCCAGACGGTTTTTAACTGAGAGAAGAGTATCTCTGTCTAAGCCATGAGCCGCCAGCTTCTCAAACAGAGTATTGTGGGACATGGTGCCAGTGCTGCAGGAGGCAGCGTTTAGAGAGTGGCCCAATGTCTAGAACCCTCAAAACTGATGGAGGACATACTTTGGCTCAGCTCCTAGCTAGTCCTGCTCTCAAAACTAACTGAAGAGATAACTACCCAAGCTTTTAAATGCAAATATCATGTTAAGAATGTCTTTCATGTGCTGCCTGTGGGAGGTAAGTCTGACCTAGTGACCAGGTGCAGGGCAGTGGGAAGGGAGGGCAGAAGGGGAAAGGCCTCTGTCATGTTCTTCTTTGGGTGGCAAGAAACCTTCAGACAACTTCAGCTTCTCCTGAAACCACAGCCTTGGGGTTATACGCAGGCCTCTTACTTCTATGAGATGCTTTCCTTTTGGGTGCAAAAGGGGCTACTCATCATTCTGATCAAAGGAAGTCAGTGGATACAGGAGACTATAAGATGTATGTGAGTTTTAGGAGCAGATCTCAGCCTTGGCTGCTTGTAAAGGCCATGACATGACTGATACCATGAAACTAGCTTTGTTTTGCTTCAGATCAAAGCTTTGCAATCTGCTCCCCATCTTATTTCTGCTTCCAGATAATGGGGGACAAGCACAGCAGGACACTGTCTGTCTGACACATCTAAATAAATTGTTAACGTGGAGATGCCTCTTCAAAGCATTCCCCTGTTTCCCTCCCCAGTGGTTGTGTTTCACAGATGGAAGGAAACCATTTTGTTTTCACAACTTCTGTTGTTAGTATTTGATTGCCCCCTGGGTGTCTCTTTTTCAGGATTACAGCAGCAGTAATGTTAGTTTTGGAAAGAGGAAAATAAGCTGGTCTGTTCCTGGAAACCTAAGTAGTGCTTTATGCAACAAGGTGCTGTGGTGCCTATACATAGTAGTATGGAGTGAGGAGTGACTGGGAGACATGGCATCAGCCACCCTAGTATGAGTGTTTCCAGGTACGAGGCTATGCCCTAGAAAAACATTAAGGAAGACGGAGATGGCAGCAGTGAGGTGTAAGTGATATCACAGAAACGAAAGCCTAACTTTTTCTGAGACATTTGCTATATGTCTTACAGAGACATACTCAGAGACTGAATGAGACTGTGGACATCTGCCTTCTGATCCCTCATCTGCTGTGAGGAATCAACCATTTCTGCATCTACTGGCAATAGAAATTAGCTTCTGCTTGAAGGGCTCTTCCTGCTTCGGTTCAGGCAAAGGGAATTGGAGGGTCTGCTCCATTTGCCTGCCACATGCCCGAGTGCCACGCTGTTGCTGCCTACATGAATGGTAAGCACATACTGGTGAGTATGTCATTACCTGTTATGAAAACTGCAGTTATTCCAGACTTGCACACTGTTCTCCTGCACCAGGAGAATCAGAGTTTTCTGTTGTTTTTTGAACTGCTGCACACTTCTAGTGTTTACGTGAAGGAGAGTGACTGGGGCTTGTGTGACAGTGAGTAAAGCAACCCTTGCAGCTGGGTGGAAAGAAATATGTGGTGCATCATGAATGTTGTCAATGAGTTTATGATCCTTCTCCTTGCATCTGGGAACTCTGGATGATAATCCCTTTCTGCCAGGCAGTGTGTGGGAACACAGTGGGAAGTAGTGTTTGTTTGTTTGTTTTTAATTTGGTTTGTTTGATTTTTAAGGCTCTATTTGGATAAGATTTCAGTGGTCACCCATGCTGAAATGAAAGACAAAACTGAGGGAGTGGCCCTAGCACTGGTTTTATATGTCTGTGTCTGAATGACTTGTTGCTTTCTGGTTTGTTTAACAAAATATGAAGGCTTTGCAAGTGCACTGTGGCAGAAGGAGGTTCCTGGTGAATAGTAGTCTTCCATCTGGGCTCATGTGGATTTAGAATGAGTATTTGGATAATGAGGTACATTGCTGAGCTAGGCTTCAGAAAAGCATCAACAAGTGCTGTACTGGCTTATAGTTGTACTGGTTTATGTAATGTCCAGCAGTTAAATGGTGTCTTAAACACACTAAGCATAAACTTGATTTTATACTGATGATATTAACACATGCAAGTAAAGTATTCTTCGTGAGGATCTTCAAAGTACACATTTTATTCCAGGCCTTCAGTTTATAGATTGGGACTTCATTTCTCCCAGCACTGTATGTAAATTTCTTGCTTTATCTTGCTTTATCTCCACTGGGATACTTCATCTGAATTTTAGAACTTTCCTGAAAAAAANTGAAAACCATTTCTCCTTCCATTTAGTAGCAATACAGAGTCTTTTAGGAGCTTTCTGCTCTGAACAGTTGTAGAGTTTGAATGAGGATCTAGTTATCTGTCAGGTGCTTGTTCAGTATTACGAAGTTTTGTTTTCCAGTCCATGTCCATATTTACTGCAGGTGTGGTCAGTATGGGTGATTTTTGAGGGGAAAAGAGCAGAGGAAGGAGGGGCATGCTCACTGATATTTTGCTGTGTGTCCACTGGAAAACTACTTCTCTGTTCCACTTGTTGGAGGCAAAGGTCCCATTATAGTAGTGGATCTATGGACCCTGATGCAAGGAAAGAAGGAAAACTGTAGTGTTCACCTGAAACTTTATGTTCTTTAAAAGATGTTTGCATCAGCTAAGTCAGCTTAGTTAATCTTGTTTAAAAGTAGAATTTGATCTTTTAGAATTTGACTTTATGTTTTGCAGACTGAGAAATCAATTGAAGTATGCTTAAAGTAATCTGCTATTTAGAAAAGCACCTCTTACTAGAAAATATAGAGCTTATTTTTAAGATACGGCCTCACAAAAAATGGTGATGTACATGGAAAGTGACAACTGAATTAACAGATTTAGATACAAGTGAACAGCAGGTATTTCAGTTTTTTCCTTGTGGCGGGTTTAACTCTTGTTCTGTTGCTTAACGGTGAGGAATTTGATTTGCTGTTGCCCTTTGACTTTTCCAGCTGCACTCTTACTCCTCCTCAATCTGTGCTATCCATGGCTTCAGGCAATTCCAGGCCACAAAACAGATGAGAAAGCAAACAGTCCCTGCCATCCAAAACCAAACTAAAACAAATCCCTGCTGTAAGAGTTTTCCTTGCATTTCCAACCCCCATCCCACTGTTGCATACCTATGCTGTATTGGGATTTGAGATACAATTTTTAAAAAATTTTATACACTTGTTCCTACTCAGCAAATTTTAAAGAGGTAATGCATGATTACCTCTTTTGCTAGTTAGGTGAAACTGAACTATACATTTAAGGAATGGCAAAAGGGAAATAGTTTTCTTTATACTTTAAAAAATGGGAAATTATTTTCATAAGGAGAACTTTACATCCAATGCCTGAAAAATGTTGAGAAATATTCAGGAGGAAGAAAGAAATTTTTGAAGCATAACTTTGGAATTTTAATACTGGATTAAGCATAGTTCTTATCAGTAACATGCCTGTACTTCCATTACATCATTGTCTTTTGAACACTCTATTGTTGCTCTTTCCCAGGTGTTACTTTCTTTCCTTTCTTGGACTGTCACCATTCTCAGTCTTTTTGGTCATTGAAAAGAGGAAACATGGATAATAGCCTTCTTGAAAAAAAACTAGTGAATTTTTTACAGGATAAGTGATCAGCAGCCTTCTTGAAAATTTTTATCATGCTCGAGACTCTTTTGCTTAATTGTGGATTTGCTTAGTTTTAAATCCTGGCATTGATTTCTGAAGGTACTCCAAGGTGTCCATTTGTGTTGTGCTCCCAGTAACTAGTACTTAAACTTGTCTTGAAATCCTATTTTCAGTGAGGCAAACTTTACAGTAGGGCACAGGACACCGGCACAGTCCTATTGTTTAAAATAAGCCATGTGTTTACTTATGGAAAATGTGGGAATTGTGAAGGATCCAGGGTTGCAAATTTGGTGTAATCAAAACCTAATGAGACTCAATGTTGAAGAAAAAAGCCAAACGTATATTTATGAAACAGAAGTTTTACATGTGGCCAGGGTGAGGTTATTTTTAGACATGTGAATTCATTGAGCATTATCAGTAACTCTTTTACTTGAAATTTCACTAGTGCTTTGCCAGTTTTTCTGCATAGCCATTTAAATACTAGATTAGAATTTTTCTATCTAGAGCTTCTCAGGACCAATAAATGTGAAGTGAATAATTTAAAAAATCAAAGTTGTTGGTTGTTTTTTTTTTCAGCAATAGAGAAGCAATACAATATGTGCTGTCTATTAAACAGGTTTATGGAAGTCTCTGGTGGCTGCTAAGCATAGCTCTAGAAAATCATTGTACAAATACAAGCACAGTCTTTGTCAAGCTTTATAGATCACCTACTTTTAAAACAGGCTTCAAGAGCAGGAAAATTGCAAATTAGCCCATGCTATGCTTCCTCTATCTTGTTCTGAAATCTGACTTTTCCAAAGCTTTACAAGCAGTAAACTGACTATTTTTTTTGGTGTGAACAAATGAAGACTTTGAAAATACAGAAACAAGAAAGCAGTGAATGATCCTGGTGTTACACAGGAACATCTGTGTGGAGTTTCAAAGGCAGCTAGCTATCAGCTAAGGCAGATTTTCTGTCTGGCTGAGGAAGGACTGTGTGAGCTTGTTTTGTCTATATTGAAGCTGCTATTGTTCTCCTGCTGTGAACTGACAGATGAACATATCAACCCTGAGAGATCTGCAACTTTTGGCTGATTGTACTTTCTGAATCCATGCATAACAGAGCTTGCTCTAGTACTTCAAGAGGGGGAAAAAAAAAAAAAAAGAAAGAAAGAAAAAAAAACAAACTAAAACACAACACAAGTGAAGCATATGGTGCTAGGATGTGCTGTGAAATTATCCGAAGGATACGTTATTTTTTCTGAAGAGAAGCTATTGGCTTTTGGGTTATTTTTGTAAGGATGTAATATATCCATTGCATATGTATGTATATAGCTTACTTTGCCTTAGATAACACAAACCATGGTGCTATTCTAGGATACTCACATAGACTAAAACTTGGGATCCTGAGAAAACTGGTGATGAAGGAGACTGAATAATAGAAGGTTGTGAGAGGAAGGAGGACCCCATCTGTAGTATTGCATTCAGCTCTGGGGCCCCCAGCATAAGAAGGACATACATCTGTTGGAGTGAGTCCAGAGGAGAGCCACAAATATGATCAGAGGGCTTGAACACCTCTTCTATGAAGAGACTGGCTCAGATTGTTCAGCCTTGTTCAGACTTTGTAGCAGCATTCCAGTACCTAGAAAGAGGGCCTACTGAAAACCTGGAGAAGGGCTTTTTACAAGGGTGTGTAGTGATAGGACGAGGGGTAATGGCTTTAAACTGAGAGTAGATTTAGATTTGATACAAGGAAAAAACACTTCACTGTGAGTGTGGTAGACACACTCACCAGTGTGGAACAGGTTGACCAGAGAAGTTGTGAATGCCACCTCCCTAGAAATGTTCAAGGCCATGGGGCATTGAGCAGCCGGATCTAGTGGAAGGTGCACCTGCCCATGCCAGGGTGGTTGGAACTAGATGATCTTTAAGGTCCCTTCCAACCTAAACTATTCTGTGATTCTATGTTTCTATAATACAGAAATACATATTTTGTTTTCTGGTTACATGAGTTAAAGTGTGATTAGAAACATATTCATGAGTTTTCTGATGGCATCACCAGATGTTAGGAGTTGGAAGGGATTTCTGGAGCTCTTTGAGTCCAACGCCCCCTGCCAAAGCAGGGCCATATAATCTAGCATAGTTCACACAGGAACACATCCAGACAGGTCTTGAAAGTCTCCAGAGAAAGAGACTCCACAACCTCTCTGTTCCAGTGCTCCATGACTTGTACGGTGAAGAAGTTTTCCTCATGTTGAGCTGGAACTTCCTGTGCTGTAGTTTACATCTGCTGCCCCTTGTCCTATCACAGGGTGCAAGTGAAAAGAGTCTGTCCCTTCCATCTTGACACCCAGCCCTCAGATATTTATAAACATTTATCAGTTCCTTTCTCATTCTTCTCCTCTCCAGACTATGAATTGCCAGGTCAGCCTTTCCTCACAAGGCAGTGCTCCAGTCCTTTAATCATGCTTCTAGCCCTCCATTGGACTCTCAAGTAGATCTCTGTCCCTCTTGAACTTGGGATCCCAGAAATTAATGCAGTATTCCAGGTGAGGTCTATCTAGGGCAGAGTACAGGGGGATTGAGAACCTCCCTTGACCTGCTGGCCACAACCTACTTAATGCATCTCAGAATGCTGTTGTCTTTCTTGGTTACAAGGGCACATTGCTAGCTCATGGTAAACTTGTTGTCCATCAGAAATCTCAGGTCCTTCTCCCTGGAGCTGACCTCGATTTACTGGACACACTCTTCTTAGTGCACCCCAGGATACCATTGGCGTTCTTGGCCACAAAGCCACATTGCTGTCCCATAGATAACTTGTTGTCCATCAGGACTCCTAGATCCTTCTCCATTGGACTTCTCTCTAGCAGATCACCTCCTAACCTGAGGAGACACAAGTTTGCTTTACTTAATATGTGTCATAAACATATGTTTATTTGTGCATCTGAAAACAGGATTTATCTGGCATAACCTTTGTAAAAATGTTATTTTTATTCAGCTCAGATAAACGCAGTTTTCTGTTGAACTGAATGATGGTGTCACAGAATCACAGAATGTTAGGGGCTGGAAGGGACCTCAAAAGATCATCTAGTCCAGATCATCTATACCAGATCACACAGGAACACATCCAGGCAGGTTTTGAATATCTCCAGAGGAGGAGACTCCACAACCCACCCTGAGCAGCCTGTTCCAGTGTTCTGTCACCGTCACAGTGAAAAAAATTCCTCTTCATGTTTACATGAAACTTCCTGTGCCTCAGCTTCCACCCATTGCCCCTCATCCTGTCATTGGGCATTGCCAAGAAGAGCCTGGCTCCATCCTCTTCTGCGTCCTCTCCTTCTCTGGAGACTTTCAAGGCCTATCTGGATGCCTTCCTCTGTGACTTGAGCAAGGTTATGGTCCTGCTCTGGCAGGGGGGTTGGACTCCATGTCTTTGGGTCCTTTCCAACCCCTGACATCCTGTGGTCTTGTGATCTTGGCACTCGCCCTTTACATATTTATAAACATTGATGAGCTCACTTCTCAGTCTCATCTTCTTCAAGCTATAGAGCCCCAGCTCCCTCAGTTTCTCCTCATAAGACAGATGTTCCATTCCCTTTATCATCTTTGTGTTAGTATTACTGAAAATAACATATTCAGATTTTCTAAGAATAGTTTGAAGGTGTTAAGGGGCAAAAGGGCATTTATTTATGGCCTGCTGCATGAGCAAATAATTGCACAAAGTTCATGCACAGCGAACAGGTTTTGGATACAGTCATAAAATACACATCAATGCATATCCATTGCTTTTCTAAGAAATCATTAACATATCCATTAATCTTTTGGAGCTCATCCTAATACATGCAGATGGCTTTTCTGCATGTGTACTCCCATCTTCTGGCTAATTTTGTGGAAGAGGCTTCAGGAACAATCCCCCTGATTTACTTCTGCTGTGATGCTCCCACCTTCTTTATCAGTCTTTTCACTAGTTGATGCTTAGTTTCACACAGGCTGAGAGAGGTGTGGACTTATTAGTGAGTTGTAATTAAACAACAGAGAAAACTCTCTCTGTTCTTTCTTGTCTTCAAATAAACTGCTTACATCATAATTTGTTACCTTTCCTTCCATGACTCATCACCTCCTTATCTGAGGCCTATAAAGATGATCTCTCTTTCCAGCTGCATTCTGTGTTATCTTGCAGAAACAAGGTAACAATTATGATTTCTCTGCTGTGCTCTAGGTATTTCATTGACCTATTCTATTTATATTCATAGACCTATTCTATTTCTTTTATTTATAAAGTCTCTGCTTCTTTCATTACCGTATTCTATTCCTCTTTCTACTTATGCTAGCACTAAAAAGGGAAAATGAATTAGCAGTGCTTTTGGAGCATTTGTAGGGAAATTATTCATTTGAATCACTGTTACAAAGTAAAACTATATTCTAATACCTACTCTTCATTTTGACAGTGTGTAGTTGAAACACTGATGTTTTTGCTCCTATGATGTTTCCCTTCAAGTTTGTGAATTGGTAAGGTCTGCTAAGGCAATCCATTAGTCAAGTATGCAACACTGTAATTGTTTAAACTGGGAAGTATAAACTATGATTCTAAACTTAAGGATCTGTTTAAACAAAATGTTTATTTAAGTCCTATAAAAAAAACAACAAAACCCCTCAAATTGTAGAAAGGGAAAATATGAAATGAGCTGTGTGTCAAGGCACCACTGCTTCTTTTCCAGTATATTTTTTTGTTGTGTGAATAGTAGATGCACATTTTTTTATTACTTTCCAGTAGATGGCTATTAATCTAAGTAGGTAAATGACTTTACTTTCCTTGTGCTGTTCTTTAGAGAAGTGATACCATTTATCCCTGTGTTACATTTATTTCTATACAGAATTATTGAAAGAATGGATGAGGCAGTATGATTTCTCTACCACACAGAGACACAGCAATGTTACAGTAGAAGTATGTCACTCATGAACAAAGGATGAGTCAGTCAGTATGTCTCTCCTCTTTGTAAACTAGCAATAGACTGTCCAATCTAATATCAACTCCTGTGTTCTCTGAAAAGTGATTTATTTCTGCTAATATAGAACTTTGTGTATTCAAAGATTGATCCTGTTCATTAAAATTTTTATCCAAATCCCAGTGTAAGGATTACTGCTTAATTAAATAGGTTTTTGCCAGAATAGATGAATGTAGATCAAGCCAGCTTTGTTTCTGAATGACTCTAATATGTTATGGTAAAGGCTCTGCTGATTCCAGCCACGTTTGTGTTGAATGCCAATGTATAAATAGTTAGTGCTGTCAAAAAAACCCAACAAACTAACCAAACAAGAAAACAAAACAAAAAATCGAGTCTGAATTTAGCTAACGAAATTTTGGACATTTATCAAGAGTAAGGTTTGATAAATGTTCTGGTCCCGTTGTCTTCCATCCATGTATATTGCTGTGGTTCTTTTTAGTATGGTAGTATTCAGTTCTGTTCTTTTAAGTGGATTCTTGGGGAATTCTTCTCTTGTGCTTTTCTGTCTGATGAAATATATCACTGAATTGCTAGCATCCAGAAGATATGAGGACTTGTACTTGTTTGGGTGCCATATATGCATTGAACGTGGGTGTCACAGGCTATAAGCTAATGAAGCTAAAAGAGTAAGTATGAATATTTTACTGATAAATGGGTACTGGTAAAGGGATTAACTTTACTATGACGCTTTCTGATCTACAGGTAGGTTTGATGCTGCAGTGTGTGTGTCTGTAGTGGTAGCTGTGGTAGCTGGAGAATGGAACCAAAGTGCATAAATACCAAAAACTAACTGTGCTGAATCAACTAGAGATGTAGTTTTTGATCTCTGTCTCTTGGATTTCTTTCTTTCTAAAAACGATTAATGAAAAACTAAAATGGAGAAAAGCACCCTGCAAAGTGTCTTGAAGGCTAAATAGGTTAGTGTGCCAAATATTTAAATAAGTGCTCATATGACAGTGTCAGTCTTGACACTACCAGCAGGTTGATTTAACTAATTAGTTTGTAATAACATGTATTAGTGGAGTAGTGTTGACTTCATATGCCCAATCTAGTGTTCAGCCTATGTTCTAGGAAACCTGGCATTTCTATTTACTTTAAAGCAGTTAGAGAAGATTGCCTTCTTGCTATTCCTGCTGCATTCTCTGTGTCCTGACAGGGTCTCAGGATGAGTTGTGACTCCTGTCTCTGACAGAATGAGCTGTCTCTCAGTCTCATGGAGGATTTAACTACAGGCCTTCTTAGGTGCTCACATTTGGGAAAATTTAACTGGGAAGAGGCAGTGTTGACTGCATTGAGAGCTAAGGTAATTTCCATTATAGCACAGCAGCATTCTGCTGTAGGAATAAGGACTGCCTCAGACCAGCTTCCCTCTGCTTTGCCAGTAGCACGGCTGAAGACAATACCTGAGCAGATCCCAAATCCCTTGATAGGCTTTCTAAGGTAAGCAACAAAATTAGTGTCTTAGGCTGTTTTTTTGCTACTATCTTTATTAGTATTTTAAAAAATACTTCATCCACTAATATCCCTCCAGAGAGCAAGCTAGTTACTTTTTTCTATCTAAATGGTAAGGAATCACCCTTGGAAAAGTCCACTTCTCATCATTTTTCTCTTCAACCTCTTCAGAGACCTCAGCATGCTACTTAAGCTCCTGCATGTATCTTGCTCTTTCACCAACAGCTTACTGTGCTCAGAAATGAGAAGTTGCTCAGATGGTAAGTCGGTGTTGTCCCTCTCCTCTTTGTCAGGCACTCTTTAGTCCAGGTCTTCAGAGTGTCTTTCAGAGAAAAGGTGGAGATTCTTTAGAGGACTGGGGAACATCTCAGATTCCCTATTTCTGTCTTTCCACATGTTTAATATTTTTGTTAAAGGTGCTGAGGAAAATTAAAGGTATTGTAAACCAGTCAATCAAACCTTAAAGAGGAAAGGGATTATGAACCACTCAATGAAACCTTAATCCCCCCACATTTTCTTAACAAGTTATTAACCAGTTGCTTTTATAACACCTCTGGGATAATAAAATTGATAATCAATCAATATAGATTTATCAAGATCAAACTGTGTCAAGCAGTTTTAGTTTCCTTGCTTCACAGTATAGCTATCCTAGAAGATAGAAGATGATCAGAGGATGTGTGAAGTATCTTAATTTCTTTGTTTTTCTCATGCAGTGACTGCATGTGGTATTTGTGACTCTATCTCACATTCATAGAATGTTTTGGAAATGTAAAGTGAACATACATGTGGTTGAGAGAAATCATCCCAAGTGTCATTCGGCTCACTAAAAACTACAAGAGGGCAGTGAATCTTCTGTTTTGTTTTATTATGTATGTTTGTTAGGCATTTGACTAGTAGACTACAGAGAATGTATTTGTGGACAGCAGCACACTGTGTTTTTGAATTAAGGTGTTAAAATTCAAGATGAGTTCAGAGTAATAGCAGTAGATGACTTTCAAGCTGTGATCTATAGACCTTGTTAATCTGCTGGTTGATCATAAGGAGTCATGAGGGATATTGAACAAAAGCACACCTATTATCAGTAAGCCTAAATTCACTATATTGGGACCTATGCCTTAGCTGGAAATTTTTAAGGCATTCCTACATGTGAAAAGGTTGTTTGAAAAGCAGTTGTTTTGACAATTTGAAGAGGCAGTCCAAACACAATGTATTGAAATTCAAAAATATAAGCACAATTTGCTATGTTTTGCAAATGTGTTGAAAGAGGAATAAAAAAGCTTATCTAGCCTAGCCAATGGGACCCTGGGTTTTAAAGTCAAAGACAAGGATTGACTTACGATTTATGATATTCTCTGCTTAGAACTGATGAGGTCTCAGGTAGAGGATTGTATACAGAAGCTGTAGGAGAAAAGCTTTGATAGCCCACATAGAATTTGGGATTTATCCTCCAAAGGTAAACTACTTTACTTGCTCAGAATTTGGAAGTAATACAAAATTATTATTTGCGAAAGTAGACCAAGTATAAAAGGTAATAAACATATACAAATACATATATACATATACACATATACAACTAGACAAGAGCCCAGCTACCCTCCTGTACACTCTCCTGGACAAAGCCTCTTCTCCTTCCCGAAGAGTGTCCTTATGAATAACCCAAACAATGGAGAGGACTAAAGCAAAGTTCAGAGGAGTAGAGAAGGAAAACGGGAGAAAGAAAGAACAAAGGACATGCTGTAACTACTGCAGATACAGAGTTTTTCAGACCAATGCATAGGGATAAACATATCTGTTATATTTTGTTCAGCCCCTGTTAGAGTCCACCCTCCTGTACTCTCTTGAATTCTCTGGAAGTCTTTTATTTATAATTTAGGACCCTAGACCTAAAACTGTAACAGTCTCATAGTAAAAAAATCAAGGGTTATGAGAGATATCTCATGGGAAGTGAAAAACCTTGTGAGAGTTACTGTCTTCTCTTAGAGAAGGGTGGAAAAAGAAAGCAGCATGGCTTGGGATGAATAATGGAAAAATATCTACTACCTTGGGTATGCAAGTTTTATGTCAGTTGCCTAATAACATGCGCCTATTCTGTGGTTTAGCCTTCTGCATATTCTCAAGAATTCATTTGTGTGCATTGTTAGGCTCTGAAATAGATAATTAAAGATGTTGTGGAATACCTTTTGAGATTAGAGATTTCCAGAAACAGGCTAGACACAAAAAATCTCAAGGAGGACCTAACTATACTAGCTTATCTCTCACGGTAGGAATTGGATAAGATGATCTTTTCTAGTCTCTTTTAGCTCCTCCATGATTTTACTAGTATAGGAAAAACTCAAAGGAAACTAGCTGGCTCCTTGAATAAGGTGTAGCTCCAGAGGAATGAGTATTCATGTGGAAAATCTTCTATTAGGGAACAGTTAGGTGGTGCACTTTTTCAGTGGACCTGCTTCTGACCAGAACCAACACGAAGATGCTAGCTGTTTTTTGAGTAAACTGCTGAAAAAAAAGATGGAGGCATTCTCAGCTGTTTGGACCAATCTGCAACTTCTGTTCCACTTTAACTCTTCTTAATAGCTGAAGCTGTATCAGAACTTTTGTCCTCTTGATTTCATTTTAGTTTACTAGAAGGAAAAAGTTCCCTTATGTCACCTAACTGGGAATCAGGGAATATCAACTGATCCAACTATCCAAGTCATGGCAGTTTTCCAGGCTGAAATGTTATTGTCGTTCCTGATGGCTATTCAGTGTAACAGTAAATAGAACCTGGGCAGAAAATTCTGTCCAAAAAAACCCAAATCCTATTTCATGACTAGACAATGATGACAACATTAAGTCTTGGTTGGTTTATTGCTTTCCACATAGAAAGGATTTAATATCAGTCTAGTTGTTAAGAAAAAAGTTGTGAAGAATTCCTCTGTACCTAGTTCTTTTATTTTAACTTGTGCAGTAAGTACCATAAAATACTGTGGTACCAAAAAAAAAACCAGACCCTCAAAACACCCCCTAAACCAGAGTAGCTGGACTTGATTGGCCGTTTTGCAGACTTCCAGATAAATGTAGAGGGATTGTAGATTTTGTTGGAAATTTGATGGTTAAGCAAGCAAAAAAAAAGTAGCATTTGAGAGACAGGAAACAGAAGTCTTGGCCTAGATGACTTCTTATTCTTTATTATACTGAAGGGTTATATGGGTTGGAACAAACATCTAGTGATTATCTGGTCCAATCTACATACCAGAGCAGGATCAACTCAAGTAAATCACCCAGGAACACATTCAGGCAGGTTCTGAATACCTTTAGAGATGGAGACTCTGCAGCCTCTCTGAACAGCCTGTTCCAGTACTCTGCCACACTCAAAGTGAAGAATATTTTGCTTTTGTTTACATGGAGCCTTTTGTCTGCCAATTTGTGTCCATTGCCCCTCATCCTGTCCATATACACTGCTGATAAGAGTCTGGTTCCATTCTCCTGACACTTGCCCTTTAGTTATTTATAAGCATTAATGAGGTCCCCCGCTCTGTCTCTTTTCCAGGCTAAACAGATCCAGCTCTCTCAGTCTTTCCTCATAAGGTAGATGTTCTGTTTTTCTAATCATCTTAGTAACTCTCCACTGGATTCTGTGTAGTAGTTCCTTGTCTTTCTTGAACTGGGAAGCCCAGAAGAGGTTGCAAGATTCCAGAAGAGGGCTTACTAGGGCAGAGTAGTGGAGGAGTAGAACCTCCTTTGACCTGCTGGCCACACTCTAATTAATGTATCCCAGAATGCCATTGTCTTTCTTGTTCACAAGGGCACATTGCTAGCTCATGGTAAACTTGTTGTCCATCAGGACTCCCAGGACCTTCTCCCTGGAGCTGCCTTTCAGCAGTTGTTCTGCCCCACATGTAGGACTGTGGTTTTGCCCTTGTTGAATTTCCTTAGGTTTCTCCGCACCCAACTCTTCAGCCTAACCAAGCAGCACAGCCTTTTGGTTTTGTATTGTGTTGTATCCTGTGTACTGGACAGGAATTGTATACAGTGCTGGGGCATTCCTCAGCTACAGGGCCCACCTATCCATTCTTGACTTCCACTGAATTAGAAAAGCTTTAAAAAGTGGACCAGCATTTGACCTCTTTGTAGAATACAGTCTCAGCTTTTTAATCTGTTTGTCCCTAATTTGTTTTCCTGATTAAGAGTTGGCCATGGGTTATGGTTTCTTTCCCAGTAGTGAAAGAAATTCTGCATATTAGAGAGGTAAAATGGTTTTTTTTATGATTTGCAGTTTTGTTTCTGGCAATAATTATACACTATTTCATCCAAATCCATTACGTCTCACATTATATTATGCTGTTTGCAGAAATTATAATTAATGATGTCTGTGAACTGGGAGTGGAGTAAGAGTCTAATGTCTGCATTCATTATGTCCCTGTTGTTTTATCTGCCCTCATAAGGTATTCGGCACATCTTCTGGTATTTTATGAGAACAGAAGTGTAGGCATGTTCTAGTCAGGCCAAGTGTCCATTTTGTACCATACTCGCTCCAAAAGTAGCTGTTTGAGATGCTTGGAGAGAAATATGTAAGGACATTCGTGAAGTATGTGTAATGACTTTTTTCCCCATGGTTGGGTCCCTTAATGAATGGTTGAGGGACCTGCTTAACTAAAAGTGGTACCCAAGCATTTGTGCTTTAAAAAACCTGCAGTGAATCATTCAAGAACATAGATATTTTTTAAGTCCTTTTGTACTTTATGGGTGCCCAATGTCTTGCTGCTGTCATAGAATCATACAGTTATTCTGTCTGGAAAAGATGTCTAAGATCATTGAGTCCAAACATTATCTGACTCTGCCAAGTCTGGTGATAAACTGTCCCTTAGTATCACATCTATGCTCTTTTAAACACCTCCAGCAATGACAATTCAGCTACCTCACTAGGGAGCCAATTTTAGTGTCTGATAACCCTGTCAGTGAAGAATTTTCTTCTAGTATCAAGTCTGCACCTTCCCTAGTGCAACTTGAGGCCGTTTCTTCCCATCGTGTTTTGTTACTAGGGAGAAGACATCAACACCTGCTTTGCTACATCCTCTGTTCAGGTAGTTATAGAGAGCGATGAGGTTTCCTCTCAACCTTCCTTTCTCCAAACTAAACTACTCCTTTAGCCACTCCTTTTAGGACTTGTTCTCCAGAACCAGCACCAGATTTATTGCCCCCATTGTCGGTAGTTCCTTGGATCCTCCTTCTGACCCTTCGTGTAGCTGAGTGTCATGTTTGCCAAAGATTAGTAACTTGAGTATATATTGTAAAGAAAAAGCGCTTTCTCAGTTTTCACAGGTGTACCACTTGGAGACCTGCCCACTAGTTTTTCATGTGAGAAATTGTTCCTGTGCTCTTCTTGGTGACTTTTCGTCTTTGCTGAAGATTCTCATTCATTTTGGTCATGGAACGTTTGACAGTGCTCTTACAAAAGGGTCAGTCTCACAACACTGTGAGAATGTTGCCGTTCACTTTGTGGCCAAAGCACTGATTTGTTTTTACTTCACTACCAATAAAACTGAGTTAAGATTTCTTTAATTAACCAAAGGTCTGTGAAGCCCTGTTAATGTCTATGCTTATGTATTGTGAGTTATATGACATGTTTACATTAAGGAGGAACCAAACTGTAATTCTGAAAGTTGGCACTTCCACAAGTAGTTTGTAACTGAAGTTCTTCCGTTTGTGTGTTGTACATTAATGTCATTAATGGTGGCTACTATTATGTGATGAAAGATACTTGCGCAGCATTTTTGTTGCTCAAACCACTTGCAGTAGTTCTATTTTAATGGGTCTCACCTTTTATTTTTAAATACAAAATTGTGAATAATGAAGGCAATCTTATTATAGCATCTTACTTTGAGAAATGTGTTGATGGGCAGCTGATGAGGCTGAGAAACAAGATATTAGATAAAGTATCACTTAAACAGGAGCGATATTTCTTTAGAATTTAAAATGTCAAACTCTTGAAAAGAAATGAAAGTCATCCATTTACTTGATGGTGGATTAGATCTGAACTAATAGTCTGTTTAGCCTGTAAGCAGATTGTCTCTAAGTGTCCTGGTAGTCCAGTTGTCTTTGCCCATCACTCAGCTGTATGTGAGTGTGTTGGGCATGAGGTTATAGGTAGTGATAGGAAGTTAAGCAGAGATGCTGGTGGAACGTGGTCCATGTGGCTTGGCAAAGAAAACGTCTTGAGTCCGGTTCAGTTGTTCACTCCTGTATTAAGTGGAAATACCCTGTTGCATTAGGGGGTAAGGAACATGCATAGCACATAACCTGCCTTCCAGCAAGTGTTTTTTTCTGTAGCCTTGCTACAAGACTTTGTCCTTCTCTAGTTTTTAGGGTTTTGGGCTGTTATCTGTAGGTGCTTCTTTCTCTGTGCAAATTTTTTTGTTGTTGTTTCTTTTCTGGAAATCAATTTAATATCTCTTTGTTTTGTGTGACTTCTTCATATTTTGTATTTGGAGCCTTCATGGTGAAAAGGATAAGACAAAGGAGTTATCTGTTCTTAAGGCTTGCTGGTTTGCATGGAGGGTGCTATGTATGTACACTAGAAGTTAAAAGTTTGTGCTAGATCATGTCATTGTCTACTCTGTGTTACTGGGAACAACTGGCCTAAGGTTTCTTGGGACATCCTTATTATGCTTTTTGAAGCCTGGAGTGACAGTGGCTTCCTGCTAGTCCTCAGGCACCTCTGCTGTTCTCCATGACATTTAAGAAATGAGTGGACAATAAACTCAGCAAGCCTCCTCAGCACTCCTGGGTGCATTCCATCAGGGCTCATGAATTTGGGGGTGTCCATCTTGCCTAGGTGGTCTCTCACCTAGTCCTTCCTGACTAGGGGAAAGTCTTTCTTCTATCAGGGACTGAGGACTGGTCAGAACAGTAAAGACTGAAGCAAGGAAGGCATCCAGTAACTCCAATTTCTCTGTTTCCTCTGTCTAAGGCGCCCACCTTATTCAGCAGCAGGCTCATATTTTCCCAAATTTTTCTTTTGCTACTGATGTGCTTGAAGTCTTTCTTCTTGTCTTTGACGTTCTTTGCCAGCTTTAGTTATAGGTGGACCTTAGCCTTCTTCATTGCATCCATACATACTCTTGCAGTTTTCCTGTATTCCTTCTAAGTAGCCAGTCCCTTTCTTCATATACTATAAACTTCCTTCTTCCATTTGAGTTTTACTGGAAGCACCTTCCTTATCCATGGAGAACTCCTTTAACTCTTACTCATAGGGATGCACAGTTCTTACACATAGGAATCTTGAGCTTGCAGGAGGTGGTGCTTGAATATTAACCCGTTCTCTTCACTCCTGGTACCTTCTAGTGTCCTAAGCCATGGGTTTTTCTCCCTTAGGTCTCAGAAGAGGTCCAAGTTAGCTCTCTTAAAGTACAGAATTCCAGTCTAAGTACATTGCTGCTTACTCAAATGATCCTGATCTCTACCATCTCATGGTCATTGCAGCCAAAATGATGCTCAACTTTCATATCCTCAACCAGACCTTCTTTTTTCCTTAGCACAAGGTTCACCAGCAAACCTCTTTATTGGTTCCTGCACCACCTTTTAAAAAAAATTATCGTCAGTGAACTGCAGGAACCTTCTGGACTTTAGTGTGCCTCACTGTTTCCTTTCCACGTAAGTATCAGGGTGGTTGAGGTCTCCTGTGAAACCCAGGATGTGTGGTTGTGAGATTATTTTCAGCTGTCTATAGAAGGCCTCATTAACATACTATTTTCTGATCAGGTGGCCTGTAGTAAACACCCACTACGATGTCACCCTTATTAGCCTGCCCAGGAATTCTTACCCATAAGCTCAATATGTTCCAGGTGCTTTCTCACATAAAGAGCAACCCTACCACCTTATCTTGGTGGCCTGTCTTTCAAAAAAAAATATGTAGCCATTCATGACCACATTCCAGTAATGTGGCCCATCCCACTATGTCCCTGTAAATAAAATAAATTGCTTGTAGTGTTATCTAGTAACTCACACTATGTTTTAAATTAGATTATTACAATCCCTTGGATCTTCTCCATTTTAAGTTGTAAAATATCCCTTTTCTTTAGAAAATTCGTAAGGTTTATAAGCTAAATAGATTGACTAGTGTAGGATTAGAAGGCTGTTTAATTATTTTTAGTATTTCTAATTTAAACTTGTCTGTAGTGGCCACTTACTCCTACCAATACAAATAGGAGCTGTTGAATTAAACCAGTGTTTAGCACTTTAAAAATCTGCTTAGAATATATAACATTTTGGTTGTCGCTTTAGTGATTTATGCACATTTGTCTTTCAGTTGATTTCATGTTATAATTTTATATTTGCTTTGCTGTTGATAAATACCAGTCAGAAGGCAGTGGTTTGGGTGGAGGTTCTTCGTAGCCTTGCTTTCAGGAGTTGTTCCAAAGTACACAGCTAAAATGCTTTACAGGTTTTGTTTAGAGTGTGGACTCTTAATCCAAAGATCACCACTAATTCTATCTGATTCAATTTTGTAAATAGTTGATTCTTGTTCTTTCCTTCAAACTCTGCATTACATTTTGGTGGTGGAGTGTGGCTATTAAAAATACATGACTGTCTTCCATACTGTAGTTTAAAGAGGATTAGAGAATTTGTTATTTTTTTCCTGAACATGAGACACTTTTGGAGAAATCTGGTAATGGAAGGAGAGGACAGGAGAATTAATTGTATGGAAGGCTCAAGAGATCCTCTTGCCGAAATGAACATGTTGCAGAGAGCTTCCTTTGGATGTGTGAGTAAGGTTGTACCCTGACCTGCTCCTTAGTGCATGACTGAATTTTGTGATGCATGGTAGATGCCTTTAGGCAGAGAAGGAACAGCCAGCTTGTCATTAATTTGTAACAGAGAGACTGGCGAGAACGATGTTCCGTGCTGTGGAGAGCTTGTAGTGAATTCTTTCAGCATTAAGCAAGCTAAAAATAATACTCTAGAAAATGTATGCTGTAGCCAAATGTATTTGAATAGGGGTTAAAACTATGCTATTAAAATTTTAAAATGAAGAAGTATCCTCCCTCTTTCTATTGCAATCTTGAAAATATTACATTGGTGAATATATTTGAGTAAAGATCTTAAATCTAATCATAGAATGGTCTGGGCTGGAAGAGACCTCCAAAGATCATCTGGTCTGATCTCTTCTGCAGTAAGCAGGGGCATCCTCAACTAGGTCAGGTTGCCCAGTGGCACATCCCACCTGGCCAAAAAATTTCCAGCCACTGAGCTTTACCTTCTGGATGCAACCATCCAGCCAATTCCTTATCCTCTGAGCAATCTACTCATCAAACCCATATTGAACCCAGCTTGGGCAAGTAGGATTTTGTGGAGACTATGTCAAAGGCCTTGCAGAAGACCAGATAGATCACATCTGTAGGTCGTCCTTTATCCATTGTCACAGTCACTTTGTCATAGAAAGCCGGTGGTTTCATCAGGCAGGATTTGCCCCAAATAAAGGCATGCTGGCTGTCTTGAATCACCTCCCTGACTTCCAGGTGCCTTAGTATGGCATCTAGGAGGATCTCTTCCAGGATCTTCTCAGGCACAGAGGTGAGGCTGAGAGGTTGGTAGTTCCCAGAGTCCTCCTTTCTACCCTTTAAAAAATGGATACAGTATTTCCTTTCTTCCAGTCCCCAGGGACTTCACCTGCCTGCCAGGACTTTTCAGCTATCATGGAGAGTGGATTGGCAACTACAACAGCGAACTCCCTCAGGGCTCTGGGATGCAGTTCATACGGTCCCAAGGACTTGTATATCCTCAGGTTCTTCAGATGATCACGCACTTTGTCTCCCTGGTCTCCAGTGTTTATGTACAGATTATTTGAGGAGTTTGTCTATGTGCAATTTAAAGATTCTATTAGAAAACTGGTATGATTTTGTAAGCTTTTCGTGTCCTTGCAGCTACTTTTACATCTCTCCCTGCATGCTGATTCTGCAAGGGGACTGGGTTGGCTGAGCTTGTCTGTCTGAATAGATGAGCTGCTGAATCAGGTGGCTCCCAGTAGGCAGGCAGAGATAAGTAAGAATTACACTCTAGATAAAACCACTTTCCTTAGCTGCTGTTTGGAGGCATGAAGTTTCAAGGAGCTTTGATTTCCACATTAAAGGAAACAAAGGTATGCCATTGGTACAGCCATTGGTTATGGGGAAGAGAATTACCAGAGTGGGGAGAGAACAGCTGTTGGAGGGAGCAGAGATGATGTAGCCAAGGGGCTAAACACATCAGAAGGAGGCTGGTTGCAAGACAAATGGTGAGCTTCCAGAAAGCAAGCAGTGACTTGCAAATGGCCTATCTTGGCTATGCACAGACTTCTTGATCCAGTCCCCAAGTGCATTCAGGTTTGACAGAAAACAGAGGCAACTGTCTGTATGGGCTTTAATGTTGCTCTGAAAATAGAATGGGTTCATGTTGTTTTTAACATAATTTTAAAAAATGTAGGTCTATAGGTATCTTCCTTGCTTCTGAGAGGAAAGAAGGTAAAATACTAGACAAAGCAGTGTAGGTGCACTTCAGCTACTGCATGTCCTTGAAGAGGAAGAAACCTGCCAGCCTATGAAGCTTTCATGCTTTTCTTGCTCAGAAAGGAGGCCTCAGCTGGAGTCCTTTCCTGCAGATAAGTGACTCCAGTCTTTTATTGTTATTTTTTTTCCCCAAAGGTTAACAAAATGCGTTACCAGAGTATTAATATGCTTTTCTGCTCCCCATCTGTGTGGTAATGCAATGTTAAAGCACTTGACTGCAAAGGTGCATTTCTGTCCTCGCTGTGAGGTGGTTTAAATTGTCTCACCTCTTCTGGCCAGAGAGGCTAGTCCTGATGGGTGACCAGCATAGGGCCATCCTCTCTGGTTCCACTGAAACTCTGCTGCTGCACACGTGGGAATGCAGCCATCTGTCTTTGATGGGGAGTGGGAGTTTGGCCCTGGACATCCTTATTTATCTCACAGTACTCAAGGAGAAGAGTGTGCAGATCTCATCTCTGTTCCAGAGACTGTTACTGTGGTATTAAACAGTGAACAGCTGTAAGCATTTCTGTGGATCTCATCTGGATTTAAACATTTGGGCTTTGTATTTGTATTGTGGAGGGGCCGGAGACAGGAAATAGCTGCAAGCTGACCTAGTATCACTAATATAACCTGTTATGTGTGTTTCCCTTGAAGGGTATATGTATTAACTACAAATACTCTGTTTTTTAAACTAGTTTTACATTGCTAACCTAGTTTCTGAGAGGCAGTGTAGTTTTGAAATTGCTGTGGTGGCTAGTTGTAGTTGGCTTTGGTGGCTGGAGTATAGTTAGTGTGTCTGTGAATTCATGAAGAAAGAAAATTAAAATATTAGGTGTGAGGTTAAACTGCATAGCCCATAAAATGAACTGTATGCACATCATAGCATTTCAGACAGATGGGTTTTCATGATGTGGAGGTCTGTGAATAGACCCCCTGTCCCTCCTGTGGAGGAGGATCTGGCAAACATAGTTCTTTAATTTTTTTTTTTTTTTTGGGGGGGGTAATACTCAGAAATAAGCTGCATTTGTCAGAGAAAAAAAAAAACAAAACAAAACCCCTTTCCTTAAAATTCAAACAGGAAACAAATGGAAATCCCATCAACATAATTTTGAACTAGAAAAATACTCTTAATTTATATATATTCTTTTGACTGAATAGAAGCATATATTTGTTTTGTAAAAGTGGGTAGAGCTGTTGAACTTAAAAGCTGTTAGGGGCGATGTAAGCATATTAGTTACCCAAAACACTTAAGCAGAGGAAGTGTGCCTTTCATACTTTCCCTTAGGAATTAGTGCTTTGCTTTAAGCCATAGTAATTTACACAACCTATAAATATAATATGTGAATTATAAGGGACTAAAGGTACTTTTTCCCCCTTCCTCTTTTCAGGACTGTGTTTCATCTCTTTTCTAATGAAAGAAAAACCACAGTAAAAAGTGCTGTATTTGACTATATTCAAAAGAACTAGTAGGAATTTTGTGTTTTCTTACACTTAGACAATAGTAAAGAGGAGTTCTTACTGTTTTGGTTTTTTTTATTAATGGATTTAAATTCATACTTGATTCCTGCATAAAGATGGCGTAGTAGGTTGTCTTCAAAGTGTGTGTTTGTTTGCTTTGGTTTTGTTTTGTAAGAACTTTAAAAATGTCTTTTGGACTCATGGTTGGCCTCAGCTTTCCTGTGTGAATCTCAAAGCTACTTTGCTTTTCTACTGAAATCTTTAAGCATAATTACTATTCTGTGCTGAATTTTGCAACAAGGGCTTTTGTTTTATAATTCAGACAAACATATTCAGTTATTTTTTACAGACACTCACAAAATGGGGAACTGAAGAGAAGGATAGTTGCACTTTCTTACCTGCATGAGTAATTGAAGTATCTTCTCCCACCACCCATGTTTTTTCCTTCCTGTTTTATTTTTTTATAATAATTTTTCTAAATACAAACTTTAGATCAGCTGTGCCACAAACTGAAATGTGTTTAATAGAATTTTGAATAAGGTTGTCCTTTCATACAGGGATAAAAAGAGGAGTCACATACCTAGCAGCCTGAGACAAAATTGCCCAAGAAATTGAGGAGTTTTGATTAACGTGAAAGTAAAAAAAGACCAACTGCTGTATGTGGCCAGACTACTGGTATGGAGGTGAGGAGTAGTTTGGACACAAGCTCCATAGTGTTGCAGCAGAGGTTCTTACTTGTGTGAAAAACGTTTTTCACTTTGCATTCAGACAGTTCACCACTGTCAAGAAACTCTTTGATTCATCCATATAGTATGGGATAACTGTCCAGATATGAAGGTCATGAAGAGCTTTCAGGTGAAATGCAGTGTTCTGCGATTTCAGAGGGTACACGTTTCCTTCAACTTCATACAGTGCATGCTGGGCTCTTCAGCAGTTTCTTGTCTTGACATTCAGTTCTTGGAATATGAGTAGGCATTAAATATTAACTCAGAAGTTCTCAGTAACCAGGACTTTCAAACACTAAGACCCTGATGGTGGAATAAAGTCTTTGACCAAAAAAGGCAGATCCAGTATTAGTAGTTCTTGCAGTAACAGTAAGGTTCTTGTATGTTAATCATCTACTTGTTCAGTGGTAGGTATTTAATAAGATTAAATTAGTTAAAGCTTTAAATTAAGTAAAAGAAATTAGCTACTAAGATTTTTTGCAGCAATGCTATGATAAAGCTGAAAATCATACTTACTTTAATAAAGAATTTTTTTTGGTAGCTTAACTTTGTTGTTAAATGTAAATTTAATTTCCCAAAAGCTCCACATAGCTTCTGATTTTGAAGATGCAGAAGCAGAAAGTTTATATTTTACTTCTTAAATAGTATAATCTGCTTCTGAATCTCATTCTTGCAATCTGATAATTGTAGGCAACACATTTTATGAAGCCAGATGTGATGTGCATCTTAACATTGCTTAATAAAACCTGAAAAATGAACATTCAGATATGAGTAAAGGCTGTGAGAAATTAAGTCCCTGACCTCACAGATTCCTGTTTGCTGGTCCATGTAATCCTTAATGTGTCAAAAGGCTACCAGATTGTCTAGGAAGAAGCTTCCATGATCAGCCTTTTAAAAACACGTTAAATATTTTTGTAGCTTGGTTGTAGTGTGATCATGGACATGTTACATAGTTGTAATGGGTTAAAGCAAGACTGAACCTGCCTGCTCACCCAACACAGAAGTGAGGGAAAAGTAACACACAAAAACTCATGTTTGATATAAAGAGATAAATGTTTACCGAATAAATGAAATAACATAAATACACAATTGCTTTAGCTACTATCTAGTTAATCTAGTAACACAATGCATGATACCTTAGCTTAGCCTATTTGCGGTGGAAGCGTAGTAAAATACAGAAAAAGAAACCAGTGTAAAAAAACAGGCAGCTACCCCACTCCCACCTGTCTTGCTGCCATCACTGCGGAAGGGAAGCCAACACCCAGACAAAACCCAGAAGGAGCAACTGGAACAGGAAGCGTCCCTTGTTACAATCTGAACACCAAGCCCCAGCACTTCCAATATTTGACACTGGCTTGATGCAGAATAGTATGAATAGCAGCATGCTAAAATTCAACCTATGACAATAATTTTTAGGAAGAAAATATAGATGATTAGAGAGAATGAAGTAGAATTTAGTTAATTGATCTTTGATGATAGTCATTAAAAAAGGATGTTTCAGTAGGAGGATGCTTTTGATTGACTCTACAAGAAGTCATTACATTAGGCATAAAAGTTTGAGACCCAAGCTTAATAGCAGTGTATGCTGTCCTAAAAAACTGCTTGCTTTTCATAAAAAAACAAACTGTTTAGGCTGTAGGAATAATTTTTAAATCTATCTATTTATAGACATAGCCTTTTAGAACTATTTTTGAAGGTCAGAACATGCTTTACAGAAACTATACTGTATATGTAACCTGATACAGAATCACAAAATCAGTCAGGGTTGGAAGGGACTACAAGGATCATCTACTTCCAACCCCCCTCCCATGGCAGGGACACTCTACCCTAGGTCAGGCTGGCCTTAAACACCTCCAGGGATGGGGCCTCAACCACCTCTCCGGGCAGCCCATTCCAGGGTCTCAGCACTCACTTACATCCTCCTTACATCCAGTCTGAGTCTCTCCACCTCCAGCTTTGCTCCATTCCCCCTAGTCCTGACACTACCTGATAGCCTAAAAAGTCCCTCCCCAGCTTTTTTGTAGGCCCCCTTCAGATACTGGAAGGCCACAATAAGGTCACCTCAGAGCCTCCTCTTCTCCAGACTGAACAGCCCCAACTCTTTCAGTCTGTCCTCACAGGAGACGTGCTGCAGCCCTCTGATCATCCTCTTGGTCCTTCTCTGGACATGCTCCAGTATGTCCACATCCTTCTTGTAAAATATAAGAGACATCTTCTCAGATCTAATTCACATTAATATTTGAGAGGAATCTCACAAGTGCCTGGAATACACACCCAGAAATTGACAGTATTTAACATTAGTTTCTGTTACTATTTTGTAATTCAGTTTGATTTTGAGTCAATCATTAGAAATCTTTCATCAGTGTGATTATGAGTATACTTCTCCTAAAACCACTATTAGGAGGTGGAAGAGCTTTTTGCAGGAATATACAATATTCAGAAGACCTATGAAGGATAGGCACTGCTGACTGAACTTTTTAAATGAGTGTGTTTTCTGTATGACTTGCCCCATTTGTAAACTGGAACACTGTATCTGAATGTACCATCCTGGATGGCCTTTGCTGGATGAATGTTGTTCCCAGAAAACCACAAAAAGTTGCAGAAACATTAGTGTTTATTGGTGTCCTTGCTGGCAATTTGGTGACTGGGAAGACAGTCAAAATACACAGGGTATTTTGCCGGTGTCTTCTGATTAAAACATTTCTGTTACTGACAGTGGAAACTGGCTTCCTATTACATGCAGGTAACATTTCTATGTCTGTCCTCAATGCACTATTTTATGTAAACCAAGGATTTTGTCATATGATGAATGTATTGTCTGCCCTGCTCCAGAATTATGCTATATAATTTGTTTATTGCTTATATTGCATATTTCTCATGAATCAAAGACTGAAATACGTAAATCCTGACTCTGAGTTAGGGGTTTCACCTTGATTCAGAATTTGGAAGATGAAACCCGATTCTAGGATCTTAGCAGTGTGTTCCCAGGGAATTAAAAGGATATTTGAGGTTATTTAGGACTCTCTGAGTAGAAGAGCTTTCTTATTTCTGGTGGCAAAAAATGCACTGTATTTATTTAATCTTCTTGGATCTACTCTTCTACTACTTCCTTTCACCTTTGAGAGCTATTTTTTTTCTGCGTTTGAGCAGTAATATAACTGGAAGAAAACCCACTGTAAACTTCTGATCGGTTTCTGAACGACTGGAGTGAGGCTTTTAAATTTAAATAAAATGTTTTGTGTTCTAGGATGCTTGGCTGATGTGTTAATGGAAGACTTTTAAAATTTCAGAGGAAGTGAAGATACCATTTTGCACAAGCAAACAATTTTAAAAAGTCAGAGTAATAGCCAGCACAAACCAGTCCATTCTCAAAAATACAAGTGTAGAACAATTAGACTTGCTGATGCTAGGACAGGGCAGGAGAAGGGTACTAACTTAAACACAAGAAGTTTCATCTAAACATGAGGAGAAACTTCTTTAATTTAGGGTTGATGGAGCACTGAAACAGGCTGCCCAGAGAGGTGGCGAAGTCTCCATCTCTGAAGACATTCAAAACCTGCCTGGATATGTTTCTGTGTGACCTTCTTCAGGTGAAACCTGCCTTGGTAGGGGATGTTGGATTCAATCTCCAGAGATCACTTCCAACCTCTGTGATTCTGTGACACTGATTTTGCTGAATATAAAAATTAAAACAGTAATAAAAGTAGAGATGTTGCATTTCATGTATTTGTTTTTGTAGTCTTTTGAGTAGAAATGTAGAGATTGGCAGGGGGGTTGTAAGTAGATGATCCTTGTGGTCCCTTCCAACCCTGACTGATTCTATGATTTGGTTTTGTTTGTTTGGGTTTCGTTTGTTTGTTTGTTTTTTAAATTTTGGTATGTGTATATGGGTATATGCATGCCGTTTTATTTCAGAAAGTGCTATTGGCAGAGGGAATCAAGCACCTTGATTCCAGTGTCCACAGCATGTGGAAGAAAAGTCAAGACTCTTCCTTGGAGCATTACTTAACATTTGAAGTAAGCAGACATGTGTGGGACGTGCATATAATTTGGCAGCATAGATGCTCAGCTTCAGTGCTACCCTGGCATAGCAGAACTGGATGGGCAGGAGGGCATTTTTTTCATCATGTGATCTTTCTCTGCAGATGGTTAATGACTTGTCCAATCTTCCCTTCTCTGCAGGGAGCCTGCAGTGACTCTTTCCACAAAATGACTTTGAGATTTCTTTTTAAATTAATAATGTTATTGTTTAGAGTTTGTTGATGTGTGTGATAGTCATGTTTCATAATCTGACTACTTTTTATGTGTAAATAAGTGTATTTGATGTATTTTATTCCTTAGAGAAGCAACATCGATTATCTTTTTTTAACATTTCAGTGGCTTTAATTCAGATTTGATAGGAACATTTACTCCAAAGCATGATGTTGACTGATCACTTGCTTTGTACTCCAAATCTTCCTTTCTGTAACTTATGTAATGAAATTGAAAATACATAGTCATCATATGCAGCAAGTCCTTTTTGTGCCTTCTAGTTTGTGGAATTGTTTATCCTATGGATTTAAATGGAAGTTCTCATTAAATAATGTCTGAGCAGAATACTTTTAAATCCAGCAGTGTCCTTTGCTGTAGAAGGCAGACTGTCTTTTTTTACCCTGTATCTTTGCAGTTTTAGGACGATGCAGTAGTTCAGTACTGGCCACATATGGGACTACCCAGGCTTAACCTGGTTTCTACTCTTGCCAGTGCTGGTGTGTACGGGAAACAGAACCAATAATAATGACCCTTCTTTCTTACAATTGAAGAGGTTTGATTTGGTATGGGGTTTTTTTCAGTTGGTTGGTGTTGTTTTTCTTCTAGTTAGCTTCTTTTGTCATGCCTGTTTCTAGTCCTAATGACTGTGAAGAGAATGTGAGGTAATTGTGTATCTCAGGCTTCTGCAGTTTTAAGAAAACACCAAGTTTTGCAAAGTTTGCAGTAACACTGTAGAAACTGGCAGAAGTATCTATTTTCTTTAACTGAGTCATCAGTTTTGTGTGATTGAACTCAATTTTGGCCTTTCATAGATGACTAATTGCTACTTTAAGCTCAGAATTAAGGAGATAGGCTAGGAGAACTGAGGCTAGAGAAAAGAAAGCTCAAAGGAGACCTTGTATAGTGGCTTTTGAGTAGCCGAAAGGGGTCCAAAAGAAAACCAGGAAGAGACATTTTACAAGTGATAAGATGAGAGGGAATAGATTGAAGCTGGAGGAGGGTAGATGTAGACTAGATATTAGAAGGAAATCCTTTACAGTGAACGTGGTGAGACAGTGAAATAAGTTGCCCAGGGAGGTCACAAATGCCTTCTTGGTGTTCAAGGCCAGGTTGGATGAGCAACTTGGTCTAGTAGAAGTTGTCTCTACCCGTGGTGGTGGGGTTGTGACTAAATGGTCTTTAAGGTCCCTTCCAACAAGAACCATTCCACGAATGCATGAAGGTATGAATATGCCCCGAGCCCACCCTGTGAATTTTTCTCAGTGTATATAATGTCACTCTTGCATTCATTATATGTATTGTTTGAAGAAAGGTCCAAGATAATGTCTTAAAGCCATAAATAGTTAAGCAGAAGTTCAGTTCATTTAACTCAGGATCTGATAATAGCCAGTGGCTTAAAGTACACAGCAAGTTTACCCTGATACTTTCACAGTCTTCACTGCTTTACATCCTGAGGACTTAGTGAGTCAAAGAAGACAGTTTTTGCACTTACAGACTGTCAGTGGATCTTTTCTTAATTATCTTGTCCAGTTATTTCTTGGGTAAATACGGAGTTTAGCATCCACAGCAAACTGGCAGATTGCTTCATTATAACTGCATCTTCTGTGGGAAATGTGTTTTCTTGAATATTACATTCCCCAGTACTCTTTGATAGTGTCAGCACTTGCATTAGCAAATACAGTGAATGGTTGTTAAATGTTCTTCTATTCTGTGTTTATCAGCATTTGGTGGAGATCAAAAGAAAATACTTTCTTATCACTTAAATATATGCTCTGTTCAAAAGATGCTGACTCTCATGCCTTCATAATCTGGAACACTTACTGCAGAGCTTCTTGACAAAACCACATACTCTCTGTTTTGCACTTCTGCATCATTCTTTGAGTTACGTTACAGCCCATAAACTGGACCTTGTCTTTCTAGATAAACTACTAGGACATGAAATGGTGACCATTACAAAGGAAAGCTGGATTTTTTTCTTTGTCTGTTTAGTTATAATGGAAAACTTCTAAAGCATTTATTAATGATTTCCACCTGAAAGCATCTTGGTTTTTATCTTACTTAGGAAAGAAACAAAAACAGTCAGAGAAAAAAGCTTTTTAGAGTCATGGTGTTTTCCTCTTGCACTTTTGGATACTATTACACATGCTTGTGATTATCCACCCTGCAAACTATTGTCAGAAAAAAATCATCTGTTTTCGAAGTCCCACAAAAGAACAGATGTGGAATTAAGTTTCAAACAATGTGCTCTTAATCACTTACATGTGGACACAAAAGGAACTGGAGCTCAGTGGGAACTGATCGGATGCTTTCTTAGTCGGGTGTGTAGTGGAGAATGTGGATTTTTCTTAGGCTTCATTCTTGAATGGTCCTTTGAAAACAGTACTAATAAATAAGAAAAAGGGCTGTTTCTAGAGAGCTAAAACCTCAGGGAACCACTTGAATGGAGTTGGGATATATTACGGGTATGAGTATGAAAAAGAGATGCTGTGTATATGTGCAATTCTATTTTGTTATTTCAGAGAGCTCTTTTGATACTGTAAAGGGTATTGGGAGTAAAGTAGGTAGGTATCGTGTGTTTTCAGAAACAATCACCTAAGTCAGCCAACTGCCTGTAGGAGATTCAAGTAAGTGCTCACTTTCTGGAATACCGTAAGAAAACAATTATTTCATGTTCTGAAGCTCAGCCTTCATTGGAAGAAATCACTTTAAATGACAGTCCATAGAACTACTACAGAAATGCAGTTTTCAGAAAAGGAGAACTCTAGTTTGGAGAAAAGCTTTTTAGTTAAGGACTCTGGAACCTAAAACTTCAAACCTTACAAAATTAAGATTTTGAATCAGTCTCTGATACTTAAGGAATTGTTGGATTCTTGTTAGAATCATAGAATGGTTTAGGTTGGAAGGGACCTCAAAGCCCATCCAGTTCCAACCCCCTGCAGTAGGCAGGGACACCTTTCGCTAGAACAAGTCGCTCAAGGCCTCATCCAACCTGGCCTTGAACACCTTCAGGGAGGGAGCAGCCACAGCCTCCCTGGGCAATTCGTTCCAGTGTCACACCACCCTCACTGTAAAGAACTTCCTCCCATTTAAATCTCCCCTTCCTGACTGATAAGAAAGCTCATGAGAACAGGACTACTGATAACTGTTCCCAGTATGATTGCCCTCTCTCTTATATATGTATATAGGTTTTGAAAAATAGTGTTTACTAATAGGACTCTGCATTTTTAGTTGCTGCAGAATTGAAAATATTAAAATATGCAGCTTATAAGGGTAGGTTTATTTTCAGTTATTTGATCCAGTGTAGTCCAGAAATAATTTTCCTTCCTGGGAATAAAAAAGGGAAGGGGGAAAGAACCTTACAGATCAGTTGCTTTTTAAATTTTGACAAACTTAATGATCATATGTTCTTTCCAGATTTATAGTTATTCCTTGGAAGCTTTAAAATAAGCCTTACTGTATTATATTGAAGGGTTAGGAAGGATGTGAAGTCAGCCACAGATAGTTTTTCACTGGAAAACATCTAGAGTTGTTCCTGAAGTGGGATGCGAGGAGGCCTTTTCAAGAAGCAGGAGGGGGATTCCTCATTCTAACTGCCTTATTGGCTATTTCTTAACTTCTCATCTTGCTTGCTCATCATTATGCTTATTCTAGACAATGCCAATTAAAATGTTCATTGCTAATAAAATAGCAAAGTGTGATGTTTTGAGAGATGGAAAACTTTCAGAAATGTTTGTTATGTTCCAGGGAGGTGTTATCTCTCAGATTGAGTACTGGAAAGATCTGTGAAGGTTATAAGAGAGCTTATGCATTCTTTAAAAAATTTCTTGAGGCTGTTTTTCTTGTGTTCTCCGAAAAAATCAATGTCGTCTTTGGGTTTTTTTTTGTTTTATTTCAAAGTAACTTTCTTCCATGGATATTACTTTTATTATACACTTTGCAAAAGAAAAAGAACATATAACATTAAAAATAAACTTTATACCCTGTTGTCTTGGGTTTTAGAATGATCTAGAATGATGTAAAAGTGTAACTATTTAATGTTCTTTAAACTTTGTGAAAGTAGTCCATGTAAGTATCTTGCACATGATCGAGAGTTCCAGTAAATGCAGTTGTCTGTTGCCTTTAATAATCAAAACCATGGGATACAGCCAGTAGTTTTGAATGGGGTTAGAAACAAACATGAAACTGCATTTTTTGATGTTTATTACTCAGGAAGGTTGTTTAAAATGGATGTAGAATGTGTATCTTGGTTTTAAGAGAAGAGTTTAAGCGACTAAAAACACAATGATCAAGGTATTAAATACAGTTATGCATAATAAGAATTATTGATATTGTTCAAAATAAAACTTCACTGGAGTCTTGAGCAATTGGTAATACTGCTGCCTAGGCTAGTGATACATTTTTTGATATATTCTAAGCTTATTCTGGCACTCATCACCACTATATCTTGTTACTGGGGGTGATGTACCCTACAAGTATTCCCATCAGGCTCAAGATGATTTACAAGATAATTCCAAAAATCTTCCTCTTCTCAAAGCGATATATGCATATATATAATTTATATATGCACATACAAAAATTTGCCCCAGACTTGATATATATTTACATTAAAGGATTAGATATATGTTATCATTTTTTTGTGTCAGTTAGCTAAGATTTCAAAGCTTCAGCATGCTTGTTCCCAGTTCAGTTACTAAATATCTGACTTGATAAGGATTCTCTCACCCTTGAGAAATCATTTTGAGAGCCATCCCTACTCAAGGGCAACCTGGTGCCATGTGGAAGAGCTCAACAGGCCTGGGACTGTCCACTGTTAATGAAGTAAGATGATTGACTTATAGTTACATTTGCTTGCCATCTGTGTTAGATTGGTCATGCAACTAACCCTCAGCTAATGTATTGTTATCTGCCTATCCTGAATCCACCCTGAGCCAAATGCAGCCATCTCATGACCAGATACATCCATTACAACTGCCGGTGGTGGTAATCACTTGGGTAGGTTTATGGAGGAATAAAATGTAGTTTGAGGGTGGAAGGAAGCACACTGCCACAACATCAAAGAATTTTAAAAAAGTTTTTCCACCGAACTTTAAAGTCTGCATCAGGTAAACACCCTCTCATGAATTTCAGGGAAGAAATTTGAATGATTACCTTAAACTGTTTTGCACATTGATTACCTGATTTTGCAAATGTAAAGATAGAAGGTAAGCAAGCAGAAAGCCCAAGAATGCATATTCAAATAAGATGTGTCTGTCTGAAATTTATATTCAGTTATTTGTATCTAAAAGTACACAGGTTGAAAGGGACCATTAAAGACAGTTTTAAAAAAAAATTAAAATAATTAACTTGTAGTAATCTTGAGAGGCGAAAGACAAGCAGAAACTTTTTGTCCTCTGAATCAGGAGACCTTTTAAGATTCTCCTTTCTTTCTGTGTATCTGTATGTGAAGACAATCTTAAGTAGTAAAAATAATAGAAACATATGGAAAATAAAACGTTACAAGTAGGAGCTCCTAACTTGTCAAAGAGTTATATCTCAGTTTTACTGATAAATGTATTTGAAAAAATGGTTGAAAGAGTAAAGAATAATTAGAACTCCTTACAAAGTGTGATCTTGCTGTGACAGTCTTCAAAGAGAATGTTACTGGCTGCTGGAGGCGTTTTTCACTCTTTGAAAAAAAGATTGTCTCTCTAGCCAATTTCAAACGAATTGACTTAAGAGAAGGCTTAAACTGAGGACAATTTAAAAGGCAAACATCTTTGTCCTAAACAAAACCCACAGTTAATGTATTTTTTAGTTACTGTTCAATTCCCACAATTCCTGAGGATAGCTAATTCTTCCATTTGCAAATTGAGTGTAATTTTTAACTCTTACCAAGCAGTGGCTACCTCTTTTCCAATTTCTTGTGTTAGTATCAAAGGAGTGCAGTGTCTTTGTGGGCTTGTCAGTTTACTTTGCAAAAGCAGGCTGCATGGAGATGACTCAGGACTCCCAGAGGTCTGTAGAAACTGCAGAACGTTCTTCAGAGCAGGAAAACTGGCAGATAAGACATGAGTAAGGATTTTCATTTTCATGTGTGATTTTACTGAAGCAGTTAAGAAAGACGCATGAAATGTTGCTTAGGCATTGATCCTTATTTAAGTTTTGTTTATGTTGGAGTTGGGTTTTGTTTGTTAACAGGACAGAAAATAAATTCTGGACATGATCTGGAGAAGAGAAGAAAATAAACAATTTGATGTGGTCTAAGCAATTTGGTGTAGTCTAAGCTTTCAATTAGGGTCTTGTCTGCATGATAGGCCTGTTGATTACATAATGTTCAGATGTTTTCAATAGAAGAAACTTTGCTAGGAGGTCACCTTGAATGTCTGAAATAATGTTGTCTTCCTTATACCATGGAGAAGTTTGAAATTGTATTTTGAGGACCCTTTAAGAGTTTATCTATTAGAAAATCAGTTCCTGGTTCTGTATAGGTTTACTTTGTTAGATATCTTGTCTTAAAAGTAAAGGAAGTTGGTTAGTACTGCTTTTCTTTGTTGCTGAGAGGTATGTGCTTAAGGTATAGTTTAGTGGAAACAACAAAGCAAATGGGTTCCTAATTTGAAAATGCAGCAATTCTACAAGGCAGTTGGGACATTTCAATGATTATTTGATTTGTAGTAGTCACAGTTTGCATCAGTAGGATGATAATCTGACTATAATTTTGGCCTGAGAAGGAGGGGCTGGATTGAAAACAATACAAACTGTGCAGCAGCTGGTTTGAATAGTCTATGTATGTGTGAGATGTTATTTTTTTCCAGACTGTCATGATGGGATAGCTCTACATCCCTCTGCAACACTCAGACTGTCTCTCAGTTAAATAAAAGTTTGTTAATTGCTTATGCCTTCACAAAACTCCACAGTTGCCATCTCCCAGCCTTCAGGAAAAGACAGCTGGACTGTATTAGTTGGAATTTTTCTGTTCCGGTTCTGCCAGAGCTTTATTTGTAAACTTGGGCTTTTGCAGGCCACAGTGTGCAGTAATCTGGGGGGCAATAACTGGGATGCTAATAGTATTCATCAGAAGTTGTTATTTATTAACCTAGTTGGATTCAGGAAGAATGGCCAGAATTTGCCAAGTGATTCTAGCCCATTGCTGAGGAGCATGCTACTGGATGATTGGAGCATGTCTGGAGATTGGCAGATTTAATGCCTATCCACAAGAAAGGCTAGAATGAGGACCCAGGGAACTACAGACCTCCCAGTCTTAACTCAGTGCCAGGGAGGCTCATGGAGCAAATCATCTTCAGTGCCATTACAGCATGTGCAGGGCAGTCAGATGATCAGGCCCAGTCAGCATGGGTTCATTAAAGGCAGGTCCTGCTTAAATAACCTGATCTCTGACAATGAGGTGCCCCCCTTAGTCAATGAGGGAAAGGCTGTAGATGTTTTATTTGGACTTCAGTAAATCCTTTGACACTGTCTTGCACAACATCCTCCTGGAGAAACTGACTGCTCATGCCTTAGATGGGTGGACATTTCTTTGGTTTAAGAACTGTTTTGATGGCCATGATGGTGGATAGAGTTAAATCCACTTGGCAGCTAGTGGTGTTCTTTGCGGCTTGGTTTTGGGGCCAGTTCTCTCTAATATTTTTATCAATTGTCTGGACAAGGGAACTGAGTGGCCACTTGGTAAGTTTGCAGATGACACTAGATTGAGTGGGGGTGTTAATCGGCTTGAGAGTGGGAAGACTCTGCAAAGACATCTGAACAGGCAACTGATAAGCTGATCAATGCTGGCCCTGGGGTGAAACTACTTTCTGAGTCACTTCTTAGCTTTCTCACTGGTAGCCAAGCTGCAGTCACCTAGAGCATCTTTATGGTCAAAACAGAGGCAAGGAATATTTTTAGTGACTGTGGACGTTCTTGCTGGAGATCCGGCTGCAAAGCTGCTGCGTTTGATAGCCTTGGCCTGGCAGGGGTGATGGGTTGTATGAAGCAAGGCCAAAGTGCTCACTGTAATATAGCTCAGGGTGCTATGATGGAGGTTGACTTACCTTTTTGCTTCACTGTCCCTGTGGCACAAGAAGCATGTCAGAAAGTGATCTTGTTAAGTGCTTTTATGCCTCCTTAATGATTTATGTCCTTTTATCCTCATGAGTAACACTGAAGAGCTCTCACTGATTTAAATGAATGTGAGACTGGGCTCCTAGCTGATCTTCTATATTACTAACTTCAAATACAATTTTATGCTTTGATAAAATAAACCTGACCGGACAAAAGTAATTTCACATAATAACCGTACTAAAACTAAATCTGTGCATCTTTTGCTTGTTAAAGAAATGTTGTAATTTGATTCAGTTATCACTCAGGAGCCTATTGTATTAGGTAACAAGCTAAGAGGAATCTCTCATTCACAGTGCGAGACTCTTAATACGTCTGTAGTTACTCTGGTTCCTTTCGTGGAAATTGCTAGAATTGTAAAAGTGTAGTATTTGGTTTAAACATTTTACTGATATGTAAAACTATGCTGCACCACTTTCTTGGTTAAGAAAGTGGGAAAATAGGCACTAAGCAGGCATCAGCACTTTTCTGGGTTGACAAAAAGCTCAACATGAGCCAACAGTGTGCATATGCAGCCCAGGCAGCCAACTGTGTCTTGGGCTTCATTAGGAGAAGTGTGGCCAGCAGGGCAAGGGTGGGGATTGTCCCTCTTTACTCTGCTCTCGTCAGACCCCACCTGGAGTACTGTGTGCAGTTCTGGAGCCCCCAACACAAGAAGGATATGGAACTGTTGTAACAAGTCCAGCGGAGGGCCGCAAAGATGCTCAGAGGGCTGGAGCACCTCTGCTATGAGGACAGGCTGAGAGAGTTGGGGCTCTTCAGCCTGGAGAAGAGAAGGCTTTGAGGAGACCTTATAGTAACCTTCCAGTATCTGAAAGGGGCCTACAGGAAAGCTGGGGAGGGACTGTTCACAAGGTCTTGTAATGACAGGATGAAGGGTAATGGGTTTAAACTGGAAGAGGGGAGATTTGAACAGGATGTTAGGAGGAAGTTCTTTACAGTGAGGGTGGTGAGACACTGGAACAGATTGCCCAGGGAGGTTGTGTCTGCTCCCTCCCTGGATGCGTTCAAGGCCAGGTTTGATGAGGCCTTGAATGACCTGTTCTGGTGGGAGGTGTCTCTGCCTATTGCGGGGGGTTGGAACTGGATGGGCTTTGAGGTCCCTTCCAACCTAAACCATTCTATGATTCTATATTAGAAATACATCTGACTTCTATTAGGTGTAAACTTAATGGCAGGTGCATTTGGATGAAAAAAATTTTGTATGGTGAAAAAGTGAGATATTTTTCATTCTCATTGAGATAGCTTGCAAATTATCTTATGGTATATGGTGTGGCCTTTTAAATTTGCTTTAAATTACATGCATATAGATAGGTAGTGTTATCTTCTGGAAAAAGCAGAACTGGATTTTTTTTTCTGTATGTTTTTATGTGAAACAGAGAATAATCAGCCTCAGAATAAATGTTTATAAAACCTCTTGCATATCTTGAGCTGTTAAGTTTTCTAAAGTGTTTAGTATTGTAATTAATCTAGACGTGGGGGGTTTTGTTTGTTATTTTTAATTTGCTAGCAGTGTATCCCTAAATCAAATGCTTTCCCCTTCTGGTTTTGATGTTATTACTGAATGTAGCCTTAATGACGCATATGAAACAGCATAGTTGAATTTTGTGTTTGTTTTGTTGTTGTGGGGTTTTTTGTTTTGTTTTGGTTTTTAATTTTATACTGTTCTGCATTGATAACAGAAGACAAAGAACCCATTGAAAGAATTATTTTTGTTCATGGTTACATAATTGGTCATACAAACCTTTGTGAAGTAAGTAAATATTTCTTTTATTTGGATACTTGCTGTTATATAATACATGGAAGCGGTGTATCTGAAGAAAAAGCTACTTGAAAAGGGTGTTTTAAGATAAAGTGGATATATCTGTGTTCTTACTTTATTTATGCTGGGAAGACTAAGTATACTCAGTTCCTTTTGTATGCAGAGACAGGGTATCTGATACAGGGGCTGTTGTCAAACCAGCTGTGTTCTCATAGTACTGTCCATTCTATTTGCTGCTGTTGACTTCTATCTGTAAGTAAAGAAGTTCAAATCAGTGGTGGAGTGGGGAGGGAAGGATGTGTTTGCATCCCAGTCTGCAGCTAGTTGAGTAGAAAGGAGAAATGAATTTTATAATTTTTGTCCAACAGTTCTAGAAATCTATCTGAGCTATTGCAGGTTTAGTGAGAAGGAGCTTCTGAGAGAAAGAGTAAGAGCATACATGTGTTTTTTCTTGTTATAATTAGTTTAGGAGGATTTATGTTCCAGTTTGGCCACCTACAGCATAAGGATTGTACACAGTGCTTGCATGGTGATAGGGCATTGGAAGGCATGTGGAATTTCTTCTCGTTCTTCTTATTCTTCTTGACTTTGGCACAAATGTGGCAGAAGATATCTTTTATTTCAAATATTGTGCTTGAACTATTCCTCTTTTTTTTTTTTTTAATTTCTTGAGTGTGGGTGAGGGATATCATTGTTGTGCCTTTGGCAAGCATGTGGATCTGTGAGATAAGGCTCTTCTATAGCCTCCCTGGTATGGGCTGATCCTGTCTTACCTTGCCTGTACCACACTTCTCTTTTGCAGGAAGCTTGAGACTCCAGACAAGGAAATGTTCCTTAAAAGCACTACTTAATACTGAGTTTTCTAAGCAATCCATTGTTTTCACAAATTTAAAACTGTTGAACCATTTTTGAGTCCTTGAAGCCAAAAGAAAACAATGTGGCCTTTTTTGTCTCTGTTAACACTGCACTTTCATTGCCATGCTAACTGCTTTTGAGACTGAAAATTTGGAGTAATGACAGCTACTTAGCCCAGACCATTGTCTTTTTCCTGGAGGGATATACTATGTGCCAGGAATGTAGAGGCCATTTTGAGCCATACTTGACTCTCCAGTGCTTCCCATATGTTTTCCTCAGTCCTTAGCAACTCACCTTTTTAGGAACTTTGCGCCATTCTTTCTGTTATTCAACCATCATCACCAAGGCCACATCCAGTTTTTCCAAGGGATTAGCTCATCTCAAGTACAGGGGTTCATGTTTGTCCTTGCTGAATTCCACAAAATAGATGTATGGGGTGGTATAATGTGTTTGGAGATGCATTGCATAAGCTAGTGGGACGAATGTGCCATGTAGTTAAGGTTTATATTGTAGTGGTTTGGGAACTTTGGGAATTTATCCTAAGTCATATGTGATTTTAAAATATTGTTACATGTTGAAATAGAATATGCAAATAAATGTATTCAAGTTCTTCATAGAAATGCAGAATGGTAAAATGGTTTGGGGTGGAAGAGGGTTTAAAGATCATCTAGTTTCAATCCTCTTGCCACAGATGGGGACACCTTTCACTGGTGTTGAAAGCTCTACCCAGTGTAGCTTCCAGGGATGGGCCATACACAACTTCTCAGGGCAGCCTGCTCCAGTGTCTCACCATCCTCACAATGAAGAATTTCTTATAAGTCTGCTCTCTTTCAGTTTACTCCTTTGTCCTTTATTCCTTGTCTTTGTCACTACATGCCCTTAGAAAAAGTGTCTTGCTAGCTTTTTTGTAGGCCATCTTTAGGTGCTAGAAGGCAGCTATCCCTGCAGCCTCTTTTTTCTCAGGCTGAACAACCCAAACTCTCTCAGCTTGTCTTTGTAGGAGAGGTGCTCCAGCCTTCTGATCATTTTTGTGGCCTTTCTCTGGACTTGCTCCAATATGTTCCTGTCTCTGTTGTGTTGTTTGCCTCTGAGCTGAACTCAGTACTCCATGTGGGATCTCACCAGAGTAGAGTAGAAGGAGAGAATCATCTCCCTCAACCTGCCCACCACAGTTCTGAGGCAGCCCAGGGTGTGTTTGGCTTTCTGGGCTGTGAATGTACATTGCTGGCTCATACTCAGTTTATCATCCACCAGCACCCTCAGTTCCATCTCCTTAGGGCTCCTGTGATTGCAGTCATCCCCCAGGAACTTGCATTCGGACTTACTGAACTTACTGAGATTCTCACAGCCCATCACAGCCTGTCCAAGATCCCTCTCACTGGCATTAATTAATGCGAGATGATTTTCCCCAAATTAATATTATTAATTTTTATATTCAAACTTTTCCACCCCGACCACTAATTTTAATAATAAACTGGTTCAATTGTAACAGTAATGGAATGCATTCCATAAACAATATATAGATCTAGTATTAACTATCTAATATATATAAATTATTAAATCCAATCGAACTCAAATAACTGGAAGAGAAGGTTTCTTGTGGTTGGTTATTCTTCTTGGCTACTAGATGGACCCAGGACTTTTCTGCTTAGGCAGAAGCTAGATAAATAAAAGCTTAAGGTATCTGCTTGTAAATATTTTTGACTTGCAAGGCAAGCAATATTGAGACAGTACCCAAAATGCTTTAAGGGAGTTCTGTTGGTTGACTTGCTGGCCTTGCTAGCCAGTCTGGCTGCTGGCTGCTATTGAGACTTTGGAGTTGCTTCCTGGCTCCGTGGGTTGCTGGGGGAAGGGGTGGGGCAGACGGTTTCTGACCTGGTCCTGGCTTTCAATGATCTGTGTGCCTCGAGGCCTTGCATGTCTCAGGAGATGCAGGCAGGGTGTCTTGCGATGTGTCTCAGTATGATGTCACGTTGGCTGTTGTATGCAGCTATCACATTAAAGCTATTAAGAGTTCCTCCTGGTGAACTTGAAGCAGTTTCCAGGCTGGACCATAGCTTATATTGATATATATAATAAGGCATTAGTATTGCCGGTAGGCAACAGGCATGGATACAGCAGAGCACAGAATAATGGTAAAACACAGAACAACAGCAAAGCACGTTGTATTACCTGCTTATCTGTTTTTATATCAATGCCCGAGATTGGTGGGTGTTTGGACATGGATTATCCAATTAGTAAGCCAAGCTTGACCATATTTGGGTAAAACCGCAAGTCTGCTATGACCATATTAGAGAGACTACATAGGCATAGCACAAGCTCAGTACACGCCAAGCTCGTGTAACTATTTATCACAGGATGCGAGAAGGAGCAAAACAAGTTGGCAAAGTCAGAGTGCTCCGACTCCATGGCTCCAGGTCTTTTGTCATCCTTCCTTTGGTTGCTTCTCCCCAGACAGAAGGAAAAAGAGCAGAAAAACATGTCTGCGCAAGCTACCACATGTATAGGCCTATTTTTGACCTTGTCAGTTCCATCACAACACATTCCTTTGCTGATCCCTTTGTTGATCACACCACACAGCTTGGTGTCACCAACAAATCTGCTGAGGGTGGTTCTTAGTCTCACTGTCATGTCACAGCAGAGACAGAGGCTGTGGCCCCACTAACAGTCAAGGGACACAGACAACCCTCTCATGGTGCTTTGAAGGGGAAGTGTAGAGAGGTGAATGTTGTCAGGTGGAATGTGGGGACCCAAGCAGAGCTCCCCCACAAGTATGTAGCTGTCCAAGTATTTGTTTGCAGGGAGTGTCTGAGCTGGGCACTGCGACTGGAGAACAGCAGAGAGGATACCTGTGTCCAGTGTGAGGAGGTGGGTGGCAAAGCTGGGTGGCAAAGCTGGAAGAGAACTTGGAAAGATTGAGGAATATCAGGAAGTGTGAGAGACAAACAAACTGGTGGAGCCACACTTGGGGCAAAGACAGCAGACAGAGGTTTGTCAAGAATCAGAGGATCTCCTCGCCTCCTGCCACCAAGCAATAGGAGACCTAAAAGACGGGGGAGGCAGGTGGAACCCCTCCCAGTCTCCCTCATCTTCCCAGTTGCCCTTACAAAACAGCTAAGACCTACTGGAAGACCAGGCTATGATGAAAGTCCAACCACAAGAGGGCTTAGGGTGACTAACTGAGCCCCACACATTATGACTGTGTTGAAAAAAGGGAGAATAATTGTTGTGATGATTCCCTTCTGAGGGAAACAGAGAACTGCCTTATGCTGAAAGCATCCATCCAACAGAGGAGTCTGCAGCCTCCCTGGGGCCCAGGTCAGAGATCAAAGGATCACAGGATGTTAGGGGTTGGAAAGGACCACTGGAAGATCCTGCTCTTGGTGTTAGTGAACTATGTGAGGTTCACACAGGTCCGTCTCTCAAGTCT
>VWZI01015996.1:0-13878 GCA_013396835.1 Psilopogon haemacephalus | reverse complement strand
AAAACAGCTCCTTGGGCACCAGAACAGCTCCTTAGGCACCAAACAGCTCCTTGGGCACCAAAAAAGCTCCTTGGGCACCAAACAGCTCCTTGGGCACCAGAACAGCTCCTTGGACACCAAAACAGCTCCTTGGGCACCAAAACACCCCTCTGGGCACCGGAACAGCCCTTCTGGGCACCAAAACACCCCTTTGGGCACCAAAATAGCCCCTCTGGATACCAAAACACCCCTTTGGGCACCAGAACAGCTCATTGGGCACCAAAACATTCACTTTGGGCACCAAGACAGCTCCTTAGGCATCAGGACAGCCTCCTGGGCACCAAAACAGCCCCCTGGGCACCAAAACAGCCTACTGGGCACCAAAATACCCTTTGGGCCCCAAATCACTCTCCTGGGTACCAAAACATCTTCCCATACACCAAAATCTCTTTCTCTGATCACTGTAACATCTTCTTGAGTCACCAAAAGGCCTCTCTGGCCACCAAAACATGCTCCTGGTTACCAAAACACCCCCTTGGGCACCAAACTACTCTCCTGGGCACCAAACCATCTTCCCATACACCAAAATCTCCTTCCCTGGTCACTATAACATATTCTTGAGTCACCAAAACTCCCCTCTGGCTACCAAAACATGCTCCTGGTTACTAAAACACTCCTTTGGGCACCAAAACGTCTTTCCAGACACCAAAATCTCTTTCCTTGGTCACCAAAACATCTCCTTGGTTCACTAAAACATCCCCCCAGTGACCAAAAGGGTCTTCCCTGGTCACCATAACATCATCTTGGTGTCCAAAGAAGCCTTCCAGTCACCAGAATACCTTCTTGGTCACCAAAACATCTTTATGGTGACCCAAGTGTTTTCCTGGTGACCCAAAACATCCTCTTGCTCACCAGAACTTCTTCTTGGTCACCAAAACAGGTTTCTGGTGACCAAAATGTCCTTCTGGTCTCAGAGCAGTGCCTCCCTGGACACCAAAACACCTTCTTCACTGTCACCAAAACACCTTCCTGGTCACTGAGACACCCTCCTGGTCACCATGAAGTCCTTCTCATTCCAACAGCCAGTTCTGGTCACCAAAACACCTCCTTCTAGTCACCTTGGAGCCCTCCTGGTCCCAGTTCTGGTCACCAAAACACCTCCCCTGGTCACCGTGAAGTCCTTCTCATTCCAACAGCCAGTTCTGGTCACCAAAACACCTCCTTCTAGTCACCTTGGAGCCCTCCTGGTCCCAGTTCTGGTGACCAAAACACCTCCTTGCTGTCCAAACTCACCTTCAACCCCACCTAGGTCACCAAATCAGCTCTTTGACTCCCCAACCTTCCTCCACGGTCACCAAAATCCCCCTCCTGGCATCTTCCCACCCCTGCCCCTGCTTCCAGGCTGTGCCAGGTCAGCTCCTCAGCCAAGCCAAAGGCTCTTTGGCCGCGCCGGTGCCGGCTCCAGCAGCGTTCCCGGAGCCTCCCCCGAGGTGCTCAGTGCCAGGAGGTGTTGGCATCTCCTACCTTCTTCTGCTCTCTCCCCGAGTGCCCTTTCTTCTTCAGTTTTGGTGCCATCTCTGCCAAGAGAAGAGGGGGACAGGGCGGGGTCAGTGCCAGGCTGCTGCCGCGCCAGCCCCGGAGCCCCCAACCCACCCAACCACCACGGCCTGGCAGTGTCTGTGGCACAGGGAAGGGGAAGGCAGCAGTGGGGCTGGGCTGGGGGCTGGGGGGAGTGGGGAAAGAGCAGCAGAGGCAGCAAATGAGAGGCAAAGGCAGGGAAGAGAGAGGGAAAGGAGGGAAGAGGGAGAGGGAGAGGCAGGGAAGAGGGAGAGGGAAAAAGGCAGGGAAGAGAGAGGGAAAGGCAGGGAAGAGGGAGAGGGAAAGGCAGGGAAGAGAGAGGGAAAGGAGGGAAGAGGGAGAGGGAAAGGCAGGGAAGAGGGAGAGGGAAAAAGGCAGGGAAGAGAGAGGGAAAGGCAGGGAAGAGGGAGAGGGAAAGGCAGGGAAGAGAGAGGGAAAGGAGGGAAGAGGGAGAGGGAAAGGCAGGGAAGAGGGAGAGGGAAAAAGGCAGGGAAGAGAGAGGGAAAGGCAGGGAAGAGGGAGAGGGAAAGGCAGGGAAGAGAGAGGGAAAGGAGGGAAGAGGGAGAGGGAAAGGCAGGGAAGAGGGAGAGGGAAAAAGGCAGGGAAGAGGGAGAGGGAAAGGCAGGGAAGAGGGAGAGGGAAAGGCAGGGAAGAGGGAGAGAAAGGCAGGAAAAGAGAGATGGAAAGGCAGGAAAAGATATAGGGAAAGGCAGGGAAGAGAGAGGGGAAAGGAGGAAAGAGGGAGGGGAAAAGCAGGAAAGAGGGAGGGCAAAGAAGAAAGAGAGGGAGGAAAGCAGAGAAGAGAGAAGGGAAAAGCAGGGAAGAGAGGGAAAAGCAGGAAAAGAGGGGAAAAGCAGGAAAATGATGGAGAAAAGCAGGAAAATGTGGAGGAAGGCAACAAAAAGGGGGAGAAAAGCAGCAAAAGGAGAGAAAAAGCAGGGAAAAAGGAGCAAAAAGAAAAAAGAGGGAGAAGAGCAGGGAAAAGGCAGGGGGGGGAAAAGGAGAAAAGCAGGAGGAAAGCAAGGAAAAGGAGAAAAGCAGAAGGAAAAAAGTAGGAAAAGGGAAAAAAGCAGGGATAAAGCAGGGATTAAAAGAGGCAAAAGTGAAGCTGAAGTCGTTTCCCTTCACCCTCCCCCCAGGGAGGAGCAGGAGGCAAGGGCCAGGCCGCAGCTATCCCGGGAATGCTGCCAGGCTCCCAGGGAAGATCCCAAGGGAGGCTGTGGGCAGGAGCAGGAGAAGCATCCCAGAGTTTTCCCAGCTCAAACATCCCAGAGCTTTCCCAGCCCTTTCTTTCTCTCCCCCTCCCCAGCTCGCAGAGGCTTCGGCTCCGACGCTTCCCACGGGATCCTTCCAACCCCCTCCCAGCTCTGCTGGCCTGAACTGGAGCCAATTCCCAGGAATTGTGCCAAGGAGCAGCAGGATGGAGGCCAAGAGGCTGTCCAGGCTGGCATAGAATTCCTCGGGGTGGGAATGTGGCCTCTATTGGGACATTCCCAGAGAAAAGGCAGCAGAGAAAAGTCCTGCTGGAAGGGGAGTCTGGGATGGGAAAGAAGCTTCCTGATCCCATGGGATCAACCCTGCCCAGGGAATGTTCCCTGAAATCCCTCCAGAAACGGAACTGATGGGAAGCTGAAGGAGCTAAATCCAAGTGGGATTCTGGGGGGTGGGTGTGGAATGGTTGGGAAGGGGGAGATGGGAAAAGATGGGATCTGCTGGATCCGCTCGGGAAGGTTTGGGGTTAAAGAGCAAAGGATTTGGGGCTGAGGTGGGAAAAGATCTTTTTGGAGCACTGTGGTGGTGAGTCCTGATGCTCCAGGATGCAGCTGGTGGATCCCCAGGGAAGAAGAGTGGGAATGGAAGGACTCCAGGAGAGGTGAGATTGCTTGGAGAGTCACAGGGATCAAGAAGCTTCCTCTCCTCCACTTCCCACCTTGGGTCTTCTGAGCTCCAAAATCTCTCCTGGTGCCTCCTCATGGAGCATCAAGAAACTTCCTCACATCTTCACTTCCCACCCTGGGTCCTGGGAGCTCCAAAATCTCTCCTGGTGCCTCCTCATGGAGCATCAAGAAACTTCCTCTCATCTCCACACTTCCCACCTTGGGTCTTGTGAGATTCAACCTCTCTCCTGGTGCCTCCTCAAGCTTCCTCTCATCTCCACACTTCCCACCTTGGGTCTTGTGAGCTCCAAAATGTCTCCTAGTCCATCCTCATGGAGCAAGAGCATCCTCCTACCTCCAACCACCTCCCACTTCGGGTCTTCTGAGGTTCAACCTCTCTCCTGGTGCCTCCTCAAGGAACATCAAGAAGCTTCTCATCTGCAATCACTTCCTACCATGGGACCTGTGAGCTCCAACCTCTCTCCTGGTGCCTCCTCAGGAAGCATCATGAATCTTCCTCTCATCTCCACTGCTCATTTTGGGTCCTGGGAGCTCCAACCTCTCTCCTGTTGCCTCCTTGAGGAGCATCAAGAAGCTTCCTCTCATCTTCACTTCCCACTTTGGGTCCTGGGAGCTCCAAAATCTCTCCTGGTGCCTCCTTCAAGGAGCATCAAGAAGCTTCATCTCCACTTCCCAACTTGGGTCCTGGGAGCTCCAAAATCTCTCCTGGTGCTTCCTCACAGAGCAATCAAGAAGCTTCCTCTTGTCTCCACTTCCCAACTTGGGTCCTGGGAGCTCCAAAATCTCTCCTGGTGCTTCCTCACAGAGCAATCAAGAAGCTTCCTCTTGTCTCCACTTCCCAACTTGGGTCCTGGGAGCTCCAAAATATCTCCTGGTGCTTCCTCATGAAGCAAGAGCATCCTCATGGAGCAAAAGCATCCTCTTATCTCCAACCACCTCCCACCTTGGGTCTTCTGACGTTCAGCCTCTCTCCTGGTGCCTCCTCATGGAGCAAGAGCATCCTTATGGAGCAACAGCATCCTCCTGTCTCCAACCACCTCCCATCTGGGGTCCTGGGAGCTCCAAAATCTCTCCTGGTGCCTCCTCGAGGAGCAACAAGAAGCTTCCTCTCATCTCCACTTCCCACCTTGTGTCTTGTGAGGTTCAACATCTCTCTTGGTGACTCCTCAAGGAGCACTGAGAAGCTTCCCCTCATCTCCACTTCCCAACTTGGGTCCTGGGAGCTCCAACATCTCTCCTGGTGCCTCCTCATGGAGCAAGAGCATCAAGAAGCCCCCAGGAGCATCCAGCAGCTCCATCTCCACCTCCAACATCTTTCTCCCTGGGGCATTTGGAGACCTCTTTGGAGCGAAGAGCTTCAACCACCACAGGAGGCTCCATCCCAGGCCTCTGCCTTTTGGCTTTTCCCTAAATCCTCAACTTTGGAATCCCACCTGGCAAGGTTCAGCACCGTGGGAATTGCTTCCCCAGGGGGTAAAATTCCAGGGAAGTCAGGAAAAAAAAAACCCCAAAACATTTTCTGCAGGAAGCCTCTTTTGGGAGTCCTTTTTTTTTTTTTTTTCAAAGAGCAAAATTGGGACCATTTGGAGCTGGATTTGGTGAGGAGAGGTTGGGAGGTCCCCGAGAGGGTAGAAGTGGAGAGGTCTGGGTGGAAGAAGCGAAGGAAAAACAAGGGAGGAAAAGCCTCAATTTAACCAAAAAACAGAATCCTGCTTGTGGCTGACTCCAGCCCACGTGGGGAGGAAAGGAGAGCAAAAAAAAAGATCTAAGAGGATCTCAGTTCAAGATCCCAACAAGATCCTGACCCCGAGGAGTTCCTGGGAGAAGAGCAAAGGGATCTGGGGGGGAGGAAAAAAAGGGCTAAGAATTGGTCAAAGCGATGCCAGCCTCCAGAAAAAGCCCCCAGAAAGCAGCTTTTTGGGAGGGAGATTGCTTCAAAAGGGCATTTTTGGGGTGGGGGGAGCAGGGAAAGGGAATTGGCTGAGGTGGAGGCAGTAAAGTGGAGCCAGAGCCTCCTGGGCTGGGCAGCAGAAGAGGTTTTGAGGTGGAAAAGAGGAATTGGAGCTAATTTTGCTGCCTCTGAACCCCCCCCAAATCCAGTCCCCAACGAGCTGGGCAGCTCCTGCTTGCCAAATCCCACCCAACAGACCCAAATTTGCCTCATTTCACCTAAATTTGACCCAATTTCACCTAAGTTCAAGCCAATTTGACCTAAATCCAACCCAATTTGACCTAAATCTGGTCCAACTGACCTCAACTTGACCCAACTTGAGCTAACTCTGATCCAAATTGACTTAAATTTAACCCAAACTTGATCTGGACTTGACCCAATTTGACCTAAATTGACCTAAATTTGACCCAAATTGACCTAAACTTGCCCAGTCTGACCAAAATTTGTCTAACATAATCCAGATTTGACCTAAATCCTCCCAATCTGTCCCAAATTGACCTAAATTTGATCCAAATTGACTAAACTTGACCAATCTGCCCCAAATTTGTCTAATGTGACCTAAATTTAACCCAAATCTTCCCAATCTGCCTCAAATTGACCTAAATTTGATCCAAATTGACCTAAATTTGACCCAAATTGACCTAAATTGATTGTGAATTTGTCTAACTTGACCTAAATTTGCCTAATTTAACCTAAATTGGCCTAATTTGACCCAAATTTGCCTAGTATGACCCAAATTGACCTCAACTTGCCTAAATTTAACCTAAATTTGCCTATTATAACCTAAATTTGCCTCGTTTGACTCAAATAGACTTAAATTAACCTAATTTGACTCACATTGACTGAAATTTGTCTATTTTCACCTAAATTTGTCCAGTTTGACCCAAACTGACCAAAATCTGTCTAATTTCAACCAAACTGACTTAACCTTGCCTAAACTGACCTAAACTGACTTAAGTATGCCCCAAATAGACCTAAATTGAGCTAATTTCACCTACATTTGCCTCATTTGACCAAACTTGTCTGATCTGACACAAAGGTGCCTAAATTTGACTCAAATTCACCTAAATTTGCATTATTCAACCTAAACTTGTCTGACTTGTCCCAAATTGACCTAAATTTGCATTATTTCACCTAAACTTGTCTAATTTATCCCAAACCGACTAAATTTGACTCAAATTCACCTAAATTTGCATTATTCACCCTAAACTTGTCTGACTTGTCCCAAATTGACCTAAATTTGTATTATATCACCTAAAATTGTCTAATTTATCCCAAACCGACTTAATTTGACTCAAATTGACCTAAATTTGCAATATTCAACCTAAACTTGTCTGATTTGCCCCAAATTGACCGGTTTGATCTAAAATTGACCTAAACTGACCTAAACTTGACTATTCTGTCCTAAACAGAGCCAAAATGACCAAAAAATGCCTAATTTGCCCCAAAAGCTGCCTGGGGAGGGTTGGGACCCTGCAGCCAAGGAGGGAATGCTCAGCCTGGAGCTCTGGGGTCCAGGTGAGGAGCAGCTGTGGTATAAACCTGGACCCAGCTCTTCTCCACCCACCTCAGGGACCCCTGAGTTAATCTCAGCCTCTCTGAACCCACCTCAGGGACCCCTGAGTTAATCTCAACCTCTCTGAACCCACCTCAGGGACCCCTGAGTTAATCTCAGCCTCTCTGGATCCACCTCAGGGACCTCTGAGTTAATCTCAACCTCTCTGAACCCACCTCAGGGACCCCTGAGTTAATCTCAACCTCTCTGAACCCACCTCAGGGACCCCTGAGTTAATCTCAACCTCTCTGGATCCACCTCAGGGACCCCTGAGTTAATCTCAGCCTCTCTGGATCCACCTCAGGGACCTCTGAGTTAATCTCAGCCTCTCTGGATCCACCTCAGGGACCTCTGAGTTAATCTCAGCCTCTCTGGATCCACCTCAGGGACCCCTGAGTTAATCTCTACCACTACCACTCTGAACCCACCTCAGGGTCCTCTGAGTTAATCCCAAGGTCTTTTGAACCCAGCTGAGGGACCTCTGAGTGGGAGGTGTCCCTGTGGCAGGGGGGTTGGACCTGGATGATCTTTAAGGTCCCTTCCAACCCAAAGCATTCCATGATTCCATGAACTGAATCCAGGCAGCTCTGGATCCAACTCAAGCAGCTCTGCACCCAGGTCCCTTGGGACTGTCCCCAGGAGCCTTTGAACTGTCCCTAGGAGCCTCTGGAGTGTCCCAGGAACCTCTGAACTGTGCCCAGAAGCCTCTGAACTGTCCCTGGGAGCCTCTGAACTGTCCCAGGAGTCTTTGAACTGTGCTCAGGAGCCTCTGAACTGTCCCCAGAAGCCTCTAACTGTCCTCAGGAGCCTCTGAACTGTCCCAGGAGCCTCTGAACTGTGCCCAGGAGCCTCTGAACTGTCCCAGGGACCTCTTAACTGTCCCAGGGACCTCTGAACTGTCCCAGGGACCTCTGAACCGTCCCCAGGTGCCACTGAACTGTCCCAGAAACCTCTGAAGCATCCCCAGGAGCCTCTGAATCATCCCCAGGAGCCTCTAAACTGTCCCCAGGTGCCTCTGAATCATCTGCAGGAGCCTCTGAACCGTCCCTAGGTGCCTCTGAACTTTCCCCAGGAGCCTCTGAACTGTGCCCAGGTACCTCTGGACTATCCCCAGGTGCCTCTGAACTCCAGGCAGGTCCTTCTGAGCTGGGGAGCTCCTCTGGATGAACCCCAGGTACCCCCCAACCATACCCAACCTCTCCTCACTGCAGCCCAGCCCAGCTCTGACCTCAACCCGAGGGCTCTGAGCCCCCTCCCCAGGCCCCAGCTCCTCCTCCATCCTCTCCTCCTCCAGCACCAGGCACATTCAAGCCCTCAGAAGATGACCCCAGAGCAGCTCCAACCCCACCCCAGAGCCTCTTCCTTCACCCAGCACAGAACTCCCTTTCCCTTTGGGGCAGGAAAGCCTAACCAGGCCCCACTCACTAAGGCAGGCTCAGGGTTAATTGGTGGAGATGTAATTGCTGCTGCTAACGAGCACAGTGCTGCCACTTCTGCCCCCTGGCCCACACCTCTGGGGACCTTGGCAAGCACTTCCCAGCTTCTTGCTGGATTCAAGAAGAGGATGAGAGGGCAGAGCCCACCCAGCTCCCTGCTCCTCAGCCTCGGATTTGGTTCCTGCCACCTCAAGCACCTTGCCAGAGCCCCAGCATGGCCCAAACCCTGATGCCTGAGGCCAAAGGCAGCTTCCAGGACTTCATCCCCAGCACAAAAGCCTCCTCTGGGGGCTCCCAGGATGGAGCCTGGGCTCATTTGCATCTCCTGAATGCTAATTACAAGCAGTTAAAGCACAAAGATCATCCCCCCCCTCCCCGGGGCAGCTCCTCTGGTGCCTGGCAGCTGAAGGGGGAGGCTCAGCCCTGTCTCCTCCCCTGCAGAACCCAAACTGCTGCTCTCTTCTTGGAACAGTTTTCCTCTTTTGGAAGCCTGAAGAAGTTCTTGGATATTAGGAAGGAGTTCCTGGACATTAGGACATCAAGGAGAAGCTCTTTGGACATCAAGGAATCTCCTGAACATTAGGAAGAAGTTCCTGGACATTAGGAAGCTCTTTGGACGTCAGGAAGAAGCTCTTTGGACATCAAGGAGAAGATCTTTGGACATCAGGAAGAAGTTCCTAGACATTAGGAAGAAGTTCCTGGACAACAGGAAGCTCTCTGGATACACTGAAAGAAGCTTCTAATCATTAGGAAGAAGTACTTGGACATTAGGAAGGAGTTCTTGGACATTAGGAAGCTCTTTGGACATTGGGAAGGAGTTCCTGGACATTAGGAAGGAGTTCTTGGACATTAGGAAGCTCTTTGGACATTGGGAAGGAGTTCCTGGACATCAGGAAGGAGTTCTTGGACATTAGGAAGAAGCTCTTTGGACATTAGGAAGGAGTTTGTGGACATTAGGAAGGAGTTTGTGGACAATAGGAAGCTCTTGGACATCAGGAAGAAACTCTTTGGACATCAGGAAGAAGCTCCTGGACATCAGGAAGCTCTTTGGACATCAGGAAGAAGTTCCTGAACATTAGGAAGAAGTTCTTGGACATTAGGAAGCCCTCTGGACAGTAGGAAGAAGTTGTTTGAGGGTGGTGGGACACTGGACCAGGCTGCCTTTGTGGTGGAGGCCTCATCCCTGAAGACAGTGAGGCTGAAGGCTCTGATGGAGCTGTGAGCAACCTGCTCTAGCCGGGGAGGTTTGACCTGGTGGCACAGCAGCTCAGCAGGGAAAGGGAAGCCTCAGTAATTGGCTGGAAGCTCATTAAGGTGCTGGATCTCATTAAGAGCTGCCAGGCAAGGCCTGGAGCTTGCCAGGAAGCTCTAAACCTAATCCTCAGCTCGAGTGAGGTCAGGTCAGGAGACACCAGGATGATGCCACCACGAACAGAGGAGATGGATGGACTCTGACAGCAGCCCCTATGGTCATCAGGGGCCAAGGGGACAGGGTGAGGTGACAAAAAGAGAAGTTCAAAGGCCTTAAGAGACCCTAAAATGTCTTGGGTGCAGTCTTAAAACATCTTTTAAAGGTTTTAAAATGACTTAAAAGGGCTTAAATTGCCTTAGGGTATTTTAGAATGGCTTAAAAGACCTTAAAAATGTCTTCAAGTGCCCTAAAACATCATTGGAGCAGGCTTAAAACCTGTTCAAAGGTCTCAAAATGCCTCAAAAGGTCTTTAAATGCCTTAAGACATCTTAAAATGTCTTAAAATGCTCTAAAATATCCTCGAAAATGTTTTAAAAGGTCTTTAAATGCCTTAAGACATCTTTAAAGGTCTTTAAATGCTCTAAAATATCCTCTAAACAGTCTTAAAGCATCACAAAAGGTCTTTAAATGCCTTAAAATGTCCTAAGCCACCATTGGAACAGGCTGAGAACATCTTAAAAGCTCTGCAAATGGCTTAAAAAAATCATTGGAACAGGCTGGAAACATCTTTAAAGCTCTCCAGATGCCTTCAAAGCTCTCAAAACGTTTTAAAACATCAACGGAACAGGCTTAAAACATCTCAAAATGCCTTAAGAGCTCTCAAAATGCCTTAAAGCATCATCAGAACAAGCTGAAAACACCTTCAAAGCTCTCAAAATGCCACAAAAGCTCTCAACGTGCCTTAAAACCTCATTGGAACAGGCTGAAAACATCTTTAAAGCTCTCCAAATGCCTTAAAAGCTCTCAAAATGCCTTAAAACATCTTTAAAGCTCTCTAAATGCCTCAAAGGGTCTTAAAAATGCTCTAAAATATCCTTGGAATAGTCTGAAATAATTTTAGAAGGTCTCAGGAGATCTTAAAACATCTTTTAAAGTCTTAAAACGCCCTAAAATGTCCTTGGAATGGTCTTAAAATGTCCGCAAAGTTCTCCAAATGTCTTTAAATGTCCTAAAAGTTCCTTGGAAGAGCCTTAAACCATCTTACAAGGTTTTAAAATGTCCCAGAAGGTCTTAAAATGCTCTAAAACAACCCTGGAACAGTCTTGCATACACCATAAAAGGTCTCCCTGTACCTTCAAAAGGTCTTAAAATGTCTCAAAATATCTTAAAAGGTCTCCAAATAACTTAAAAATGTCTTAAAACCTTAAACCCAGGTTGGGTTCAAGAAGTATTTTGAATCTAAGAACCACCAGAACCAAGAACTCTACCACCAAGACGTCCACCTGGAGGCCAAACCAAGCGAGGCAGAGCTGTGAGATGTTGGGTTCCAGAACCATGTTGGGTTCAAGAAGCACTTTGGACCTAAGAACCACCAGAACCAAGAGTTCTACGTCCAAGATGTCCATTTGGAGGCCAAACCAAGTGAGGAAGAGCTGTGAGATGTTGAGTTCAAGAACCATGTTGAGGTCAACAAGCACTCTGGACCTGAAAACCACCAGAACTGAAGAGCTCCACCACCAAGACGCCCTCCTGGAGGCCAAAACAAGCAAGGCAGAGCTGTGAGAAGTTAGGTTCTAGAACCATGTTGGATCTAAGAACCATGTTGAGCTCAGGAAGCATTCTGGACCTAAGAACCACCAGAACCAAGAGCTCCACTGCCAAGACTTCCACCTGGAGGCCAAAACAAGCAAGGCAGAGGTGTGAGATGTTTGGTCTAAGAACCAGATTGGGTTCAAGCACCAAGTGGAACCTAAGAACCACCAGAACCAAGATCTCCAGGGCCAAGATGCCCGCCTGGAGGACAAAACAAGCAAGGCAGAGCTGTGAGAAGTTAGGTTCTAGAACCATGTTGGATCTAAGAACCACGCTGAGCTAAGAACCACGTTAACCTAAGAACCACCAGAACCAAGATCTCCACCTGGAGGGCAAACCAGGCAAGGCAGAGCTGTGAGATATTTGGTCTAAGAACCAAATCAGGTTCAAGCACCAAGTTGGACCTAAGATCCACCAGAAACAAGATCTCCACAGCCAAGACAAGCAAGGCAGAGCTGTGAGAAGTTAGGTTCTAGAACCATGTTGGATCTAAGAACCATGTTGAGCTCAAGAAGCATTTTGGACCTAAGAACCACCAAGAGCTCCACCACCAAGACGTCCACCTGGAGGCCAAAGCAAGCGAGGCAGAGCTGTGCAATATTTGGTCTAAGAACCAGATTGGGTTCAAGGACCAAGTGGGACCTAAGATCCACCAGAACCAAGATCTCCACCTGGAGGCCAAACCAAGCGAAGCAGAGCTGTGAGGAGTTCAAGAAGCACTTTGGGTTCAAGCACCAAGTGGGACCTAAGATCCACCAGAACCAAGATCTCCACCTGGAGGCCAAACCAAGCGAAGCAGAGCTGTGAGGAGTTCAAGAAGCACTTTGGGTTCAAGCACCAAGTGGGACCTAAGATCCACCAGAACCAAGATCTCCACCTGGAGGCCAAACCAAGCGAAGCAGAGCTGTGAGGAGTTCAAGAAGCACTTTGGGTTCAAGCACCAAGTGGGACCTAAGATCCACCAGAACCAAGATCTCCACCTGGAGGCCAAACCAAGCGAAGCAGAGCTGTGAGGAGTTCAAGAAGCACTTTGGGTTCAAGCACCAAGTGGGACCTAAGATCCACCAGAACCAAGATCTCCACCTGGAGGCCAAACCAAGCGAAGCAGAGCTGTGAGGAGTTCAAGAAGCACTTTGGGTTCAAGCACCAAGTGGGACCTAAGATCCACCAGAACCAAGATCTCCACCTGGAGGCCAAACCAAGCGAAGCAGAGCTGTGAGGAGTTCAAGAAGCACTTTGGGTTCAAGCACCAAGTGGGACCTAAGATCCACCAGAACCAAGATCTCCACCTGGAGGCCAAACCAAGCGAAGCAGAGCTGTGAGGAGTTCAAGAAGCACTTTGGGTTCAAGCACCAAGTGGGACCTAAGATCCACCAGAACCAAGATCTCCACCTGGAGGCCAAACCAAGCGAAGCAGAGCTGTGAGGAGTTCAAGAAGCACTTTGGGTTCAAGCACCAAGTGGGACCTAAGATCCACCAGAACCAAGATCTCCACCTGGAGGCCAAACCAAGCGAAGCAGAGCTGTGAGGAGTTCAAGAAGCACTTTGGGTTCAAGCACCAAGTGGGACCTAAGATCCACCAGAACCAAGATCTCCACCTGGAGGCCAAACCAAGCGAAGCAGAGCTGTGAGGAGTTCAAGAAGCACTTTGGGTTCAAGCACCAAGTGGGACCTAAGATCCACCAGAACCAAGATCTCCACCTGGAGGCCAAACCAAGCGAAGCAGAGCTGTGAGGAGTTCAAGAAGCACTTTGGGTTCAAGCACCAAGTGGGACCTAAGATCCACCAGAACCAAGATCTCCACCGCCAAGACGCCCACCTGGAGGCCAAAGCGGTGGGAAGGGAGGACTTTGGTTCTGCAGAGCACAACACCAATAATTAGAAGACCGAGGCAGGGCTGAAAAGGTTTTATTGGTACAGGCCGCGGGCCGGGGCCCGGGGCGGGGGCGCAGCCGCGTCTAACCTGTTTCGGACTCTTCGCTGTCGGAGGAGCTGGACTCGCTGCTGCTCTCCGACTCGGAGGAGGAGAAGCCTTTCATCTTGGAGGAGCCAGCCAGGACGTCCACCTTCTCTGCTGCAAGGAGACAACAGGAAGCCACGGTCAGCAGCGGCGGCGCCGCGGGGCTGAGGTGGGGCAGAAGATGCCGACCCTGCTTCCTGGCCATGCAACTGTGGAATGGGATTGGGGTGGAGAAGATCTCAAAGCTCACTGTGGAATGGGATTGGGGTGGAGAAGATCTCAAAGCTCACTGTGGAATGGGATTGGGGTGGAGAAGATCTCAAAGCTCACTGGGTTCAACCTTCACCACGGCAGCGAGCCTGGGCCCTCAGCATCACAGCTCCAAGGCTTGAAGAGCCTCTCCGGGCATGGGGACTCTACCACAGCTCTGGAGACTCCTTGATGCCAACGTTGGCATCAGCCTGCTCTTGGGCACCCAAAGCTGAGCTCCACCTGCTCTTGGACATCCAAAGCTGAG
>VWZI01015994.1:94087-104140 GCA_013396835.1 Psilopogon haemacephalus | reverse complement strand
CTATTCTATTCTATTCTATTCTATTCTATTCTATTCTATTCTATTCTATTCTATTCTATTCTATTCTATTCTATTCTATTCTATTCTATTCTATTCTATTCTATGGTTTAGTGGTGAGCATTCAGTGCTGGGTGATAGGTTGGACTGCATAATCTTGGAGGTCTCTTCCAACCTTTTCTATTCTATTCTATTCTATTCTATTCTATTCTATTCTATTCTATTCTATTCTATTCTATTCTATTCTATTCTATTCTATTCTATTCTATTCTATTATTTAAAGGATCAGAATTGTTAGAGCTGTCCTGAAGTGTCCAGCTCTATGGTATCAACAACATAACCAAGCAATGCCAGAAAAATTCTCAGGCTATGCAAGATTACTGTTCCAGCTGGAAGGGCAAACAGACTTTCAACACAGTTTATTTACCCTGCTGAAGTTACTCTGGAGCCAGGGTGACTCCTTTGTTAAATATGATGCTCCTTCCTCTGCTTTGCTTAGATGAACTGTCCCTAGCAGGTTATGGCAGCACCTGTCTATCTGTAGGAGTGCAAATGATTTACTTTATCAATGCCAGCCTCCATCTCTGAAGCATTTCCCTCAGGCTTTAATAGAATGGCTCCCTGCTGGCTGCTAAAGCAAAGCCACTTCAGGCAGATGACAAAGCAAAGGAGAGCTTCTTTTCTCTTGGTGGCACTGCAATGTTAAGGGGCTTGTGTACAAAGGCACATCTCCACGACATATAAGGTAAATGAACCTACTACCCTAGGGCTGAAATCAATGGCAGCACTTTAGGTACCAGACACACCTCCAGCAGCCTGCTCTGCTGCCATCTGCTCCTTCCACAAATAGCCAATGTGAGCCAGGATTTACCTCCAGATGCCTTCCTCTCTGGGCAAAACAGAAGTTCTTTTCAACCTCTTCCATCACTTAAAATGGGCTCTTCAGCTCCAAAAGTGCACGCACTAATTTGGATGCATTTTATTTCTCAATTTCTCCACGTGAATCTCTGGCATTGTTTAACAGGCAAAGGTTTCACCAGACAACCATAGAATCATAGAATGGTTTAGGTTGGAAAAGACCTCAAAGATCATCCAGTTCCAACCCCCCTGTGCCATAGGCAGGGACACCTCCCACTAGAACAGGTCACTCAAGACCTTATCCAGCCTGGCCTTGAACACATCCAGGGAGGGAGCAGCCACAACCTCCCTGGGCATCCTGTTCCAGTGCCTCACACCCTTACTGTGGAGAATTTTTTCCTAACATCCTGTTCAAATCTCCCCTCAGCCAATTTGAACAATGAACGTTTAAAACTGATTCTTACTGATGGCAATTTCATAGCCTGCTTTAAAAACCAAGAAGAGAAAGATTCTATCATGCATCTTCAAGTGGCAAGTCCAAATAGGAAGAGCAGCAGACATGCTGTGTGCAGCAGCCAGGCTGGAGGGCAGGGATGGCATCCAGAGGGACCTGCACAGGCTGCAGAGGTGGGCACAAGCCAACCTCAGGAGGTTCAACAAGACCAAGTGCAAGGTGCTGCACCTGTGTCGAGGCAATCCCAAGCACAAATTCAGGTTGGGCAGTGAGTTGCCGGAGAGCAGCCCTGAGGAGAGGGACTTGGGGGTGCTGGTGGAGGAGAAGCTCAACATGAGGCAGCAGTGTGCACTTGCAGCCCAGAAAGCCAACTCTGGTTGGCTTCTCCTGATGCAGCCTGGGCTGCAGCAGGAGCAGTGTGGCCAGCAGGGCCAGGGAGGTGATTCTCCCCCTCTACTCTGCCCTGCTGAGACCCCACCTGGATTACTGCATCCAGTTCTGGAGCTCCTATTACAAGAGGGATGTGGAGATGCTGGAGCATGTCCACAGAAGGGCCATGAGGGTGCTCAGAGGACTGCAGCACCTCTGCATGAAGACAGACTGAAAGAGTTGGGGCTGTGCAGGCTGGAGAAGAGGAGGCTCCCAGGTGACCTTCTTGTGGCCTTCCAGGATCTGAAGGGGGTCTACAGAAAAGCTGGGGAGGGACTTTTTAGGCTCTCAGGGAGTGAGAGGACTAGGGGGAATGGAGCAAAGCTGGAGGTGGGGAGACTGGGACTGGATGTGAGGAGGAAGTTGTTGAGCATGAGAGTGGTGAGAGCCTGGAATGGGTTGCCCAGGGACATGACTGGGGCCACATCCCTGGAGGTGTTTAAGGCAAGGCTGGCAGAGGCTGTGGGCAGCCTGATCTAGGGTAGGGTGTCCCTGGGCATGGCAGAGGGGTTGGAACTGGCTGATCCTTGTGGTCCCTTCCAACCCTGATTGATTCTATGAATAAAGTTGAGAAAAAAACGCCCTGCAAAGACAGCCTGCAGAAGGTTCTCAACAGCTTAAAAAAAAAAAATTCACTTGAACAAGTGATGTCAGAGCTACTGAAGCAACTTAGTTCCACGTGAAAAAAAAAAAAAAAACCAAACACGCTTGCCAATTAAAAAATTATCCCCTTAATAACATGATGTGAGTGATGTAAATCACCTATTCATTTTCATGTGCAGCTCCAAAAACATGCAACTAAACTGTAATGAATTTAATGGTTGTGACAGAGACAGCTCCTTGGCTCATTAATAACTGTAATCTATACACTCCTTTTATTGTCACAGCTTTTTGTTTCTACAGAAGACTACCTGTTGCCTTCCACATTTGCTTCCTGTCTAACACAGCTGAGAAAAGAAAACCACCCAGAAATGCCCAACATCAGGACTTCACCATAACTAGAACTTCCTAACATGAGCAGCAAAGCTTTCCACACTTATTTCTCTGATGTTAATGAGGCTCTGTGTGATAATGACAGCTCTGGAAGTGATCAGCAGGAGAACTGATGTGGGGTGGGGATGGAGTGCAAGAAGTGAACTGGCATTTTTCTAGTTTCCCTGCTTATTATTTGAAGTCTTATTCCCTGCTTATTATGTGAATGGTGTCTCCTTGTTTCTCCCTGAGACCTGGACAGGCTGCAGAGGTGGACATGTGTGCCAGCTACATGGACAGAGGAATCAGTGCACCCTCAGCAAAGTTGCAGATGGCACAAAGCTGTTGTGGCACAGTTGACTTGCTAGAGGGCAGGGATCCATCCAGAGGAACCTGCACAGGCTGCAGGTGTGCCCAGGCCAACTTCAACAAGGCCAAGTGTAAGGTCCTGCACATAGGTGGGTGCAATCCCAAGCACAACTGCAGGCTGGGTGGTGAGTGGCTGAGAGCAGCCCTGAGGAACAGGACCTGGGGGTCTGGGCTGATGCAAAGCTCAAGATGAGGTTGCAGTGTGCACACACAGCCCAGACAGCAACTGTGTGCTGGGCTGCAGCAAGAGCAGCTGTGGGCAGCAGGGCAAGGGAGGGGATTCTGCCCCTTTGCTCTGCTCTCCTCACACCCCACCTGCAGTACTGTGTGCAGTTCTGGAGCCCCCAACACAACTAGGACATGGAAGTGTTGGAGAGAGTCCAGGAGGGCTACGGAGACAATCAGAGGGCTGCAGGAGCTCTTCTATGGGGACAGGCTGAGACAGTTGGGGCTCTGCAGCCTGGAGAAGAGAAGGCTTCCAGGAGACCTTGTAGTAGCCTTCCAATATCTGAAGGGGGCCTACAGGAGGGCTGGGGAGGGACTGTTCACAAGGTCTTGTAATGACAGGATGAGGAGGAATGGGTTGAAACTGGCAGAGGGGAGATTTAAAGAGGATGTTAGGAGAAAGTTCTTTGCAGTGAGAGTGGTGAGACACTGGCACAGGTTGCCCAGGGAGGTTGTGGCTGCTCCATTCCTGGAGGTATTAAGGCCAGGTTGGATGAGGCCTTGGTTGACCTGTTCTAGTGGGAGGTGTTCCTGCCTATGGCACAGGGGGGTTGGAACTGGATGATCTTGAAGGTCCATTCCACCTAAACCATTCTATGATTCTATGACATATCCTAAATAACGAATACTTATTCTTGATGGCACCCCAGTGTACAAAGTAAGGGGAATAAAAGGATGAATAAAGAAGAGGAAATTCCATCTAAGCAGAGAATCACAGAATCATAGAATGGTTTAGGTTGGAAGAGACCTCAAAGATCATCCAGTTCCAACCCCCCTGTGCCATAGGCAGGGACACCTCCCACTAGATCAGGTCGCTCAAGGCCTCATCCAGTCTGGCCTTCAACACTTCCAGGGAGGGAGCAGCCACAACCTCCCTGGCCAACCTGTTCCAGTGTCTCACCACCCTCACTGTGAAGAACTTTCTCCTAACATCCCTTTTAAATCTCCCCTCTGCCAGTTTGAACCCACAGAAAGAGAGAAAGAGATCTTTGAGGTCTCTTTCAACCTAAACCATTCTATGATTGTTAAGTTCAAAATTATTGCTGTTTCAACAAAAAGTTGAGGGAGAGGTGGATTTAAAAGAAAACATCTTTGTGTGACTGACAAAGAATAGCTTTGTAGATAGAGTACAGCTAACCTGAGGAGCTGTCTGAAGCAGCATATTCATTTTCATCATAGCCAGCTTATAGCTCTGCAATTGGGATGAAGAACGAGGCTGGGAGAGGAATGAAACTGAAAAGCTGACTGGAAGACGTAAATTAGGTTAGGAAAGGAGCCAAACCTCACACTGTTCATTATCATGCCAACAGAGTGTTGTGTTAGGTGAGCATTTTTGAGTGGTTTTCAGCAAGGGGAAGATCACATTACCCTTCACAGCCTTATCACACAGTACTTTTCTCTATTACACACTAACTGGAACCTCTGAGCTGTCATAAAAGGTCACCCATGCAAAAGTCCAGCCAGCATGATTAGAGAATTGAAGAACCATACATAAGAATCAGAGAAAATGGCTGTGGTGGTTTGGGAGTTCCCTGCCCCCCACACTGTGAAATAACCCAGGCTAAACTCAGTCGACTGAGGAAACAAAGCTTCATATTACAGCTTTACCCAATACACAAACAGATATTTATGATATATATTCAGATATTTACAGATATCTACAGTGAAAAGGTAATACAGAAACACCACAGCCCTCCCAGAGATCAGAATCCCTAAGAGGAGTTTCTAACCACCTGACCACCTTCCCCCACTTCCCAATCTTCACTTACTATCTCTCTTATGTGCCAGATAAGCAAAGGTAGACTGGCCAGGAGGGTTAGCAGCAGGAAAGCAGTTAGTAAAGTTATTCAGATCCAGCTAAGAAAGGCTGGGAGAGAGATGTAGCTGATGGATCAGATGGAACTGGATGATCTTTGAGGTCTCTTCCAACCTAACCCATTCTATGACTCTACGGTTCCATGTAGCAGCCATCACAGCTCAAAACAGTCTCTCTTATAGAATCATAGAATGGTTTAGGTTGGATGGGACCTCAAAGCTCATCCAGTTCCAACCCCTCTGTGCCATAGGCAGGGACACCTCCCACTAGAACAGGTTGCTCATGGCCTTATCCAGCCTGGCCTTGAACACCTCCAGGGAGGGAGTAGCCACAACCTCCCTGGGCAACCTGTGCCAGTGTCTCACCACCCTCACTGTAAAGAGCTTCCTCCTATCATCCCATTTAAATCTCCCCTCTGCCAGCTTAAAGCCATTGATAGTGTGGACTGCTCTAGCCCAAGTGCAGAACCTTGCACTTCAAAGCATAAGAGTGGTTTAGGTTGGAAGGGACTTCAAATATCATCCAGTTCCAACCCCCCTGTGCCATAGGCAGGGACACCTCCCACTACAACAGGCCACTCATGGCCTCATCCAGCCTGGCCTTCAACACCTCCAGGGAGGGAGCAGCCACAACCTCCCTGAGCAACCTGTGCCAGTGTCTCACCACTCTCACTGTGAAGAACTTTATCCTTCATCCATTTGCATCCTTCCAATAAATTACTGTTTGAAATAAGCAATATGCAGCAAGGCTCCTACCACACATCCTCTCCTTACTGTACAAGGCAAACCTAATGAAAAATTAATAACTCTCATGGAAAGAACTTCCTCCTAACATCCCAGTTAAACTTCCCCTCTGCCAGCTTAAACCCATTGATAGTGTGGACTGCTCTAGCCCAAGTGCAGAACCTTGCACTTCAAATCATAGAGTGGTTTAGGTTGGAAGGGACCTCAAAGCTCATCCAGTTCCAACCCCCTGTACAAGGTAAATGTCATGAAAAATGAGTAACTCTCACGGAAAGAACTTCCTCCTAACATCCCAGTTAAATGTCCCCTCTGCCAGTTTATCTTTGTTTTGATTCTATCTTTATACCATTCCAGCAAACAAATGAGTGAAGGAGACACTGGAATGTTTTCCTTTCTCAGTCTACAGTCTAATTTCTCATTCAAATCCTCCAATCAGTTCAGACCAGCACAATGGCAACATTTGATTATCCTTAGGGAAGTACTGCAAAGGATTCTTCACCTTTCCTGCTACCTGAACCTTCAGAAGCACGACAGTCAAGAAATCATCTAGATGGCAAACCCAGAACAACCAAATGCCTCTTCAGGCGAGGAGCTTTAACTTCTGTCAATCCACCCAGCTCACGAACAACAGACTTTCATATTCTACATGAGATAACTCATGGAGCAGACCAGCATTTTCCCTAAGTATCTCATCACAGGGTTATCAAAAACCTTGATAGTAGCTCTTGCAGGGTTGCGCAAAGTCTCGGAAAGGAGTTTGAGTCTTATCAGACAGAATATGAACATTTCGGTTTTGTCCAGCACCAGGTGATTAGAAGGTAACCCATTCTGCAGGTCAGATAGAATAGAATAGAATAGAATAGAATAGAATAGAATAGAATAGAATAGAATAGAATAGAATAGAATAGAACAGAACAGAACAGAACAGAAGAGAACAAATAGAACAGAATAGAAGAGAATAGACATAGAATAATAAAGCATCACATAGACCAAGCTGCTTATTTTTGAAAAAAATGGACCAGCAGCAGTACAAAACGATCACAGCAGACCACAAAACAAACAGGAGTGAATGATGTTGTTGTAAATGTTGTAAGCACCATGCTGGTCCAAACAAAACACAAGAAGAGTCTACAAAACCTGTTAATTAATCCTTTTGCTGTATCATTCTGATAGAGCTGATCCCTTCCAATCTAAACCATTCTATGATTCTAAGATCTATTGAAGGTCTGTAAAAAAAAAGAATCATAGAAGGGTTTAGGTTGGAAGAGACCTCAAAGCTCAGCCAATTCCAACTCCCCTGCGCCATAGGCAGGGACACCTCCCACTAGATCAGGACGCTCAAGGCCTCATTCAACCTGGCCTTCAACACATCCAGGGAGGGAGCAGCCATAACCATTCCAGCATCTCACCACCCTCACTCCAAACAACTTCCTCCTAATATCCAGTTTAAATTTCCCCTCTGGCACTTTAAACCCATTCCCCCTTGTCCTGTCATTACAAGACCTTGTGAATAGTCCCTCCCCAGCCTTCCTGTAGGTTCCCTTCAGATACTGGAAGGCTACTATAAGGTCTCCTCAAAGCCTTCTCTTCTCCAGGCTGAAAAGGCTACTACAAGGTTGTTTGAAAGGTTTAACCTTCCAAACTTTACAACAAACTCTTAAAAATAATACAGGCAGAAAAACTTCTTTGCCCTGGCACCAAAACACTGAAGTAGGTAAAACATTCCTTTAAAAACTATTTTATAGAGAGTCATAGAATCAGCCGGTTTGGAAGAGACCTCCAAGATCATCCAGTCCAACCTAGCACCCAGCCCTAGCCAATGGCACTAAGTGCTCCATCCAGTCTTTTCTTGAACACCTCCAGGAAGAGTGACTCCACCACCTCCCAGGGCAGCCCATTCCAATGCCAATCCCTCTCTCTGGCAAGAACTTCTTCCTAATATCCAGCCTATACCTCCTCTGGCACAACTTGAGATTATGCTGAAGGTTTCATGTGGTGCTATAAATTGCCTCAGCATAACCTGTTCAAAACTCTTCCATGAAGTATAAAGAAGGCTGAAAAAAAAAAACCCCTGCCTCATACATCATGAAATTTATCATTACCATTTAGCTCCTGGAACAGTGCTTTAACAAATACTATTTCACAGCTTCAGTAACTTTCCCCACTTACTTATGCTGTCATTAACCATAGCATCAAATTAGCAAGGAATCCAAAATGGTGAAGTATTAATTCCTTCTCACTTTGTGAAACATCCTCCCATGTAAAAACCAACTCTACAAAAACTCCAGTTTTGGAGCCCCTATTAAAAGAGGGATGTGGAGATGCAGGAGTGTGTCCAGAGAAGGGCCATGAGGATGCTCAGAGGGCTGCAGCACCTCTGCTGTGAGGACATACTGAAAGAGTTTGGGCTGTTCAGTTTGGAGAAGAGGAGGCTCCCAGGGGACCTTCTTGTGGCCTTCCAGGATCTGAAGGGGGCCAGAAAAAAAGCTGGAATATGTTGCCCAGGGAGGCCATGGCTGCTTCCTCCCTGGATGGGTGTTCAAGGCCAGATTGGATGAGGCCTTGATCAGCCAAGTGTAGTTGAGAGGTGTCCTTGTCCATGGCGGGGAGGCTGGAGTAGATGATTTCTGAAATCCCTTCCAGCCTAAGCCGTTCTTTGACTCTATGACTCTGTGAAATGAACAAAATGTTGATCTGAGTAGCGGACACCAGTAAGGAAAGCTTTTTCATGGAGGTGTTCCATGTCTTCCTGTCACAACCAGTGACCTGGCCTATTCTATTCTATTCTATTCTATTCCATTCCATTCCATTCCATTCCTAAGCCATTCTATCCTATTCTATTCCTAAGGCATTCTATGACTCTGTGAAATGCTCTGAGCAGCAGACATCATTAAGGAAAGCTTTTTCATGGAGGTGTTCCATGTCTTCCTGTCACAACCAGTGACCTGGCCTATTCTATTCTATTCTATTCTATTCCATTCCATTCCATTCCATTCCATTCCATTCCTAAGCCATTCTATCCTATTCTATTCCTAAGGCATTCTATGACTCTGTGAAATGCTCTGAGCAGCAGACATCATTAAGGAAAGCTTTTTCATGGAGGTGTTCCATGTCTTCCTGTCACAACCAGTGACCTGGCTTATTCTACTCTGTTCTGTTCTATTCTATTCTATTCTATTCTATTCTATTCTATTCTATTCTATTCTATTCTAGTCTATTCTACTCTAGTCTATTCCATTCTAATCCAAGAGCCTTTTCTGCAGGGTTGGGCAAACTGCACTTGCAGGGCAGGCCTGAGCTGAAACCCACTCTTGGAGAACTGCTTTGCAGGCTCCGTGGGTGAGCCTGCTTGCACAGACCACCTTTGTCTCCTCTCTNTCCTATCCTATCCTATCCTATCCTATCCTATCCTATCCTATCCTATCCTATCCTATCCTATCCTATCCTATCCTATCCTATCCTATCCTATCCTATCCTATCCTATCCTATCCTACCCTACCCTACCCTACCCTACCCTACCTAGCTGAGTATGCACCTGCTAACTGCAGAGGGGGTCGGACTAGGTGACCTTTGGAGGTCCCTTCCAACCCTGACCATTCCATGATTCTATCCTGGCCCCATTAACTCTCCCATTTGCTCAAATGTTTCAAAGCTCCCCTTCACAGCCCCATTTGATGCAGTATTCCTCAGCTCTGGCTCTTAGCTGCCATGTGATGTTTCTCTAAGGTTGTTAAACAGCTGCTGCGTTCAATCCTTGAGGTAGCTGCACTTTGGTGATAAAGTAAGTGAACCTATATATAGTTTGTAAATCCATTTGTTATGCCTAAAGTACTTTGAGATTTCAAATGTGCAAGAATGCACACATATTAAGCTTTTTTAAACTCTAAAAAAAGGGGGCCCTGCCATAACTGGCAGGATCCACGCTCAGTCACTTTTGTACTTAGCGGCTTGAAAAAAATTACATGCAAATTATTTGGAATTTTATTCCCCTTTTCAAAGCACGAAGTTAAATGTTCCCATTTCTAAAAATAATAATAAAAATCAATAACTATTATTCGGCATTCATTTGATATTCCACAATGGACCACTGCGAATTTGAACTCCAGGAAAGGTTGCTGTTTCGAGCCTCCGGAGGGGTTATTATAGAAAGCATGGAGAAATAATAATTTAAAAACATGGAGGGGAGAAAA
>VWZI01015994.1:50883-63184 GCA_013396835.1 Psilopogon haemacephalus | reverse complement strand
TATATATTTTTTTTTATCTAAAGTATCTGATCAGAGCTTGTCCAGTAAGAGCACTTTATTAGATCATCAGCCAGAGAGGGTTTTTACAAGCGCTAAGAGCCATGGGCTCAAACGCAGCACATCAGTTTTAATAGCAGAAGGTCTAATAGTAAACTGCAGATACTGCTGAGAACTTTCCATGCACTGAACTCTTGAAAAAGCACCCATCTCTCCAGCTTAAATGCAGCTGCCTCTTTCAATGCCGCAAATGGGTAAATTTGACAAAAAAGCCACCATTAAGACTACATGAAAGGCTCAAGACAACATCCTTTCAACGCTTTGTACTTCAGTAATCAGATGTACTTACTCACCCCCTCCCCCAAACCCGATCAAGAACTATTTCTGAATGGTAGGAAATAATTCCACTTTGTACATCTTTTAGTTAATCAAGACTTTCTATTCAGCAATTTGACCTTTTGTTCAAAACAGGATTATCAGTTTTTTCGCCAGTTACCAAGGGCGACTCGCATGGTGAACATAATTGCAATAATTTGCAAAACACCATGGCAACCCACATTACAACTAGGTAAATACTGGGCTTTTGTGCTACATTGTTATTTTCAGAGATGCTGAAGTCAAAGAACGAATGACAAATGAACACAAAATTTATATTTGCTTTGTCTCAAAAGAGAAGGAAATTGATAACAAGAATTGGGGGGGAACCGACTACAGCTGTAATTTCTAACTTGATTAATTAGGATGGTAACAGTCCTTAACAGTATATTCAACAAACAGCCCTGACTTAGTCTCTCCACCCACCTCTCTCTCTTTCTACACTACTACCACTAACCCCCCACCCCAGACAAATTTTTTCAGCTAGGAGAACAAACAACTCCATTTGCTCTTTTCTTCAACTTAATGGAATCCTTAATTACAGAATATTGTTCTCCTGCTCTTCATTACTCTGAAAACTGAAAGTGAGAGAGAGGAGGAGGAGGAAGGCAGTGCCAAGCAGACAGGGTAGCTACAAGTCACCTCATCAGCCTTAGCTCTCCTTTTTTTCCTTTTTGTCCATAGTGGACATGAAGATGAAATGGCATTTTTGGGAACTTCATTATTTGTCTTTGATATTAGCAGCTGTTGCGTAGCACTTAATGAAGGAAACTATTTAGTGCTCAAGTTCTCCAGTTGGAACTATTCCTAAGACATGAAAGCTTAAGTCAAGCCACGATTAAAACCCAAAATCAGAGAGGAAGCAACTGCTTAAAAAAAAAATAATCTCTTAAAATCAGGTTGGGTGGTTTCTAACAATGCTCCTACTGTATTACAACATTCACCTATAGATAGGATGATGCATTTAATAAATTAATAACCTTTATTAAAACATTTACCTATGATTCGGAGGAGGCATTTAATAAACTAATAATTTGCATTAAAACATTCACCTCTGACTTGGATAAGATATTTTAATAAATTAATAACTTGTATTAAAATAAATTAATAACTTGTATTAAAATATTTCCCTATTACTAGGATGATACATTTAATAAATTAATAATTGTATTAAAACATTCACCTATGGATAGGATGAGGCATTTAATAAACTAGTAACTTGTATGGAAACATTCACCTATGACTTGGATGAGATGTTTTAATACACTAATAATTTGTATTAAAACATTTCCCTATTACTAGGATGAGATATTTAATAAATTAATAATTGTATTAAAAGATTTCCGTATGGATAGGATGAGACACCTCATAAACTAATAAATTGTATTAAAACATTTCCCTATGGACAGGATGAGGCATTTAATAAACTAATAAATTGTATTAAAACATTCACCTACTACTAGGATGAGACATTTAATAAATTAATAACTTGCATTAAAACATTCACCCATGGATAGGATGAGACATTTGATAAACCAATAAATTGCACTAAAACATTCATCTATGACTAAGATGAGACATTTAATAAACTAATACCTTGCATTAAAACATTCACCTATGGATAGGATGAGATATCTAATAAACTAATAAACTATATTAAAACATTTCCCTATGGATAGAATGAGACATTTAATAAACTAAGAACCTGTACTAAAACATTCACCAATGGCTTGGATGAGATATTTTAATAAACTAATAATTTGCATTAAAACATTAATCTATGGATAGGATGAGACACCTAACAAACTAATAAATTGTATTAAAATATTTCCCTATAGATAGGACGAGGCATTTAATAAATTAATAACTTGTAGTAAAACATTTCCCTATTACTAGGATGATACATTTAATAAATTAATAATCGTATTAAAACATTCACCCATGGATAGGATGAGGCATCTAATAAACTAATAAATTGTATTAAAACATTTCCGTATGGATAGGATGAGACATTTAATAAACTAATAAATTGTATTAAAACTTTCACCTATGACTTGGATAAGATGTTTAATAAACCAAGAACCTGTATTAAAACATTCACCTATGACTTGGATGAGATATTTTAATAAAGTAATAACTTGCATTAAAACACTCACCTATGGATAGGATGAGGCATTTAATAAACTAATAACCTGTATTAAAACATTCACCTATGGGTAGGACGAGACATTGAATAAACTCATAACTTGATAATAGGAAGGAACTTACTGCTACAGAATATTAAGGCTTCAAGAAACTACATTGAAACCAATTACCTCATTAAAAAATGGTAGAAACACAGAGGAAGAATTTTCCCCAGGAATAAAACTGATGCAAACAGTCTGATAGAGGTTGCTGAGTGAGTCCCCAGTAAACTTGCTCCATATTCCTGCAGCAGGAGTTTTGTGCTTAAACATTTGTGGACTGAAGGAACGTTTGAGAGCTTAATTTTCACGATGCCAATAAGCAAACCAAGGTGGGCCAAAAGCTGCCATCGGATGCGTGCATATAGGTCCAACAAAATGCAGTGGCATCCTTTAGCAATGGATGCTCCCATAGAGAGCACATGAAAAATACATGACCCTGCAAGAAGCATGCAATCAGAAGCCAGTGTACTCCTCATTGCACTTCCCTCTACATACAAATCATGTGCCAGCTCACAGTTAAAGGACCAGCTTACAGTTATAGGTTGAGGGAGGGGATTCTCCTCCTCTACTCTGCCCTGGTGAGACCCCACCTGGAGTACTGCAGCCAGTTCTGGAGCCCCTATTACAAGAGGGATGTGGAGATGCTGGAATGTGTCCAGAGAAGGGCCACGAGGATGCTCAGAGGGCTGCAGCACCTCTGCTGTGAGCACAGACTGAAAGAGTTGGGGCTGTGCAGGCTGGAGAAGAGGAGGCTCTCAGGGGGCCTTTCTGTGGCCTTCCAGGATCTGAAGGGGGCCTACAGAACAGCTGGGGAGGGACTCTTTAGGCTATCAGGGAGTGAGAGGAGTAGAGGGAATGGAGCAAAGCTGGAGGTGGGGAGATTCAGACTGGAGGTGAGGAGGAAGTTGTTGAGCATGAGAGTGGTGGAAAAGTTTGAATGCCCAAATTGTGAAACAAAAGGACCTGATTTTTCAGTGTTTGGTATTGTGTAACTGCCTGAAGCGCAGCTTTCAGGTTAAAGTTGGGTCTGCTGAAACTTCAGCAGTGTAGACCTTCAAATTTCACTGATTCCTCATTGTTGCTTGTGAGTCCTTTCAATAGACTTGGCCACATCCCTGGAGGTGTTTAAGGTGAGGTTGGATGAGGCTGTGGGCAGTCTGATCTAGGGTAGGGTGTCCCTGGCCATAGCAGGGGGGTTGGAACTAGATGATCCTTGTGGTCCCTTCCAACCCTGACTGATTCTATGATTCTCTGACTTGTCCAGCAGCATGGAGAATGTGTAGTAGAGGCAGTAGTGCATTTCAGCTCCCTGGGGCTGGATTTAGTTGCTTTTAGCACTTTGTTTTCCTTCCTTTCATTTTACTGCAAACATTCATGGTTTGTAGGGACGCAGCAGTAATATTGTTCACTTTGCAACCCAGTCCTCTACTGAGCATCAAAATGTGGTCATAGAATCATAGCATCAGTCAGGGTTGGAAGGGACCACAAGAGAGCTTTCCAACTTCAGCCACTTGAAAGCAGAAGAGGTTACTTGGGATTTCCTGTCTGCTAGGAAAAAACCTGGATGCTGCTGTGTTGCTGCTCTGAGTTTGTAGCAGATATGTCCCAAGACTCCTGAATTAATATTTTCTACAATCTTAATTAAAACAAACAAACAAAAAAATCAATTATATACCAGAAACAAATTCTGAATTTCATTATGATAGGTAAAGTAAAATTAAAATACCAGAAATAGAAGACTGGGAGTACTTATCAGCCAGGATTGTGATCTGATGATATTTTATATGAGTAAAAGAACAGCACAAATCAACCTGAAAAGTTGCTTTTCCCCTCCCCTTCTCTTAAGGTAAGGAAAATTATAAGCAAATTTTAACTTATAAAACAGGTGTGTAAAGAACAGAGACTGAAAGCAGACAGCTGCTGACATACGTCAAAAGTTTCTTGAAGCAGAACATGAATGAGAAAGATTCAGACACATATTAAAGTAAGAATACAGAACTGAGTCAAGAATGCAATGGAAACAAAGCAGTTTACAGCATAAAAGCCCCAGAAGCATTCACCTCTTGCTGTACTTTAGAAAAAGCACAGTTAACAGTCTGGCAGCAAATAAAGGTGAAGAACTATCTTTTGTTTAAAATAAAACACTTAATAGGCCTACAAAACTCAGCATATTCATACAACTTAATAACCTTAATAACCTTCATTCAACTTAATAACTTATTGAAGCTAAAGAGATCCATCACTTGCTGGACTTTCCGTCACCTGAAGCTACTTCAAAAGACTGAGACCCATGAATCAAAGGATCACAGAATGTTAGGGGTTGGAAAAGACCTCCAAAGATCATCCAAGTCCAACTCTCTGCCACAGCAATATCACCTAGAGTAGGTCACACAGGAACGCATGCAGAGAAGGAGTCTCCACATCTCTGGGCAGCCTGTTCCAGGGTTCTGGCACCCTCACAGAGAAGAAGTTTTTCCTTCTCTGCTCCACTGCCCCTTTTCCTATCACTGGACATCCCTAAGCAGAGCCTGGCTCTGTCCTCTTGACACTACCCTTCATATCTTTATAAACATGAATGAGGTCACTCCTCAGGCTCCTCTTCTCCAAGCTAAAGAGCCCCAGCTCCATCAGCCTCGCCTCCTAAGGGGGAATATTCCACTCCATCATCTTTGTGGTTCTGTTCCAGACTCTTTCAAGCAGTTTTCCAAGATCCTTCTTGACCTGAGAGGCCCAGAACTGGACAAAATATTCAGAATTTTCCCTGCATTAGTTTAAGCTGGTCCCCCTGAGCTCAAAAGCTCAACAAATACTTAATTGGATTTGGAAGTAAAAAAAAAAAAACAACTTTAACAACAAAGAGAAGGTAAGGGGAGCTACAGAGGATAGGAGTAAAGGGAACAAAATACAACCTGGTAGATGGGAATGGATGGGAAGTTGAATCTAATCAGTAAAGGTGGAAATTAACGGTGGATGCAGATGGATGCTGGTGAAATGCAGTGAGTAGCAGAGTTTCAAAAAATGGTTGTTCTCCCCGTGTGTTTGCTGGAGAGCAAGTGGGGAGCAGCAGCAGGAAGACAAGGTGCTGGACAGGCAAGGAGAGGAGAGGCCAAGAGAGAGAAACAGGAAATTCATCCCCCCCCTTTATAGCAAGGAAGTGGGAGGGGGCTAAACACTACACCTGGGGCAGGTCAAACCACCCCCAGGGAGAAGTCAGGATAGAGCTCCAGGTAAGCTTAACCCTTTACATTCCTTAAAACATTTATCCAAGGCACCCAGAATGCTCCATGCAACCAGTTGTATGTGTCAGTCTAACCTTAACCTGAGGAAAACCACAAGAATTACTGATAGGGAGGTCTAGGCTGGATGTTAGGAGGAAGTTCTTGACAGAAAGAGTGATTTGCATTGGAATGGGCTGCCCAGGGAGGTGGTGGAATCACCATCCCTGGAAGTGTTCAAGAAAAGCCTGGATGGGGCACTTAGTGCCATTGGCTAGGGCTGGGTGATAGGTTGGACTGGATGAGCTTGGAGGTCTCTTCCAATCTGGCTTGATTCCATTCCATTCCGTTCCATTCCATACTAAACATGGAAGCCCTGAGGAAAAGGCCCTGGGGGTCTGGGCTGATGCAAAGCTGAAGATGAGGCTGCAGTGTGAGTGCAGCCCAGACAGCAACTGTGTGCTGGGCTGCAGCAAGAGCAGCTGTGGGCAGCAGGGCAAGGGAGGGGATTCTGCCCCTTTGCTCTGCTCTCATCAGACCACACCTGCAGCAGTGTCTGCAGCTCTGCAGCCCCCAACACAAGAAGGACATGGAACTGTTGGAGTAAGTTCAGAAGAGGGACATGAAGATGATCAGAGGGCTGAAGCACCTCTGTTATGAGGACAGGTTGAAGAGTTGGGGCTGTTCAGCCTGGAGAAGAGAAGGCTTTGAGGAGACCTTATAGTAGCCTTCTAGTATCTGAAGGGGGCCTACAGGAGGGCTGAGGTCTTATAATGACAAGACGAGGAGGAATGGGTTTAAACTGGCGAATGGGAGATTTAAATGGGATGTTAGGAGGGAGTTCATTGCAGTGAGGGTGGTGAGACACTGGCACAGGTTGCCCAGGGAGGTTGTGGCTGTTCCCTCCCTGGAGGTGTTCAAGGCCAGGTTGGATGAGGCCTTGAGCGACCTCTTCTAGTGGGAGGTGTCCCTGCCTATGGCACAGGGGGGTTGGAAGTGGCTGAGCTTTGAGGTCCCTTCCAACCTACACCATTCTATGATTCTCTTCCACTTCATCTTGATATTACCCTATTTTCATTATAAACTGCATGAAATAGCAGAAACTAAAGAAATAAGCTAAGATCCTAGCTATAATTAAGAACAGTAATACAGTTGTCATCAGTCAACATGCTTCTGTACAGAAGAGCCTCAACCAAACATGACCATTTTTGTTTTCACAGGAATGCAAGTTTGGCTGAGCAAGTCAGGTGGACAAGAATCAATCTCCTGAATTTGATTGACTTCCAGACTGTTTGATTTACTTCCAGAGCACACTTGCAATAGAACTAACAAAGCACAGTGTTAATAAAGTGTACAAAAAATGGATTAAGAGGTGCAAAATTGAAGCATCTCAAAAAAAAAAAAAAATCAATTGTCTATGAGACACAAAATGATGAGAGTCAAGGAATCATTTGTCAATACAGGACAGAGAGGGACTCAGGTGACGTATCAGAAAGAAAAGGTTACACTCACAGCCTTCAACATTTACATCAGTGATTAGTGAAAGAGAGAAATCAATTCAGATAAAATTTGCAGATGACAAAAGCAGAGCAGCAAATAATCATGAGGGTGAGGAAAATGTTTTGGCAAACTGTGCTCATTCAACCCAGAATCTGTGTTGGTACAGCAGAACTGTTTGTTCTCCAGTATCACTGGAACAGGTTGCCCAGGGAGGTTGTGGCTGCTCCCTCCCTGGTGGTGTTCAAGGCCAGGCTGGATGAGGTCTTGAGCAACCTGATCTAGTGGGAGGTGTCCCTGCCTATGGCACAGGGGGGTTGGAACTGGATGATCTTGGAGGTCTCTTCCAATCTAAACCATTCTATGATTCTATGATCACTGGATGTGGTATCAGCTTTCTGGTACATGAAGGGGGCCTTAGAGAAAGCTGGAAAGGGACTTTTGACAAGGGCCTGTAGGATGAGAGGGAATGGATTAAAGATTGAGGAGGGCAGATTTAGACTGGAGACTGGGAAAAAAAATCCTTACAGTGAAGGTGGAAAGACACTGGAGCAGGTTGGTAAAGGAGGTCATGAATGCCCTCTCCTTGGAGGTGTTCAAGGACAGGTTGGATGAAGCCCTGAGCAATCTGGGCTAGGGGAAGGTGTCCCTGCCCATGGCAGGCAGGTTAGAGCTAAATGATCTTTAAGGTCTCTTCCAACCCAAACTATTCTATCAATCTATGAACTTATGAAGACTTGAGAAGACAGCACTAGAGACAAATTAGAGAGGTCAGAGAATGGGAAAGGTGGGCAAGAGAATTAAAAGCAAACACTAGGAGAAATTTAGATAATTTAATTTACATTTTCAGGGGGAAAAAAAAATTCCAAATGTTTCCATCAGCTACATAAATGGGATATTTAAAAAAATATATATTTCCATATGCAACACACAGAAATATTAAAATTTAAATTGTTATTTTTAAAGTTTTCCGTGTTTTGGAACTGGATGAGCTTTGAGGTCCCTTCCAACCTAAACCATTCTATGATTCTCTTCCACTTCATCTTGATATTAACCTATTCTACATTATAAAGTGCATGAAATAGCAGAAACTAAAGAAATAAGCTAAGATCCTAGCTACATGAATGGGATATTAAAAAAAAAAAAAAGATATATATTTCCATATGGAACACACAGAAACATTAAAATTTAATTTGTTATTTTAAAAGTTTTCCTTGTTTTGGATTCTATGATTCTATGACCTGTTCCAGTAGGAGGTGTCCCTGCCTACAGCACAGGGTGGATGGAACTGGATGAGCTTTGAGGTCCCTTCCAACCTAAACCATTCTATGATTCTCTTCCACTTCATCTTGATATTAACCTATTCTACATTATAAACTGCATGAAATAGCAGAAACTAAAGAAATAAGCTAAGATCCCAGCTACATAAATGGGATATTAAAAATTATATATATATTTCCATATGCAACACACACATAAAAATTTAAGTTGTTATTTTTAAAGTTTTCCTGTTTTGGAACTGGATGAGCCTTGAGGTCCCTTCCAACCTAAACCATTCTATGATTCTACACCTCCCCTGGCACTACATGAGACTGTCCCCTCGTTCTGTTGCTGGTTGCCTGAGAGAAGAAAGAGGAGAAGAACTGGGGATTGATCTCAACCCTCCACAAAGATGCAGAGAATACCTGAGGTAGGTTTGAGAAACATCTAAAGGAATGCACTAACCTAAGAAGCTGCCTAAGTTACTATGGCAGGAACCATTTTGCAGAGCATACAAACTCATAAAAGGTGTTTTTACTTCATCTTGTTATTAGAATCATAGAATGGCCTAGGTTGGAAGAGACCTCAAAGATCATCCAGTTCCAACCCCCCTGTGCCATAGATAGGGACACCTCCCAGTAGATCAGGTCGCTCAAGACCTCACCCAGCCTGGCCTTGAACACATCTCTTGATCTCTAAGGTCTTTTTCCAACAGTGGTGGTTCAGCAGTTCCCTGCCTCCACCCCTCCCACACTTTGAAATAACCCAGGCTGGGACTCAAAGGATATTAACCTACTCTACATTATAAACTGCATGAAATAGCAGAAACTGAAGAAATAACCTAAGATCCTAGCTAAGATCCTACCTCCCCTGGCACTACATGAGACTGTCCCCTTGTTCTGTTGCTGGTTGCCTGGGAGAAGAAAGAGGAGAAGAACTGGGGATTGATCTCAACCCTCCACAAAGATGCAGAGAATACCTGAGGTAGGTTTGAGAAACATCTAAAGGAATGCACTAACCTAAGAAGCTGCCTAAGTTACTATGTCAGGAACCATTTTGCAGAGCATACAAACACATAAAAGGTGTTTTTACTTCATCTTGATATTAACCTATTCTGCATTATAAACTGCATGAAATAGCAGAAACTAAAGAAATAAGCTAAGATCCTAGCATTGAATGTGACGTCTTGCAGAGACTTTTTGAAGGCTAACGACAAACATTTTCCCATTTTGCTGTCAAGTGACTGATTTTGAAGGCAGAAACATCGTGCCTGAAAATAAAAAAAATAAAAGATCATTCTGAGAAGCCAGAGTGGTAAAATGTGATGAAAAGAGCAAAATGAGAAGAGTTAATATCTACACTATTATAAAGGTCTCGGTCTGATTGGCAAACATGACAATTAAAAACTTTGCTGAGAGCATTAATTAGAGTGACAAAACAGCCACCCATAAACGTAATTATTAATTAAGAAAGGCAAAGAAAAATTATTTTGAGAGTAAAGGATCCCAGAAAACAAGAGAAAAATGCATGTTTCATCCTTCAGACTACTCCTCTGAAGAGATCTGGAACACTGGAACGGGCTGCCCGGAGTGGGTTGTGGAGTCTCCCTCTCCAGAGATACTCAAGACCTGCCTGGTTGCCTTCCTATTTCATAGAATCATAGAATGGTTTAGGTTGGAAGAGACCTCAAAGATCATCCAGTTCCAACCCCCCTGTGCCATAGGCAGGGACATCTCCCACTAGAACAGGTCGCTCAAGGACTCATCCAACCTGGCCTTGAACACCTCCAGGGAGGGAGCAGCCACAACCTCCCTGGACAACCCATTCCAGTGTCTCACCACCCTCACTAACATCCAGTTTCAATCTCCTTTCTGCCACTTTAAACCCATTACTCCTCCTCTTGTCATTACAAGACCCTGTGAATAGTCTCTCCTCAGCCTTCCTGTAGCCCCCTTTCAGATACTAGAAGGCCATTCCAAGGTGTCCTCAAAGCCTTCTCTCCTCCAAGCTGCAGAGTCCCAACTCTCCCGGCCTGTCTTCAGAGCAGAGCTGCTGCAGCCCTCTCAGCATCTTTCTGGCCCTCCTCTGGACTGACTCAAACATTTCCATGTCCTTCTTGTGTTAGGGGCTCCAGAACTGCACACAGTGCTCCAGTTGGGGTCTGAGGAGAGCAGAGCAAGGGGCAGAATCCCCTCCCTTGCCCTGCTGCTCTTGCTGCAGCCCAGCACACAGTTGCTGTCTGGGTTGCGCTCACACTGCAGCCTCATCTTGAGCTTTTCATCACCCCAGACCTCCAGGTCCTTTTCCTTAGGGCTTCAATATTTGGAATGGAATGGAATGGAACGGAATAGAGTAGAGTAGAATCAAGCCAGGTTGGAAGAGACCTCCAAGCTCATCCAGTCCAACCTAGCACCCAGCCCTAGCCAATGGCACTAAGTGCTCCATCCAGGCTTTTCTTGAACACCTCCAGGGATGGGGACTCCACCACCTCCCTGGGCAGCCCATTCCAATGCCAATCACTCTTTCTGTCAAGAACTTCCTCCTAACATCCAGCCTAGACCTCCCTATCAGTATTTCTGTTGGTTTTCCTCAGGTTTAGTTTAGACCGATGCATACAACTGGTTGCATGGAGCATTCTGGGTGCCTTGGAGAAATGTTTTAAGGGAATGTAAAGGGCTAAGCTTACCTGGAACTGCAGCCTCATGTTGAGCTTTTCATCACCCCAGACCCTCAGGTCCTTTTCCTCAGGGCTGCTCTCTGCCATTCTCCCTCCCTGGAGGTGTTCAAGACCAGGCTGGATGAGGTCTTGAGCGACCTGATCTAGTGGGAGGTGTCCCTGCCTATGGCACAGGGGGCTTGGAACAGGATGATCTTTGAGGTCCCTTCCAACCTAAACCATTCTATGATTCCCCACCCAGCCTATATTTGTGCTTGGTATTGTGCCCACCCAGCTGCAGGAGACTAAGATTAAAACTCCACCGCACAGGTTTGGGATTTGTTTTGTTTTTTCTCTTTTGTTAGCAAAATATTTTCGCCTCTCCCTTCTCTTCTACGCACAAAGGCAACGTCCAAGATGGAAATCAAGACGGGAAAAAATCTTAATATGCAGTTGAGTTAAAGTTTCCAGCCAGCCCTTGAACAACACGTTCAGCTATCCAGTAAACCTTGTGTTAATGCGACGTAAGAGTTTGGCAAATTCGACTCTAATGGAGCAGAAAAGTGCTNCATAGTAACAGGGCCTCTGGAGACCTCATGCTAGTGAATTTGCCTTTATTTCAAGGAAGAGTAATAAGAGAAATGTGCATTGGAACTTGTGCTCTCTCTCTTTTTTTTTTTTTCCTCCAGGAACAATCTGATCCAAGCAGCAAAGCTTAAATAAACTAGAAAACATTTCAAATGATCCATAAAGGATTAATAAGCACCGCAGGAAGTCCTATAGGCTCAGCGTATACATTTTCCATCTTTTTTCTCCCCTGACAGGCATGACATGAAATTCTAAACAGAACCCAAGTTTCAAAGTCACTGAATGTTAAGGGCTGCAGCTCTGATGCTAAGGGGAGAGTGAGGTCACCATCTTGGGATATTAAATTTCAAGAGGTAACAAAATATTGAGTTTATTCGCATAATAAATCTGCCCCCCCCAACCCCCCTCCCCAAGTTATGGCCCTTTAAAAGAATTATTTAATTTACTTCTTTTTTTTCCCACTCACAAACAGAGGAATGGACAAAAGCAAGGCAAAAGGGGTAGCAGTAAGCTACAGGCCACTAATA
>VWZI01015994.1:25218-50845 GCA_013396835.1 Psilopogon haemacephalus | reverse complement strand
TATGGGAAAACAGATTATAGCATTAGGAAGTGTTTGCGAAACAAAGCGAAACTTATCAATATGCATAAAAGTTGGAGGAGAGTAAAATGAAAATCTGTCAGTTAGCAATGCACCACAGACTTTTACTTTACTAGAAGTGGCAAAAAAAACCAAAACCAACAAACAATAAAAATCCACTCAAATCCCAAAATCCAACCAGTGGGAGGAATTGCCCCAAGCCTGCTCCAAAGTGATCAAATTATGTAGTCATAGTTTCTTTCTTTCATTCGTAGTACCACGATTGTAAAATAAGAGACTCCTGAATTGCTTCTGACTTAGATGCAAATGCTCAGAGATACTTTGTAGAGGGTGAAAAGAGTAAGAATGTAAATAATATAGAATAAGTACCAAACTTAAGCCAAACTGAGTCTACCTACTGGTATTGGTTTCAGCTAAACTAAGTCTACCTACAGATATTTGCTTCATGTTCTGTAAGAGACTTCTGAATTACCAAATGGTGTCTGGGGGATGCAAGTGCTTAGAGATACTTTTTAAAGGGTGAAAAGAGTAAGAATTTAAATACTATACAGGAAGTAACAAAACTAAGCTAAACTGAGTCTACCTACTGGTATTAGTTTCTGCTAAACTAAGTCTACCTACAGATATTTGCTTCATGTTCAATAAGAGACTTCTGAATTACCAAATGGTCTCTGGGAGATGCAAAAGCTCAGAGATACTTTTTAAGCGGTGAAGAGTAAGAATTTAAATACTATACAGGAAGTAACAAAACTAAGCTAAACTAAGTCTACCTATTGGTATTAGTTTCAGCTTAACCAAGTCTACCTACAGGTATTTGCTTCATGTTCTATAACAGACTTCTGAATTATTAAATGGTCTCTGGGAGATGCAAACGCTCAGAGATACTTTTTAAGCAGTGAAGAGTAAGAATTTAAATACACTACAGGAAGTAACAAAACTAAGCTAAACTGAGTCTACCTACTGGTATTAGTTTCTGCTAAACTAAGTCTGCCTACAGGTATTTGCTTCATGTTCTGTAAGAGACTTCTGAATTACTAAATGGTCTCTGGGAGATGCAAGCGCTCAGAGATACTTTTTAAAGGGTGAAAAGAGTAAGAACATAAATAATATAGAACAAGTACCAAACTAAGCTAAACTGAGTCTACCTACTGGTATTAACTTCATGTTCTATAAGAGACTTCTGAACTAGTTTCAGCTAAACTGAGTCTACCTACCGGTATTTGCTTCATGTTATGTAAGAGACTTCTGAATTACCAAATGGTCTCTGGGAGATACAAGTGCTCAGAGATGCTTTTTAAAGGGTGAAAAGAGTAAGAATTTAAATGATTTAGAGGAAGTAGCAAAACTAAGCTAAACTGAGTCTACCTACTGGTATTAGCTTCTTTTTCTATGAGACTTCCGAATTACCAAACGGTCTCTGGGAGATGCAAAAGCTCAGAGATACTTTTTAAGCAGTGAAAAGAGTAAGAATTTAAATACTAAAGAGAAAGTAACAAAACCAAGCTAAACTCAGTCTAACTACTGGTATTAGTTTCAGTTAAACTGAGTCTACCTATGGGTATTAACTTCACATTCTATAAGAGACTTCTGAATTACTAAATGGTCTCTGGGAGATGCAAACACTCAGAGATGCTTTTTAAAGTGTGAAAAGAGTAAGAATGTAAATAATATAGAACAAGTAACAAAACTAAGCTAAACTGAGTCTACCTACTGGTATTTGCTTCATGTTCTGTAAGAGACTTCTGAATTACCAAATGGTCTCTGGGGGATGCAAGTGCTCAGAGATGCTTTTTGAAGTGTGAAAAGAGTAAGAATTTAAATAAAATAGAGGAAATAACAAAACTAAGCTAAACTGAGTCTACCTACTGGTATTAGCTTATTTTTCTATAAGAGACTTCTGAATCAGTTTCAGCTAAACTGAGTCTACTTACTGGTATTTGCTTCATGTTACAGAAGAGACTTCTGAATCACCAAATGGTCTCTGGGAGATGCAAATGCTCAGAGATACTTTTTAAAGGGTGAAAAAAGTAAGAATTTAAATAATATAGAGGAAGTAACAAAACTAAGTTAAACTCAGTCTAACTCCTGGCATTAGTTTCAGTTAAACTGAGTCTACCTATGGGTATTAGCTTCATGTTCAATAAGAGACTCCTGAACGACCAAATAGTCTCCAGGAGATACAAACGCTCAGAGATACTTTTTAAGTATCACTTTTCAAGGGTGAGAAGAGCAAGAATTTAAATAATATAAATGAAGTATACAAAACTAAGCTGAACTGAGTCTACCTACTGGCATTAGTTCCATGTTATAAATAGAGAAATACCAAAAGGTAAGAATTAGATGCTTGCAAAAACCCCAAACAACAAAACTTCTGGGATCTTGGAGGTCAGCTTGACCCAAATAAACTCAGTTTGCCAGCAAGAACCCAGACTGATTTCAACACTGACAGAAGGGAAAAGACAAATAACTCCTATCAGAATTGAGAGCTCCTTATGTTGGAAGATGGAAAAGTTTAGCCTCTGCTAAGCTTACAAGGCTGTTTACCACCCAGGCTTTCTGTTCAGAGCCAAAACAATCAGCAACAGAAACCTTTGAGGTGCCAGCTACACGCAGATTGGAAGAAGTTCTCACAGGGCTGGAAAACAGCAAAGATTCTGTCCTGCACCTGGGTTGCTGCAATCCCAAGCACAAATACAGGCTGGGTGGTGAGTGGCTGGAGAGCCGCTCTGAGGAAAAGGACCTGGGGGTCTGGGTGGATGAGAAGCTCAACATGAAGCCAACAGTGTGCACACACAGCCCAGACAGCAACTGTGTGCTGGGCTGCAGCAAGAGCAGCTGTGGGCAGCAGGGCAAGGGAGGGGATTCTGCCCCTTAGCTCTGCTCTCCTCACACCCCACCTGGAGTACTGTGTGCAGTTCTGGAGCCCCCAGCACAAGGACATGGAACTGTTGGAGAGAGTCCAGGGGAGGGCCACGAAGATGATCAGAGGGCTGCAGCAGCTCTGCTATGAGGACAGGCTGAGAGAGTTGGGGCTTTTCAGGCTGGAGAAGAGAAGGCTTCCAGGAGACCTTACAGTAGCCTTCCAGTATCTGAAGGGGGCTACAGGAGGGCTGGGGAGAGACTGTTCACAAGGTCTTGTAATGACAGGACAAGGGGGAATGGGTTCAAATTGGCAGAGGGGAGATCTGAACGGGATGTTAGGAAGAAATTCTTCACAGTGAGGGTGGTGAGCCACTGGAAGGGGTTGCCCAGGGAGGTTGTGGCTGCTCCCTCCCTGGAGATGTTCAAGGCCAGGCTGGATGAGGTCTTGAGCAACCTGATCTAGTGGGAGGTGTCCCTGCCTATGGCACAGGGGGGTTGGAACTGGATGATCTTTGAGGTCTCTTCCAACCTAAACCATTCTATGATTCTATGATTCAGAAATGCAACCTAAAAATTACAAAGTTATGACGGAGCACAAATACACAAGAACCAGTGCAGATGATATTGGCTATATTGGGGAAGGAGGGAGGAGGGAGGGAGGGAGGAGAGATGTGAGGATGATAAACGTTAACTCCCAGCGAGAGACCGAAGCTGAAAGGCAAAAATTATGCTAAAATAATACACTAATCAAAAGGAAAAGCGAAGGAGAAGAAAGAAGCAGAGGGAGAAGAAAAAAAAAAAACAACTGAACAAAGGACTAGAAGTAATCATTTCTCTGGATAAAGGCAGCACAGAGGCCTTGCTTGAAATGCTGCCTGCAGTCCTAAACACATCACTGAAAACAGACAGAGAAAAGCAATGCGAGGAGTGGCAACAAAACCTGCTCCCCGTATCAACTTGTATTCTGTCTGTCCTCGTAGCAGAGGTGCTGCAGCCCTCTGAGCATCCTCACGGCCCCTCTCTGGACACACTCCAGCATGGCCACATCAGAGAATGTTACTGCACCGAGCAAATCGCTTCATTAATTTTTGCCTCGTAAGTTAGTATCATAGAACCATAGAATCAGTCAGGGTTGGAAGGGACCACGAAGATCACCCGAGATTAGGCTGGCCATATCCTCATCCAGCCTGGCTGCAAACACCTCCAGGGATGTGGCCCCAACCACCTCCTTGGGCAACCCATTCCAGGCTCTCACCACTCTCATGCTCAACAACTTCCATATTCATAGGTTAATACATAGTCTGTTTTGGGGCAGCAAAGCCCTAACAAGCATAAAAGACCAAACATTTTTCTCAGTATTTAGACCAAACTCATGTATTTAAAATTCCTCAGAAGGGTTAAAGCTTAGTCCATCTTCAGAATGTGCCATTTGAGGACTATGGCAGTGCTATAGAAGGTGAATGGTCCTGCTAAAGTTAGGGCTGCTGCACTGTTTGTACCGGGTGAGGACTACCTATGAGGACAGACTAAAAGAGTTTGGAGAAGAGGCTTCCAGGTGACCCTCTTGTGGTCTTCCAGGATCTGAAGAGGACCTACAGAAAAGCTGGGGAGGGACTTTTTAGGCTGTCAGGGAGTGCCAGGACTAGGGGAAATGGAGCAAAGCTGGAGGTGGGAAGACTCAGATTGGATGTGAGGATGAAGTTGTTGAGCATGAGAGTGGTGAGAGCCTGGAATGGGTTACCCAGGGAGGTGGTTTGGCCCACATCCCTGGAGGTGTTTAAGGTAAGGCTGGATGAGGCTCTTTCCAGTCTAATCTAGGGCAGGGTGTCCCTGGGCATGGCAGGGGGGTTGGAACTGTATGATCCTTGTGGTCCCTTCCAACCCTGACTGATTCTATGATTCTATGATACTAACTTACGAGGCAAAAAGTTACCCACTTAGCTATTCCCTGAATGAATGTTAACGAATTTGTGCAATTTTTACACCTAAATATACTCTCCATTTTTCAGAAAAGAATCCTTCCTGCTAGTCAGCAATAATTAGTGAGTAATTATGGAGATGAGGCAGAAGAAAGAAGGGAGAAAATAATGCCCTTTGTTTTTATTTTTTTCTAAGAGCTGATCAATTTGGCCGCTTCACCTAAGTAAAAAAGGCAAAAAATGTTAGGTGTTCAGAGCAGAAATCTCTTTGCCAAAGGCATTATTAACAATTAATAATCATTACACGGTGCCTTGTTTACCTGACCTTGTGGAAATTCAGCAGCCTTGTAATTAAGACCCATATTTTGCATATTTGTGTATTTCCAGGCACGGGATTTGACTCATTCATTCATCCATTAACATTCACTTGACAGACAGAGATGGATAATCAGGGTACAATTTGTATTTACTGGATTACAGAAAATTGCCCAAACTGTTAAGTTCAAGGAAAATGCATTCTCCTCTTCCTCCTCTGGTTGCTGAGTTTTAAAAAGACTCCGACAACTAAAAAGATACCACTCCAGGGTCTAAAACAAAGTAATTCTTCAGTAAAAAACACCCAGGAAAGTAACCTGAGAGTACTATGTACAGCTTTGCTGAAGTAGTTGTGTTATACTCTGGAAAAACAGGATCTGTTCTAGTGAGAGGTGTTCCTGCCTATGGCACAGTGGGGCTGGAACAGGATTATCTTTGAGGTCCTTTCCAACCTAAACCTTTCTATGATTTTATGTTTTTTTTTCCACTTAGCTACCATCCAGCAGCTTCCCAATTTTCTGGGCAGAATAGTTTTAGTACTGCTTTCCTGATCAGAAAAAAAGGAGACGACAGGAAAGAAAGAGGAAGGGGAAGAAAGAGGAGATGAAGGGGAAGAAAGAGGAGATGAAGGGGAAGAAAGAGGAGATGAAGGGGAAGAAAGAGGAGATGAAGGGGAAGAAAGAGCAGAGGAAGGGGAAGAAAGAGCAGAGGAAGGGGAAGAAAGAGCAGAGGAAGGGGAAGAAAGAGCAGAGGAAGGGGAAGAAAGAGCAGAGGAAGGGGAAGAAAAAGCAGAGGAAGGGAAAGAAAGTGCAGAGGAAGGGGAAGAAAGAGCAGAGGAAGTGGAAGAAAGAGCAGAGGAAGGGGAAGAAAGAGCAGAGGAAGGGGAAGAAAGAGCAGAGGAAGGGGAAGAAAGAGCAGAGGAAGGGGAAGAAAGAGCAGAGGAAAGGTCTTGTAATGACAGGATGAGAAGTAATGGGTTCAAACTGGCAGAGGGGAGATTTAAACTGGATGTTAGGAGGAAGTTCTTCACAGTGAGGGTGGTGAGACACTGGAAGGGGTTGCCCAGAGGGGTTGTGGCTGGTCCCTCCCTGGAGGTGTTCAAGGCCAGGCTGGATGAGGTCTTGAGCAACCTGATCTAGTGGGAGGTGTCCCTGCCTATGGCACAGGGGGGTTGGAACTGGATGATCTTTGAGGTCTCTTCCAACCTAAACCATTCTATGATTCTATGACTAAAGGGAAGAAGAAGGAGAGGAAAGAAAAGAGAATAGAGGAAGGGAAGAAAGAGGAGAGGAAGGAGAAGAGGGAGGAGAGGAAGCGGAAGAGGGAGGAGAGGAAGGGGAAGAAGGAGAAAAGGAAGGAGAAGAAGGAGGAGAGGAAGGAGAAGAGAGGAGAGGAAGGGGAAGAAGGAAGAGAGGAAGGAGAAGAAGGAGGAAAGGAAGAAGAAGGAGGAGGAAAGGAAGGAGAAGGAGGAGGAGAGGAAGGCCTGCCCTAGGTGCTGCTGCTTTTGGCAGGAGGGTTGAAGCCAATCTCAGCAGGTCCCTTCCAACCGCTACCGTTCTCTGATTCTGTGAAACTGACTTGCCCCAAAAGTCATGTCAGACACACTCATTAAATATGTAACACTTCTACATTGATTAACAACCTCCATAGCCCAAAGGGAGCCTTTGTGCAGATCCTTTCCTAACCCATGTAGCCAACGTGTCAGAAAAAGCCATTTATTTCTTTCTATGAATCCACACCTCAGAGGATTATTTTTTGCTTTTAGTACCACAAGTCAGATCTTAAAATAATAAAGCAGTGGCAAGAGAGTGGAGTCCAGAGAAGGGCCACAAGGATGCTCAGAGGCCTGCAGCACCTCTGCTGTGAGGACAGACTGAAAGAGTTGGGGCTGTTCAGTCTGGAGAAGAGGAGGCTCCCAGGTGACCTTCTTGTGGCCTTCCAGGATCTGAAGGGGCCTACAGAAAAGCTGTGGAGGGACTTTTTAGGCTATCAAGGAGCGACAGGACTAGGGGGAACGGAGCAAAGCTGGAGGTGGGGAGATTCAGACTGGATGTGAGGAGGAAGTTGTTGAGCATGAGAGTGGTGAGAGCCTGGAATGGGTTGCACCTGCAGGGAGGTGTTTGGGGCCACATCCCTGGAGGTGTTTGCAGCCAGGCTGGCAGAGGCTGTGGGCAGTCTGATGTAGGGTAGGGTGTCCTTGGGCATGGTAGGGGGGTTGGAACTAGATGATCCTTGTGGTCCCTTCCAACCCTGACTGATTCTATGATCTAGCTCCAACCCCCCTGCCATGGGCAGGGACATCATGCATAAAACCAGGTTGCTCAAGGCCTCATCCAACCTGACCTTGAACACTCCCAGGAAGGGGACCTCAGGACCTCCCTGGACAACCTATGCCAGTGTCTCACCACCCTCACTGGAAAAGAATTTCTTCCTAATCTCCAGTCTAAAACTTCCTTCCTTGAACTTCAATCCATTCCCTCTCATCCTATCACTACAAGCCCTTGTAAAAAGCCTCTTCCCATCTTTCTTCCAGGCCCCCTTCAGGTACTGGAAGGCCACCTATGAGGTCTCCCTGGAGTCTTCTCCCTAAGTCTAGATGCCTTGCATCTGGAAACAGAACTGGTCTGCAATCAGACAGACTCCATCAATATGCCTTGGTTGTGATGCTGAGTTCTCGTGCACAGATCTCTATTTAGAAAGGCACAGGTTTAATTTCTATAGACGCTAAATACACTTCTCATTAGGGAAGCTTTGTAATTGCTCCTCCACCATTTATCCTCATTTTCACTACAGTCTCAGATGCTGCTCAAATAGGCACTCAGGCTCTTTTCTGAATGATACCTGATACTGAGTGGCACCTTGCTCTTAGCCTCACAAAACCATTCACAAATAGAGAAAAAAAAAAAAGACAGAGGAAAAAAAAAAAAAAACCAAACTTGAAGCAATCCCTCACCATTTCTTGGCAGACAGTGTAGGCTTATTCTGTTAATTCTAAGTCCTCAAGATGCCTGACTCACTCATGTTGGGAAGTCTCCAAAGACAAGGCAGATCATATGGAAGCTTAAGTACAAATTCCCTATAAAGAATTCCCTATAAAGTCTCCTTCACGTATGGGGTTGGAGGGGGAGCAGGGGTGTCTGAATTTAAAATTGCCTTTATGATTAATTAGCCAGGAAACTCTAAAGATCACATGGAACCTTAAGTACAAATTCCCTACAAAGAATGCCCTATAAAGTCTCATTCACTTATAAGGTTGCAGAGGGAGCAGGGGTGTTTGAGTTTAAAATTGCCTTTATGCTTAATTAGCCAGGAAACTCTCAAGGACCATATCACAATTCAGTTTACTCCATTATTGCTACTTCACTGATTGGGTTAAAAAAAAAAAACCAACAACCCACAAAATTAACAAAATCAAAGTCCCAACCCCCCCCCAAACAAAAAAAAAACAAAACAAAAAACCCCCCACAAAAACAAAAAACCCAAACCCAATGAAACAAAAAAAAAACAACCCAAAAAAACCAAACCCAAGAAACAAAACCCAGCAAACCAAAAACTTAACAAAGTGACCCTCAAAAGATGCCCCATTAAAGGAAGGAGGCAGTATGGAACAGTCTCATAGAATCAGTCAAGGTTGGAAGGGACCACAAGGATCAGCCAGTTCCAACCCCCCCTGCCACAGACAGGGACTTCCTACCCTAGATCAGGCTGTACAGAGCCTCATCCAGCCTGGTAGGGCAGATAGTTCATAGAAACATAGAACCAGTCAGGGTTGGAAGGGAGCACAAGGATCAGCCTGTTCCAAACCCCCTGCCATGCCCAGGGACACCCTACCCTAGATCAGGCTGCCCACAGCCTCTGCCAGCCTGGCTGCAAACACCTCCAGGGATGTGGCCACAAACACCTCCCTGGGCAACCCATTCCAGGCTCTCATCACTCTCATGCTCAACAACTTCCTCCTCACCTCCAGTCTGAATCTCCCCACCTCCAGCTTTGCTCCATTCCCCCTAGTCCTGTCGCTCCCTCATAGCCTAAAAAGTCCCTCCCCAGGTTTTCTGTAAGCCCACTTCAGATCCTGAAAGGTCACAATAAGGTCACCTGGGAGCCTCCTCTTCTTCAGACTGCACAGCCCCAACTCTTTCAGTCTGTGCTCACAGTAGAGGTGCTGCAGCCCTCTGAGCATCATCGTGGCCCTTCTCTGGACACACTCCAGCATCTTGTCCCACATCCCTCTTGTCCCAGGGGCTCCAGAACTGGATGCAGTACTCCAGGTGGGGTCTCAGCAGAGCACAGTAGAGGGGGAGAATCACCTCCCTTCACCTGCTGGCCACACTTCTCCTGCTGCAGCCCAGCCTCTTCTTGGCTTTCTGGGCTGCAAGTGCACACTGCTGCCTCATCTTGAGCTTCTAATCCATCAGCACCCCCAGGTCCTTCTTTTCAGGGCTGCTCTCCAGCCACTCACTGCCCAGCCTGGATTTCTGCTTGGGATTGCCTGACTTCTTATCACAGAGAAGGAGAGAGGCAGACAACAGAGAGAGAAAAAGAGAGGCAGAAAGCAGTAGGAGAGAGGAGGAATTTGATTAATTGCTTCCTTCAAATGAGCATGAAAAACCACATGCAAATACTGAAGAACACTGTGAAATATCCCCACCAACACTGCATTAACTAGTGGGTGAGAAACTAATATTTCTAACTAGCTTTATTAATGCCATTATTCATACACACAAAATAAAAGAAATCCTACAAAATTCAAATCACACATGACAGGATGAGTGGGAATGGGTTTCAAGTGGCAGAGAGGAGATTTAAACTGGATGTTAGGAGGAAGTTCTTCACAGTGAGGGTGGTGAGACACTGGCACAGGTTGCCCAGGGAGGTTGTGATTGTTCCCTCCCTGGATGTGTTCAAGGCCAGGTTGGATGAGGCCTTGAGCGACCTGTTCTAGTGAGAGGTGTCCCTGCCTATGGCACAGGGGAGTTGGAACTGGATGATCTCTGAGGTCTCTTCCAACCTAAACCATTCTATGATTCTGAAGGAGATCTACAAGAAAGCTGGGGAGGCTTTCTAGGGTGTCAGGTAGTGATAGGACTGGGAGGAATAGATCCAAGGTGGAGAAGGGAAGATTTAGATTAGACATTATTAAAAAGTTTTCCACTATGAGGGTGGTGAGACACTGGAACAGGCTGCCCAAGGAGGTGGTGGAAGATTCTATGATTCTATGAGAATAGGAAGTTTCTTCAGCTTGAGAGAAAGGCAGTAGCAATAGTGCAGTATTTTGTTGGTGTGTTAATAGTGCTGGGATTATATGGGCCACAAAAGAGAAGGGCTGGAGCACCTCTCCTGTGAGGACAGGATGAGTTGGGGTTGTTCAGTTCTGGAAACCCTATTATAAGAAAGATCTGGATGTGCTGGAAGGTGTTCAGAGAAGGGCCATGAGGGGAGCTGCTCTGCTATGAGGACAGGCTGAGAGAGTTGGGGTTGTTCAGTTTTGGAACCCCTATTACAAGAAAGATCTGGATGTGCTGGAAGGTGTTCAGAGAAGGGCCATGAGGATGATCAGAGGGCTGGAGCTGCTCTGCTACAAGGACAGGCTGAGAGAGTTGGGATTTTTCAGTTTGGAGAAGAGAGGGCTCTGAGGAGACCTTGTGGCAGCCTTCCTGTATCTGAAGGGGGCTACAAGAAAGCTGGGAAGGTACTTTCTAGGGTGTCAGGTAGTGATAGGACTGGGGGGAATGGATCCAAGGTGGAGGAGGGAAGGTTCAGATTAGACATTGCTAAGAAGTTCTCCACTATAAGGGTGGTGAGACACTGGAACAGGTTGCCCAGGGAGGTGGTGGAAGCCTCACCCCTGGGTGTTTTTGAGGTCAGGCTGGATATGACTCTGGGCAACCTTATCTAGTAGAAGGTGCTCCTGCCCATGGCAGGGGGAGTTGGTACAAGATGATCCTTGGGGGTCCCTTCCAACCCTGACAATTCTGTGACCTCAACTTTGCATTTGGTGGGTGGTCAGTTGGCAGTTTGGTACCTGCTGCTTCTATTGTGAGAGCATCCAGTACGAACTGCCTCAGTAAGAGAACAGAAATATATATATTTTTTAAAAATCTAATTAAAATTCTAGCAGTAATTACAAAGTTCTTGCAGAAATCTGACATTATATCCCTCACCAGAATTCAGCAATATGCCACGTGGTGGTTTTTGGGGAGGTGGTGAGGGGCTCTGTGTTTCTCAAACAATTCTGGCCCCCTTTGTGGCACAGGCGAACATTGCTTTGGGTATTAAATTGAGAATTTAGCTTAAATGGAAACAAACAACTTCGCTAAAAAATTAGACATTTATGACTTGCAAATTACAGATACTAATTATTTTCAGTATATACAATTATGATATTCTCAAGAGGTATTAATTTGGGGACAGATGTGCTTTCATCATGTAATTTGGAAATTAAGTTACACTCTCACGTATGGGAACTTAGAAGTCTGAATTTGTGGAAAGCCAGGATTGATAGAAAGGAATTTTGTCTTGCTAATTTTCTCTCTCTCTCTCTCTCTCTTTCTCTCATCCCCCTCCTCTCTTTCTCTCTCTCTGATGAGAGTGTGGCCAGCAATCCTCACAGCTGGGTTGCCTTGCACTCAAAGGAACGGGGAGTGGCGGGGGGGGGAAAAGCTGACTGCAGAATTGATGAGGATACACTTCCACTTGACTCCACCTCCTATTTTGTCCTCTCAGATTAATACTTGCAAATCCAGAAGCTCCTCAAAAAAAAAAAAAAATCTCAACAATAATTAAGACACAGCAACTGCAAAATATGCACAAGGCTAAATACTTCACATTCACGGCAGAGCAGGGAAATTAAGTGCTGCTAAGGCAAACATCTTAAGACATGAAAAACCTGCATAATCCAAGCTAGAAGGCATTAAGAACAGAAACTTGCATCAGACGCAGCAAAATGGGAGGATTTTCACCCCCCATCCCCTGCCTTTGGCTCTGTCCCACATGATATCCTGGTCACTAACCTGGAAAAACAGGGACCTGATGGGTGGACAAGGATAAGGAATGGGCTGGATGGTGGCACGCAGAGAGTGGGGATCAAGGGCACAATGTCCACCTGCAGACCAGTGCCAAGTGGTGTCCCTCAGGGGTCAGTGCTGGGCCCAGTGCTGTTGAACATCTTTGTCAGTGACATGGGCAGAGGAATCAGTGCACTCTCAGCAAGTTTGCAGATGACACCAAGCTGTGTGGCACAGTCGACTTGCTGGAGGGCAGGATCCATCCAGAGGGACCTGCACAGGCTGCAGAGCTGTGCCCAGCCCAACCTCATGAAATTCAACAAGGCCAAGTGTAAGGTCCTGCACCTGGGGCGCTGCAATCCCAAGCACAAATCCAGGCTGGGTGGTGAGTGGCTGGAGAGCAGCCCTGAGGAAAAGGACCTGGGGGTCTGGGTGGATGAGAAGCTCAACATGAGGCAACAGTGTGCACACACAGCCCAGACAGCAACTGTGTGCTGGGCTGCAGCAAGAGCAGCTGTGGGCAGCAGGGCAAGGGAGGGGATTCTGCCCCTTTGCTCTGCTCTCATCAGACCCCACCTGCAGCACTGTGTGCAGTTCTGGAGCCCCCAGCACAAGAAGGACATGGAACTGCTGGAGAGAGTGCAGAGGAGGGCCACAAAAGTGCTCAGAGGTGTGCAGCAGCTCTGCTATGAGGACAGGCTGAGGGAGTTGGGGCTTTTCAGCCTGGAGAAGAGAAGGCTTCGGGGAGACCTTATAGCAGCCTACCAGTATCTGAGGGGGGCCTACAGGAGGGCTGGGGAGGGACTGTTCACAAGGTCTTGTAATGACAGGACGAGGGGGAATGGGTTCAAATTGGCGGAGGGGAGATTTGAACGGGATGTTAGGAAGAAATTCTTCACAGTGAGGGTGGTGAGGCACTGGAACAGGTTGCCCAGGGAGGTTGTGTCTGCTCCCTCCCTGGATGTGTTCAAGGCCAGGCTGGATGAGGTCTTGAGCGACGTGTTCTAGTGGGAGGTGTCCCTGCCTATGGCACAGGGCGGGTTGGAACTGGATGATCTCTGATGTCTCTTCCAACCTAAACCATTTTCATTAAGGAAGGCAAGCACATTACTACAAAAATGCTCTTTGCATGCCTATAACTGTTAAAGGATGGCACAGGTGAAAAAGGGAAAAAGAGCACAAGGAAAAAAAAAAAATAAATCACAGAATGGTTGGGGTTGGAAAGGACCTCCAGAGATCATCAAATCCAACCCCTCTGAGAGAGCACTATTAGCTAGGGCAGGCTGCATAGGACAGCATCCAGGTGGGTTTTTGATGTCTCATAGAATCATAGAATGGGTTAGGTTGGAAGAGACCTCAAAGCTCAGCCAGTTCCAATCCCCCTGTGCCATAGGCAGGGACACCTCCTGCTAGATCAAGTCGCTCAAGACCTCATCCAGCCTGGCCTTTGCTCCCTCCCTGGAGGTGTTCGTCTCCAGAGAAGGAGACTCCCCTAACTCTCTGGGCAGCCTGTTCCAGTGCCCTCTCACTCTCAGCATAAAATGTCTCCTTAAGGACTATTCATGGAATCATAGAATCAGTGAAGGTTGGAAGAGACCACAAGGATCAGCCAGTTCCAACCCCCCTGCCATGCCCAGGGACACTCTACCCTACATCAGGCTGCCCACAGCCTCTGCCAGCCTGGCTGCAAACACCTCCAGGGATGTGGCCCAAACACCTCCCTGCAGGGGCAACCCATTCCAGGCTCTCACCACTCTCATGCTCAACAACTTCCTCCTCACATCCAGGCTGCATCTCCCTACCTCCAGTTTTGCTCCATTCCCCCTAGTCCTGTCACTCCCTGAGAGCCTAAAAAGTTCTTCCCAGCTTTTTTTTTAGTTCCCATTCAGATCCTGGAAGGCTACAAGAAGGTCATCTCAGAGCCTCCTCTTCTCCAGACTGCAGAGCCCCAACTCTTTCAGTCTGTGCTCACAGCAGAGGTGCTGCAGCCCTCTGAGCATCCTCGTGGCCCTTCTCTGGACACACTCCAGCATCTCCACATCCCTCTCGTCCCAGGGGCTCCAGAACTGGATGTGATACTTTGATCACATTGGGTGCTTCTGTGCTCCACAACCTCCCTGGGCAACATGTGCCAGTGTCTCATCACCCTCACTGTGAAGAACTTCCTCCTAAGAAGACCCTCTCCAGCATTCCTGTAGGATGTCTTCAGGTATCTGAAAGGAGCTCTAAGGTCCTCCTCCCAGGGTCTTCTCATATGAAAGAACAAGATATGGAATACTATGTAGTAATTGTAAGAAACCCTAAGTTACCTGTCCTTAATTTTCTAGACTCTACTATGAACCTGCCTTCAGCTTTCATAGAAAGCTTTAAATAAAGTTGAGAATGTGGAAAAAAAATACTGTTTTTGATACTTTGGAAACATCTTAGCTTGATGCTGCCTTTACTATGAACCTGCCTCCAGCTTTAATAAAAAGCTTTAAATAAAATGGAGAGTGGGAAAAAAAAAAAAAACCCTACATTTGATACTTTGGAAGCATCTTAGCTTGATGCTGCCTCTACTATGAATCTGCCTCAAGCTTTAATAGAAAGCTTTAAATGAATTTGAGAGTCTTTGTGAAACACATATTATCATTTTTGGTACTTGGGAAACATCTTAGCTTGATGCTGCCTTTACTATGATCCTGCCTCCAGCTTTAAATAAATTGGAGAGTATTTGTGAAACACATATTATCATTTTTGGTACTTTGGAAACATCTTAGCTTGATGTTGCCTTTACTATCATCCTGCCTCCAGCTTTAATAGAAAGCTTTAAATAAATTGGAGAGTATTTGTGAAACACATATTATCATTTTTGGTACTTTGGAAACATCTTAGCTTGATGCTGCCTTTACTATGAACCTGCCTTCTGCTTTAATAGAAAGCTTTAAATAAAATTCAGAGTATTTGTGGAAAAAAAAAAATACTATTTTTGATATTTTGGAAACATCTTAGCTTGATGCTGCCTTTACTATGATCCTGCCTCCAGCTTTAATAGAAAGCTTTAAATAAATTGGAGAGTATTTGTGAAACACATATTATCATTTTTGGTACTTTGGAAACATCTTAGCTTGATGCTGCCTTTACTATGATCCTGCCTCCAGCTTTAATAGAAAGCTTTAAATAAATTGGAGAGTATTTGTGAAACACATATTATCATTTTTGGTACTTGGGAAACATCTTAGCTTGATGCTGCCTTTACTAAGAACCTGCCTCCAGCTTTAATAAAAAGCTTTAAATAAAATAGAGAGTGGGGGGAAAAAAAAAGTATTTTTGATACTTTGGAAACATCTTAGCTTGATGCTGCCTTTACTATGAACCTGCCTTCTGCTTTAATAGAAAGCTTTAAATAAAATGGAGAGTATTTGTGGGAAAAAAAAAAACTATTTTTGATACTTTGGTAACATCTTAGCTTGATGATGCCTTTAAATGTGGACTACCACATTCCTGAAGGTTATTGAATTAAGAAATGATGAGGATTGTGTGATGACAGAGGGCTTACATGAACAACATCTCTGTTTTCTTCAGCATGCTTTGCCTTGGTATAGTGGGAATGGGTCTTGAAGGTGTCTTATTTTTTTTTTCCCTATCCTGAGATGTGAAAAAGAAGCATTTTCATTTTCCTGGTTTAAAGCAGTTAAAATTGTCACATTGTCACAGAATCCTTGCAGTAATGTTTAGTTGCTGCTCTGCTCCTTGCTAAAGTACTCTTAGAAAAATTAAATGAGGTGTTCCTCAGCAGAAGTGATTCCAGCATGCAGAATCTCATCTCTCACAGAAGCTTTGTCAGTAGGAGACTATTTTGAAGACTCAGATTCAACTTCAAACACCTCTTTAGTACTTGATGTCATCTACTATTTGGTGCAGCAAGTGAAAATGGATGGTAAGCAGTCAAGGATCAGATGGATGGTTCAGACCTTTCAGCTTGGTTCCTGGAAGTTCTCCACATGAAAAACCTTAAGAGCTGTGCAAGTGGATTTTTGTTTTCCTTTCTAAACCTCAGGCATTAAAGCAAATAACTGCACTGGATGCTACCTGTGAGGGACAGGATGATGTGATTGCAGAACATGATTCCAGTAAGTAGATCATAAAGCTGTGCTCCTAAATCATAGAATGGTTTAGTTTGGAAGTGACCTCAAAGATCATCCAGTTCCAACCCCCCTGTGCCATAGGCAGGGACACCTCCCACTAGAACAGGTCACCCAAGACCTCACCCAACCTGGCCTTGAACACCTCCAGGGAGGGAGCAGCCACAACCTCCAACCTCCCTGGGCAACCTGTGCCAGTGTCTCACCATCCTCGCTCCAAAGAACTTCCTCCAAACATTCTGTTTAAATCTCTCCTCTGCCAGTTTAAACCCATTCCTCCTCATCCTGTCATTACAAGACCTTGTCAATAGTCCCTCCCCTGCCCTCCTGTAGGCCCCCTTCAGATACTGGAAGGTTGCTATAAGGTCTCCTGGAAGCCTTCTCCTCTCCAGGCTGAAAAGCCCCAACTCCCTCAGCCTGTCCTCACAGCAGAGCTGCTGCAGCCCTCTGATCATCTTCATGGCCCTCCTCTGGACTCTCTCCAACAGTTCCATGTCCTTCTTGTGCTGGGGGCTCCAGAACTGCACACAGTACTCCAGGTGGGGTGTGATGAGAGCAGAGTAAAGGGGGAGAATCACCTCCCTTGCCCTGCTGGCAAGTTTTCACCTGTATGTAGCAGTCAATTTGTAGCCCAGAGAAGAGAAGACTCCAGGGGAGCACTTTAGAGATGCTTTCCAGTAGCTGAAGGGATCCCACAGGAAAGCTTTAGAGGAACTTTTTTTTCTAAGGGTGTTTAGCAAGAGGACAAGGGGGAGAGCTGAGGGAGAGCAAGTTTAGACTGGATCTCAGGACAAAATATATTCAGTACCGTGGTAGTTTGGGAGTTTTCCTGCCACTCCCATGAATTCATCAGACTAACTCAGCTGGCTGGATGTTAAGGAACGAAGCTGTACTTACAGCATGGCACAATTTACAAGCATATATACACAGCACATACAGATATTTACAACTATATACAATTATCATAGAATCACAGCATCAGTCAGGGTTGGAAGGGATCACAAGGATCAGCCAGTTCCAAGCCCCCTGCCATGCCCAGGGACACCCTACCCTAGATCAGGCTGCCCACAGCCTCTGCCAGCCTGGCTGCAAACACCTCCAGGGATGAGGGCCTCAACCACCCTAGTCCTGTCACTACCTGATAGCCTAAAAAGTCCCTCCCCAGCTTTTTTGTAGGCCCCCTTCAGATCCTGGAAGGCCACAAGAAGGTCACCTGAGAGCCTCCTCTTCTCCAAACTGAACAGCCCCAACTCTTTCAGTCTCTCATAATTATATACAAGTTAAAAGCAACAGAGAAATACCAAACTCCTCCTAAACAGCAGAACTGCCCCGAAGGGCTCTCAAAGCAACTCCCCACTTTTTTTCCACCCCTCCTCCCTTATTTCAGAATCTCTTAAGTACAAGGGGTGAGATGCAGGTAGTCCCTCCTCAGCTTTTCTGCAGGCCCCCTTTAGATCCTGGAAGGCCACAAGAAGGTCAGCTGGGAGCCTCCTCCAGACTATACAGCCCCAATTATTTCAGTCTCTCCTCATAATTACATACAAGTTAAAAGTAATAGAGAAATACCAAACTCCTCCCAAACAGCAGAACTGCCCCGAAGGGCTCTCAAAGCAACTCCCCACTTTCTTTCCACCCCCTGCTCCCTTATTTCAGAATCTCTTAAGTGCAAGGGGTGAGATGCAGGAAGTCCCTCCCCAGCTTTTCTGCAGGCCCCCTTTAGATCCTGGAAGGCCACAAGAAGCTCACCTGAGAGCCTCCTCTTCTCCAAACTCAGCAGCCCCAACTCTTTCAGTCTCTCCTCATAATCATATACAAGTTAAAAGCAATAGAGAAATACCAAACTCCTCCCAAACAGAACTGCCCTGAAGGGCTCTCAAAGCTATCGCCTCTTTCTTCCCACCCCTCCTCCCTTATTTCAGAATCTCTTTAAGTGCAAGGGGTGAGATGCAGGTAGTCCCTCCCCAGCTTTTCTGCAGGCCCCCTTCAGATCCTGAAGGGATACTCAAGCTACAGGCTTTGCAGCGAGTTTAAAGTCAGATGAGACACACAAAGCTGCAACCAGAGCTCTCCTCAGCAGCACAAGCAGGCTCTCCAAGTGTTGCCAAAACTCATCACTGCTTCGACTGGGGCAACAGATCAGTTCCAACAGAGTACCTTCAAAGCCAGTGCGTTCTGTAATCCTCTGAAGACAGCAACATCTTGTTATTACATGAGTGATTCAATCACCTAGGTAAACATTACACACTTGGTGGCAATCATAACCATGACCATGTTTACCTCTGGGCACACTTTCTGCGGCATGATCTTCCCAATCCTGCCATTTAGAAGCCTAAGCAGGCAAATTATTGTGATAATAAGCCCTTACATTCCTGCATTCTGCCTACAGAGGAAATTACAAAGTCAGTTCTCCTCTACTGAAGCAATCCCCATTTCTTAGAACATGTTCCATGTGGTGGCCAGCCTGGGAAGCCTTTTTTTTCACAAAGGGCTGAGAGAGGTATCTAGTGCCATTAAGTCTTCTCTGGCAAGGTACCAGACTACAGAGGTGATTCTCCCCCTTTACTCTGCTCTTGTCAGACCCCATATGCAGCACTGTGTGTAGTTCTGGAGCCCCCAGCACAAGAAGGACATGGAACTGCTGGAGAGAGTCCAGGGGAGGGCCACAAAGATGATCAGAGGGCTGCAGCACCTATGCTATGAGGACAGGCTGAGAGAGTTGGGGCTTTGCAGTTGGACAAGAGAAGGCTTTGAGGAGACCTTATAGCAACTTTCCAGTATCTGAAGGGGGCTACACGATGGCTGGGAAGGGACTATCCACAAGGTCTTGTAATGACAGGACAAGGGGGAATGGGTTCAAACTGGCACAAGGGAGATTTAAACTGGATGTTAGGAAGAAATTCTTCACAGTGAGGGTGGTGAGACACTGGCACAGGTTGCCCAGGGAGGTTGTGGCTGCTCCCTTCCTGGATGTGTTCAAGGCCAGGCTGGATGAGGTCTTGAGCGACCTGTTCTAGTGGGAAGTGTCCCTGCCTATGGCACAGGGGGGTTGGAACTGGATGATCTTGGAGGTCTCTTCCAACCTAAACCAACCTAAACCATTCTATATGATTCTATGATTCTAATCAACAGCAAACAGATTCTGCTGCTTCTTCACTTGTGCTCACTCCCTTCCCAGTGGCTAAAACTTGGAGTGCAGAGTCACACTCAGCCTCAACTCATTCATCAGTGAGCTGGCTGCATGATTGCCATGGCTAGTAAAATCCAATGAAGGGAGTTAAAGCCTTTGTAAAGACCTTATCGATCATGGCTTTGAAACACTTCACTAAAAATCATATTGATGCTCCAAGTCTAAAACAAACAATTCCTTTACAGGGCAGATCAGGGAGAAGTTGCTGTAACAGTGAATCAATTCCAGTTAATAGACACTATGAGGGCTGTGACAAATTGCTGCTTACTCATCCCCAAAAACAGGCTAGGGATGGTGACCAAAGGATTACCTTTCACTACTCAATAAACATAAACTCTGTCAGACAGGTGTGTAACACACACACATATAGAATCATAGAATGGTTTAGGTTGGAAGAGACCTCCAAGATCATCCAGTTCCAAGCCCTCTGTGCCATAGGCAGGGACACCTCTCACTAGAACAGATTGCTCAAGGCTTCATCCAATCTGGCCTTCAACACCTCCCAGGAGGTTGTGGAGCACAGAATCACCTAATGTGATCAAAGATCACATTGGGTGATCCTGTGCCTCACAACCTCCCTGGGCAACACATTCCAGTGTCTCACCACCCTCACTCCAAAGAACTTCCTCCTAACATCCTGTTTAAATCTCCCCTCTGCCACTTTAAACCCATTCCCCCTCATCCTGTCATTACAAGTCCTTGTGAATAGTCCCTCCCCAGCCCTCCTGTAGGCCCTCTTCAGATATTGGAAGACTACTGTAAGGTCTCCTCGAAGCCTTCTCTATTCCAGGCTGAAAAGCCTCAACTCTTTCCTATATGGCAGAATACTACCATCAAGATATTCTAATTTCCTCCTGGTTAGCCAAAGCAGGATTCCGAATACAACCTATTTGTCAACAGCAATCAAGGAAAGAATCCAAAAATGCTACCGTGGAGGGGAGGAGAAAGCTCTTGATCATCTAGTGGCAGCTTCTCTACCCTCTCTTCTCAGGTCCCCAGCAAACTGTGACTGGAATCACATTAATCTCTTTATCTTTTCACTCCAATTGCTCTTCATTCTGCCTTGACTTGGAAGCTTCAGATACTAAAAATAAACGTCTCGGTTTCTAGATGCAGGAACCACAATGAGAGTGATAACGAGTTCAAACTTGGAAAAGCTTCAGATACTCATCTGAATACAAACAGGAAGGACTCAAAATAATCACTGGAGTCAATCCCACTGCAGAGTCTAGGTATCTGATTGTGCCTACCATATTAACTGTTGTCACAATTGCAGAGTCATTTAGAATTGTCAGAGCTGGAAGGCATCTCGAGGATTAGCCAGTTCCAACCTCCCCTGCCCTGGGCACAGACATCTCACACTAGATGAGGTTGCACTAGGTGAAGTTGACCAGAGCCACATCCAGCCTGGTCTTAAAAACATAGAATCAGTCAGGGTTGGAAGGGACCACAAGGATCAGCCAGTCCCAACCCCCCTGCCATGCCCAGGGACACCCTACCCTAGAGCAGGCTGCCCACAGCCTCTGCCAGCCTGGCTGCAAACACCTCCAGGGATGTGGCTCCAACCACCTCCCTGGGCAACCCATTCCAGGCTCTCACCACTCTCATGCTGAACAACTTCCTCCTCACATCCAATCTGAATCTCCCCACCTCCAGCTTTGCTCCATTCTCCCAAGTCCTGTCACTACCTGATAGCCTCAAAAGTCCCTCCCCAGCTTTCTTGCAGGCCCCTTTCAGATAGTGAAGTCCCCATCTGTCCACTAAACAAACAAACAAAAAAAAGCTTTCAACACATGAGTGTTGTAAGAATATGACGACCAAAGTCATCACTGCCATCTACAATTGTATTTTCATCTATTCATGTGGTATAGACCTGTGGGTTGTCGGCATTATACTTGATTACAAAATCAGCATTGGTTCACCAAGGGTAGATCCTGCCTGACAAAGCTGGTGGCCTTCTGTGAACAGGTCACAACATTAATAGATAAGGGGCAGCAACTGATGGCATTGACCTGGACCTGAGCAAAGCCTTTGACACTGTCCCACACCACATCCTGGTCTCCAAGCTGGTGACACATGGGTTTGATGGGTGGAGCACCAGATGGATGAAGAACTGCCTTGATGGCCGCATCCAAAGAGTGGCTGTCAATGGGGCCATGTCCAACTGGAGGCCAGTGACAAGTGGAGTCCCTCAGGGATCAGTTCTGGGATCAGTCTTGTTCAACATCTTTGTGGGTGTCAGGATCAGAGGCATTGAGTGCAGCCTCAGCAAGTTTTCTGAGCACCCCAAGCTGTGTGGTGCAGCAGCCAGGCTGGAGGGCAGGGATGGCATCCAGAGGGACCTGCACAGGCTGCAGAGGTGGGCATAAGCCAATCTCAGGAGGTTCAACAGGACCAAGTGCAAGGTCCTGCAGCTGGGTCAAGGCAATGCCAAGCACCAATCCAGGCTGGGCAGTGAGTGGCTGGAGAGCAGCCCTGAGGAGAGGGACTTGGGGGTGCTGGTGGAGGAGAAGCTCAAGATGAGGCAGCAGTGTGCACTTGCAGCCCAGAAAGCCAAGCAGAGCCTGGGCTGCAGCAGGAGCAGTGTGGCCAGCAGGGCCAGGGAGGTGATTCCCCCCCTCTACTCTGCCCTGGTGAGACCCCACCTGGAGTACTGCATCCAGTTTTTCAGCCCGTATTACAAAAAGGATGTGGAGATGCTGGAGTGTGTCCAGAGAAGGACCATGAGGATGCACAGAGGGCTGCAGCACCTCTGCTATGAGGACAGAGTGAAAGAGTTGGGGCTGTGCAGGCTGGAGAAGAGGAGGCTCCCAGGTGACCTTCTTGTGCCAAGGCATAAGGAATGTTAGTTTTTCACCTCGTTCCATTGCAGGGGAAGCATTTGGTCACCACCTTTGCTTTCCAGGGGGAGGAGGAAAGGAAAACTGCTATGAGGACAGACTGAAAGAGTTGGGTCTGTGCAGGATGGAGAAGAGGAGGCTCCCAGCTGACCTTCTTGTGGCCTTCCAGGATCTGAAGGGGGCTTACAGAAAAGCTGTGGAGGCACTTTTTAGGCTATCAGGGAGTGACAGGACTAGGGGGAATGGAGCAAAGCTGGAGGTGGGGAGATTCAGACTGGATATGAGGAGGAAGTTGTTGAGCATGAGAGTGGTGAGAGCCTGGAATGGGTTGCCCAGGGAGGTGTTTGTGGCCACATCCCTGGAGGTGTTTGCAGCCAGGCTGGCAGAGGCTGTGGGCAGCCTGATCTAGGGTAGGGTGTCCCTGGGCATGGCAGGGGGGTTGGAACTGGCTGATCCTTGTGGTCCCTTCCAACCCTGACTGATTCTATGATTCTAGGCATGGGGCTAGTCCACGTTCACCACGAGCCCTGTCATCTTTTTTCTCTTTCAGCAAATACCCCAGGCAAGCCCAAAACTTGTGCGAATGCTACTGCCTCTTTGAACATTATCTCGTTTAGAAATCCTTTACCTTTTTATAATTCTTTTTTTTTCAGGGCACCAAATACTAATGCAGAACCCAAGAACTTCTCTTACCACGGCCAGTAGATATATATATATATAAAAATATAGAGAAAGTCATAATTGAACCATCTCGAAAAGGGCGTCACCGTGCTTTTATACTGCGACCTAATGTGCAAGCAGTACACCAACCCCACCACAGGTATGAAATGAGAAATTTTGAGGGCTATTGAACACTGAATTTTCCCAGCTGAACAGCAGAAAGTTATTTAGCTGTGTTCAATAGGCTTCAAACTCACTTCTGCCTGCGGGTTACGAGCGGTCCGGTAGAGAAAGACTGGAAAGACAAAAGCAGTGCAAAACCAGGTTGAATCAAGAGATCTTTTTTTGATTTTTTTTCCCCCCCCCTCCCCAAATTTTCTATGATCCTTTTGAAATTTGCATCCCTTTGTGCACTTTGAACAACATAAAAAGATGGAAGGATGCCCTACACTCTTTAACTGGAGGGCATATAAACAGCATCTATACGAAAAAGTAGATTTTTTGGCCTATAAATACACTCCTAAGAATATCCAGAGGTGTGCATTTGAAAAGCAAGATTAAAACCCTGCTGCTTCAAAAGGACAGCAGATTCCCAGTCCGACCAGTCCAGCAGGAATGTTTGCTGGGTGGCAATAATGGCATATAAAATACCCTGGCCTGGTTTATTTGGTTCTTTTTTAGCTGGCAAAATCAACACCTCCCCCAGCTGAGTAAGACATGGGAGTCATTTTCTGGATGTGAATGCTGATTTTTTTGGTTTTTAATTATTTATTTATTTTTTAAACAGGGCTTTTTTTTTTAAAAAAAAAGGGGGATCTGAGAGTTGGCATTTATTTATCAAGTGCTCAAAAATGAGCATTTGAATATTCTAGTGGGAAACACAAAACAGTTGTTTTTTTTTTTTTCCCATCCTAATCATTAGATCCACTTACTTATAAATGAAATTACACCCTCCTTATGCACAAAAGCTGGTCAGTTGGGTTTTGGCTGTGGGTTGTTGGTTTTGGTGTGGGGTTTGGTTTTTTTTTTTTTTTCCTCCTCCAACCCCATTTATGCTTGCAGATTTCAGCTTTCACCCGTTCCCTAGCATGGATGTTTCATTGATGGCTGAGGGTAACACTTCAAAAATGAACTAGCTAAACAAACTTCCCAGCAGCACTTGACAGAGCTACACCTATTCTTCCCCATTTCCAAAGCAGTACAGAATTAATTACCAGTTCTATGGATCTATTGTAAGTATAATAGACTAAAGAGCTATCACAGACACATTTATTGTAAAAGCACAATCCCAAGAGTGTCTAGTAGAGGGCCAAAACGATTAACACAAATGCTTTGTCAGATCAAAGATAAAACCTGCACCGCCCAATTGAGGAATGAATTAGAACAGTGGGTTATCTTTCAAATTAACCAGGGCAGTTAGTGAGGAAAATTTCATGAAAGTGTAATTCTTAGCCTTTGTGAATCCACACAGCAGGCATTCTGCCAGCTGACAAGATGATGAAATTTTCATGCTTACAAAAAAAAAAAAGCCCTCTTCATTTCCCAATTTAGATTAGCTAGCGTTTCTCTCTCTTTTCATCTATTTGCTCTTCTGAAGCAGAATTAAAAAAAAAAAAAAAGTAAAAAAAAAACCCAACCAACCGAAAAACCACCAACCTAAAAAGCACACAACAGGAAAAATCTCTCCTAGAATAATGCCTTTGTGGAAAAAAGAAATAAAACCTTGGCGTGGCGTTTTTTGGAGGAGGTTATTTACGGTTAGGTGCGAGACGATTTACGATCTGCGCTGTTAATACCATTAAGAGATGGATAAATACCAGGGGCATGGTAGACAACGTTCAGGGAGGCAGGCAGGAAGTATTTCAGTGGGCAGTGAATGGTGTACAAAGATGAGTGATACACAAAACCAGCGCAGTTTTGGGAGGTGCACAAAATTCTCTTTGCATACAATTCTCTTTACGCAACCTACGTTTGCATCCTGGTAGGAAGAAAGAAGTAGTTTCAGCACTGTGTTTATTTATTTAGGAGTTCCAGGTGCCAAAACAAGGGGCAAGAAAGATTTTGATCCTTGTGGCCCCTTCCAACCCTGACTGATTCTATGATTTTTCCACTCCCAGATTTCTTTATGGCGCTGAATTTACACAGACATACACAAAAGCCTTTAAATAGACTCGAGCATTAAACAGACCAAAGGAAACACCTACATTTGCATCCTGGTAGGAAGAAAGAAGTAGTTTCAGCACTGTGTTTATTTATTTAGGAGTTCCAGGTGCCAAAACAAGGGGCAAGAAAGATTTTGATCCTTGTGGCCCCTTCCAACCCTGACTGATTCTATGATTTTTCCGCTCTCAGATTTTTTTATGGCGCTGAATTTACGCAGCCACACACAAAAGCGTTTAAATAGACTCAAGCATGAAACAGACCAAAGGAAACAACACTGAACGGGCTCAAGGCAACAAGATGCAATGATCTGCCACATTTAAAAACCAGCCTGATTCAAAGCTCCCTGAGAGAATAAAAGTGAGCTTATTTCGTTTCAATGAGCTGTTGATCAGGGCTCTCGATTAGGGCTGTCTCCCTTAAAAGGTAGCTCTTCATTTTAAATGTATTTTAAAAAAATATATATAAATCCATGATTGCATTTTTACCTTGCTGTACTGCATGCCACTTGTCCAACACACAAACTACAGTGAGAGCT
>VWZI01015994.1:12447-25184 GCA_013396835.1 Psilopogon haemacephalus | reverse complement strand
AAATCTAAAAAAAAAAAAAAAAAAAAAAAGGAAGAAAAAGGCAAAAGAAGAAAGATGTGACAAAGTTAGGCAATGATTTGTCTGTTTAGAACTGGTCATTTTTGTGCCTTTCAGGTGCAGCCACTTGAAGAGGAGACTGTTAAATAAGAATCTCAAAGTTTGGTCCAGGCAGTTCTTTGCCACACTACTTCTGGGTATGTCTTTATAGTTTAGAGGATTATAGATATTAGTGCAAACACCCAGTTGATTAATTTCCACTCCAGCTGTTATACAGTGCCGACAAGCACTTGATGAGAGGAATAAAGTAAAATTCACAGCATCTGATTTTTCAAAAAGCTAACAGGACAAAAAAAAAAAAAAGTTTATTTGTCCAATTCACTGCAAAGCCTTTTTTTTTTTTAAAGAAAGGGAAAATAGTGCAATTTGGAAATTACTTAAAAAAAAACAAAACCAAAAAAACCCCAACAAAATAGCCTCACATTTCCAGAGTCTGAATATATTCCATGGTCAAATCATAGTTTTAAACCTTATTATTATAGCCAACTAGGGGAAAAGTAAATTCTCAGTACTAAAACTAAAACAGTTTGTAAAGCTTTTACTTACAAGGACAAATAAATCCCTTTGGAAAGGACACTTCCTTGTTTTATCTACCACGTAGTAAGATGCTCAACAGTTTTTGTTCAACGCAACCTAAGCATATTGCGACGCTCAATATTCAAACATTTCACAGCTTGGTTCACAGATTAGTCTTGAGAAAAAAAAAAGCAACCAAACCCCAGAGTTAAATATTCCACCACTTTTTGGTCTTATTTATCTTCTTTCATTCATCAGGTTTACGACTGCACCATCTTATGCCCAGATATTCTTAGCACTTTAGGTGCCAGAAATTACTTAGCATATGGCACTGTGTGCGACTGCAATGGAGTACGTACATCAATCTAAAAGAAACCAAACGAGAAGGAACTATTTTATACCAAGCAATCTGTGTGAACAACTCCCCTTTGCCATGTTTTCTAATAATGCAGTCTATCAGCTGATATAATTATGTAGAACCCTATCAATGGGATGGTTATTTTGCAGCCAGCTGGGCTTTGTCGTAAGGTCATGCAAGGTCTCACATTTTGCTAACTTCACCTGTCCACCTTCAACGTAAAAGAACAACCTACCCCTACACCTTGTGGAGGACCTGCAACATAGAAGTACAACCTATCCCTACACCTTGTGGAGAACCTTCAACATAAAAGAACAACCTACTCCTACCTCGTGGGGGACCTTCAACATAAAAGAACAACCTACTCCTACCTCGTGGAGGACTTTCAACATAAAAGTACAACCTACACCTACCTTGTGCAGGACCTTCATTATAAAAGAACAACCTATCCCTACCTTGTGGAGGACCTTCGACGTAAAAGAAAGACCTATCCCTACTTGTGGAGGACCTTCAACGTAAAAGAAAGACCTATCCCTACTTGTGGAGGACCTTCAACATAAAAGAAAGACCTACCCATACCTTGTGGAGGACCTTCAACGTAAAAGAACAACCTGCCCCTACCTTTTGGAGGACCTTCAACATAAAAGAACAACCTACCCCTACCTTGTGGAGGACCTTCAAGATAAAAGAACAACCTATCCCTACACCTTGTGGAGGACCTTCAACATAAAAGAACAACCTATCCCTACACCTTGTGGAGGACCTTCAAGATAAAAGAACAACCTGCCCGTACCTTGTGGAAAACCTTCAATATAAAAGAACAACCTACCCCTACCTTGTGAAGGACTACCTAAGTTTAAATCCTCTAGGAGAGTTTTGCACTGCTTTGGAAGGAAAGCCCTTCAAAAGAACTAATTGCACCTTCAGGAATGATTCCACTTCCAGAAAAGAACTCGGGATAACACTTAGCTACAATTACAATAACAATTAATACAGGGGAAAGATAATACAAAATGCACAGCTCACAGAATCATAGAATGGTTTAGGTTGGAAGGCATCTCAAACCAAAGATAGTTCTTGCCTGCAAATGTATGTTGCTAACACCAAAAACCCCAAAACTCAGACTGTGTACTAGGTAAGCCAAATTTTCAAATCCCTTTTATTTTTGTGGGTATATCAAAAGTTATGAGCATCCAAAGGTTGTATGAGTGTCTTCAAAACTGATGCCTGTCTTGAAGCTGTGACACCACAATGTCAGACAACCAAAAAAAGGCAGGCAGGCAACAGGATAAGAAGATCAATGAAAATCTGACTCAGCTGCCACTTCACCAAATATGATGCTTTCAGCATACTACAGATGCAAAACAACTGGATGGAATTTAAAAGACACAGATGATTTTTTTTTTCCTTAACTAGTTACCACTTTGGATAGTATGAAGATGGAAATTTAATATTATGCTTTTTTCCCCCCCCTCCCTCACGTTGCCATAAAAAGCCAACCACCACTGTTGGCACTTTGGATTATCTTGTACTGCCTCCCTCCAAGCAGAATTATACCCAATTAATTAACTACCCATCTTTCTCCTTCTTTCACTCCTCCCAATCCTTAGGAAGAAAAGATTTATTGCCTTTCCCTTCCTGTTGTACCTCAAAGAAGTTTCACAGGGCTTTTCACAGTGCAAGATAATGAACATCAATTTGAGCTGGAGAAAGAATCAGATTTCTATTACAGGAGAAATTTGATATCTGCATATTTGATAGGCTACATAGATTTTCTCACAAGCATTAAGACAATCCTTTTCTTTTTTTGTTTAAAAACCTGTAATAATGCTGACACAGTTACAAAAAAATTCAAATACTGACTCTTTGGGCTGGAGACTGAACTGATGTTTCTAAATTAGGATTTGAAATCATTCATTGATTGGTTTCAGAAAGCTGGATTTTGACACTGCAGCCTGTTACCTTGGACTATAGGGGGAAGAAAAATCTAACATGGCAGTCACTAAACACCCAGCACCACTGGGAGAGCTCATTTCACATGGCAGAGTAGTTTCTGAATACTCACAGCATAGTACTTCTTGATAAAGCGTCTCATATCCAGCAGTAGTTTGTTGCTCATCTGAACCACGGAGTTGAAAGGAGGCTCCTCACAGTCAGTCTTACTGCACCTTTGCAAGCTGGGTTCAATAAACCGCCCCTGTGAGCAGAGGTGTTAAAAAAAAGAAGCCTGCATTATTACAACAGATGACAGCAGCAAAAGTTACCACTTAAAACCAGTATCTAGGCCTTCTTTCTTCCCATCTTAGTGGGCCACATCCACATCAAAAACTTCTCTGACCTATCAGCTATTCCATTTTCTTCTAAAGGAAAGGTCTTCTGGAGAATATGCTGCTTCACCTGCTGTGAAGTTAGTAACTCAAACAATGATGTTGAGGGTAAAAATTCATCTGTGGCCATCTGTCTGCCCCTTAATGGCATTGGATTGCTTTGTCAGGGCCATCAAAGTTCTGCTCAGTAGGCTGAAATCAGTTATCAATTAAGAAACTTTAAGAGGACTCCAGAGACAAACTTCCTTAAACAGCACCACCACCACCTTTTGTTTTCTCCAAAGGGCAAACAACACCTTATGGGTTTAAACTGTTTCCTTCCCCTCTGTTTCAAAAGCTTCTGAGCACCTGACATGACCATTTGAGAAGCTGGGAGTGATGTGTGAGGAGGTGCAGTGAGGATGGTAGAATTCTCATCAAAACAAAGATAGCCTGGTAGGGCAGACAGTTCACAGAATCATAGAATCATTCAGGGTTGGAAGGAACCACAAGGATCAGCCAGTTCCAACCCCCCTGCCATGCCCAGGGACACCCTACCCTAGATCAGGCTGGCCAGAGCCTCATCCAGCCTGGCTGCAAACACCTCCAGGGATGTGACCCCAACCACCTCCCTGGGCAACCCGTTCCAGGCTCTCACCACTGTCAAGCTGAACAACTTCCTCCTCACCTCCAGTTCTGTAACTTGTAGAAAACTTTCCTTCAAGGTAAGACTTAGCTTTTGTGAACTCATCTTGGCTAAATTCCCACCAAATAATTTCAGGTGGAGGGGGAGGGTTGTGCATGGTTGGGGTGGTTTCTTTTGTTGTTTGGTGGGGTTCCTTTGCCCACCTTCCCCCCTATACGGATTTTTTCCCCCCCCTTTAAGGAGTCCATCCAATTCTCTCTAAGTTAGCCCATCTGCAACTTGTCAAGCCTGCATGCAAGGAACTATCTTATTTACAGCTGCAATGAACAAAAGTCAAGGATTCACAAAGTATCACTTGATTTGTGTCTTTCCCTCTTGCTTCCAAAGGCTGCTTTATTTTGATTTAAAAAAAAAGAAAAAAAAAGAAAAAAAAAGCAAAACATCTGCTGTTTGTCCAAATTAACTTCAAATAATTGCTTTTAATTTAGATAAAAGATTTATTTGCTTTCAGTTTCAAGGTTTTCACTACCCTGAAGCTCGCTAATTTGCCAGTGACTAATACATACATAACATTGCTGTGGAGTTAAATACTTGGCCCCAGTTCAAGCTGCGATCCAAGGTCAGAGATACATTTTTTGGCAAGCTCTTCTCAACAAGAATGTGCCCCTATGGCTTTTTATGTTCCACACACACAAAGCCAAAAGGAAAGATAACACATTAAAAAAAAAAAACCCAAACCCTTACTGTGAAGAAAGGAGACTGTGAAACTTGGGTTTATCTTGCTGCATCCAAACACTTTGCTCCAATTAACGTGATTTAGGGCAAGAAATTGCCACCACTCTACAGAAAGTTTCATGAAAGGGAGAACTGGAAATTATTAAGGTGTTAAGATAAGGATTCCTTCCAAAGTCAGAGCAACAACCATTTCACCACTGTGGGCCAACAGATTAATGAAGCCAGATAATCTCCCACGTTCTGCTAGACGACACAGCTGAAAAGCAAAAATAGGCAAAAATATTTCAGCCCTGTCCTATCAGCACATTTCTCTTCCAGAGCTATAAATAGCAGGGCACGGGCAAGATGGTGTCTTCTCCGACATCATATGGATCCTAGCTGAAAAGCTCCTCTCCCTACAGCTATTTTTCTGCCTCACTGATGAACAGAAAGAAAAAAAGAAGAAGCAAACAACAAAACCCAAAAGCCAACTAACCGAACCGTCAAAGACACTGTCATAAATGTTCTCCGTTCCGCATTTGAGGCAGCAAAACTTGAATCTTTCACAATCCCTGTATTTCTCTTCATCAGTGAGCTGAGCTGGGCCACCAACCAAGGCATCGCTCTCCTCATCTTTATGGTAATGGTGATGGGCTCTGAATTGGGAGGGATCCAGTCCTGTTGATACAGAAACAAAAATTGCCAAAGACTAAGAGGTCAACCATGCAAGCAGGCTCATTTTTTTTTTTCCCCCCACGTTCTTTGGGGAAGCAGACTCAAAAGGAAAGCTACAAAATGTTAAAATTCAGATGCTGAGAATCTTGCCCCCCTCCCCCCCCACCTTAGCCAAAGTTCCCTCTGTAAAAACCACGAAAGACATTTGACAGTTTTTAAGCACGGAGGAAGATTCATGAGCCATGGAGGCATCTCCTTATGCCAGAACTGCTTCATAAACAAAACGAGCACGCTGCATTATCATGGGAGCAGGCAGCAGAACGTTTTGCTTCTCAGGCAAGCACTCCTCACGGATGGCTTTATTGTTATTTTCTTCTTCAGCTGCGCTGCAAATATTTCAACAACAACAAAAAAAAAAACACCAACACCACAAACGTGCATTGTTATGAAGAAACAGTCTTTAAAATCGAAATGGCACCATTAAAAACTGAAAACAGAGAATAAAAACCCCATTAAAAGAAACATGGGTGCACTGCTATTAGCAACTCCTTCAAGTCCTTATACAACTGCCAACTCTGATTTCAATGCAGTGGTCGATTTCATTTTGGCTCAGTGGTTAACAGCATGTAGGTTTCAATCTAATGCAGTGGTTAAAATTCAGCAGCAGCAGCATTTAAAACGGCAGCGCTGGAGACAAAATGCCTTACTTCTGATTGCCTGGGCTCGAGATCTTTAAACAAAATAAATGCACAAAAGGGACCCTAAAAAATACTGATTCAGCCACAAATCAGTAAATAAGCAAGCGAGGAGTTCACCCCTTTAGGAAGAAGAGTGCCAAAGTAAACTTAATAAAAATCCACCCAGTTTGGTGATCTTTTGTCCTGTGCAAGCTTTTAAAAGTCTATGCACCTCGTTTGTTAACTCTAGCAAATGGCTCATGCTAAGGANNCTTTTTTTAACTCTAGAAAATGGCTCATGCTAAGGAAAAAAAAAAAAAAAAAGAAAATCAGATGAGCATGGAGAAGAAATCGTTCAGAAACTACACTTTATTATAAAGAAGAAAAGATCAAAGAGAGGCACTTCAAAAAAAATCTGTTTCACAGAGACGAAGTCAAGTAGCAGATTATCGTGTACTGAGCCGTACCTGGTGTAAATTTCAGTTAATAAATGTAGTAATTACTACAGAGAGAGCAAGAAAGATTACAAACAGTGAATTTAGGCTTCTCCAGTTCTTTTTAACACAGGCTTAAAGCTCATTTTTAGGAACAATATTCCCTTAAACTAACCAAATATTACTGGATACATAAAACAATTGTGTGATACAGACAGGCACAGCTTGCAATTATGGGAAAGATTTAATGTGTGACTTCACCACCACTATTCTGAAGTTCTATTTTCACATCCTAAAAGAAATTCAAGGGCAAGGAAAAATTCCATTGTCAAATAAGTTTACTCAATTCATGGTAGAACAGAAGGTCCACTGGAATTTAACCAATCTGATTTTAAGGTTAGCCAAAGACACAAACGTCAGTGCAGTAAGGATAACAATTTACCTCTGAGAGGTTCTTAAACTCTTAATGCAGTTCTCTACTATTCATTAAAAGTGAACAAAGCAAAAAAAACATTGCTGGGAGCTTATTTTCCACTCTAATACTTATGGTATCCCCCCCCCCACCCAAAAAAAAAAGTTGTTTGTTTCCCTCTTCTATTTCTTTTTTGAGTGCAAAGTGTTGGTAACATATTTGCTGGTTTAGAAAACAAAGAGTGTGTTCTGCAACACACAAAAGTTTTAGAAAGGGGACTTGAATTTAGTATTAATATTTTGAAAGAAAAGGAAAAAAATAAGTAAGTGTGCAGTAGGTTGGAGCTAAGATTGCAATGGTGAATGCAAACAAACAAACAAACAAAAAAAAATCTCTGTTTAGTCCAAGTTCAGAAGAGGAATGAAAAATAAAAACAAAACCACTGCAGAAACTTTCTGCTACAGATGTCATTAAAGTTCAGCTAAAAATCTGCCTTCAGCTGTTTCCCAAAAAGCAAATATAAAGCAGCTCACTAAATAAAAGATAAAAGGGGGATAAATAACGGGCTTCAGACAACTGCAGCTTTCCAATGCGCAGTCAAACCCTGTAACAGCAAATAAGCATCTGGACATTTGGTAATAATTTAACAGAGGGAAAAAAAAAAACAAACCCAAAACAAAAACACAACAAAACCATCATTGGAGGAGTTTAAATCACACCTATCTCTGAACTTTCTTTGCTGTTTTGGCTGGAGAGAAGGACAGGAAAAGCACTGCGATGGTTCCAAATGGGCATCTAACTTTCAGTGTGCAAACAGCCCCAGCGAAATCAAAGGGGCTACAAATCAGCCTTTTAAAGAACACTTCTACCTCAATTATCTTTTGGAACTGGGAACTATTTTATCTATTCTCTCCTTTCAGGAACAGTTTAGTTCAATTAACCACTGGTATCCCTATCAGACCAGGTCACTCCAGTCACCCCCGGTTGCCCAGGGAGGTTGTGGCTGCTCCCTCCCTGGAGGGTGTTCAAGGCCAGGCTGGATGAGGTCTTGAGCGACCTGATCTAGTGGGAGGTGTCCCTGCCTATGGCACAGGGGGGTTGGAACTGGATGATCTTTGAGGTCTCTTCCAACCTAAACCATTCTATGATTCTATGATTCTATATTAAACGAAACAGCGTGGGGGGAAAAAAATTATACCTGGTTTGGGCAATTTAAAAATGATTACAAAGAGATTCATCAGTGAACCTTTTTGAAGTCCTTTGATTTTTAAATCTTTTTTTCATGGACAGTAAGCAAAACTCAAAGGGATTTTGACTTAGCACTACAGCACTCAGTGCTAGAACAGAATCACAGAATCAGACAGGGCTGGAAGGGACCACAAGGATCATTCAGCTCCAACCCCCATACTAAGCTACCTGCTCAGTAGGTTTCCCAAGCTCATTAAAACTCCAAGGTTGCACACACAGAGAGAAAGGGAGGCTTAAAAATACACTGATCAATCTAGAGCTGTGAAAGTCACTCAGAAAAGCAAGTTCCAGGAACTTATTCCTGAATTATGGAATAGAATTACAAAAACATTTACTAACTGGGGGGGTGTTGGACTCGATGATCTATGGAGGTCCCTTCCAGCCATAGAATCAGTCAGGGTTGGAAGGGACCACAAGGATCATCCAGATCCAACCCCCCGTACTAAGCTACCTGCTGAGTAGGTTTCCCCAGCTGACTAAAACTCCAAGGTTGCACATAGAGAGAGAAAGGGAGCATTAAAAATACACTGATCAATCTAGAGCTGCAAAAGTCACTCAGAAAAGCAAGTTCCAGGAACTTAATTCCAACTTAAGTGTTGGAAGGGACCACAAGGATCATCCAGATCCAACCCCCCCATACTAAGCTACCTGCTGAGTAAGTTTCCCAAGCTCATTAAAACTCCAAAGTTGCTCCAGAGCTGCGGAAGTCAGTAAGAAAAGCAAGTTCCAGGAACTTATTCCTGAATTATGGAATAGAATTACAAAAACATTTACTAACTGGAGGGGTGTTGGACTCGATGATCTACGGAGGTCCCTTCCAGCCACAGAATCAGTCAGGGTTGGAAGGGACCACAAGGATCATCCAAGCTCCAACCCCCCCTCCTAATATCCTGTGAGCTAGCAAGCAAAAGAAGTCACCCCAGAAACTGAAGGGGAAACAAATAAAACAAAAGAAGGCCAAATGAGTTTTACTAAACACAGTATTTGAAAAAAAAAAACAAAACAACAAAAACCCAAAACTTGTGCAGGTTATTTTTAGCCATCTTCCTAGGCACACTCCTGTTACCCTTCAGGGAGCAGAAGCGCAGCACAGAGCAAGGCAGAAGCTTCTACGGAGGACCTATGGAGGTATCTTCCAGCCATAGAATCAGTCAGGGTTGGAAGGGACCACAAGGATCATCCAGATCCAACCACCCCCCCAATATCCTGTGAGCTAGCAAGCAAAAGAGGTCACCCCAGAAAGTGAAGGGGAAACAAATAAAATAAAAGAAGGCCAAACGAGTTTTACCAAACACAGTATTTGAAAAAAAATAAAACAACAAAAAACCAAAACTTGTGCAGGTTATTTTTAGCCATCTTCCCAGGCACACTCCTGTTACCCTTCAGGGAGCAGAAGCGTAGCACAGAGCAAGGCAGCAGCTTCTACGGAGGACCTATGGAGGTATCCTCCAGCCATTGAATCAGTCAGGGTTGGAAGGGACCACAAGGATCATCCAGATCCAACCACCCCCCCAATATCCTCTGAGCTAGCAAGCAAAAGAGGTCACCCCAGAAAGTGAAGGGGAAACAAATAAAAAAAAAGAAGGCCAAACGAGTTTTACTAAACACAGTATTTGAAAAAAAAAAAACCAAAACAACACCCCACCCCCCCCAAAAAAAANNCAAAACAACCCCCCCCCCCCCCCAAAAAAAAAAAAACAACAAAAAACAAACCACACCAAAACTTGTGCAGGTTATTTTTAGCCATCTTCCCAGGCACGCTCCTATCCCCATCAGGGAGCAGAAGCGCAGCAGGGAGCAAGGCAGCAGCTTCTATGGAGGACCTATGGAGGTCCCTTCCAGCCATAGAATCAGTCAGGGTTGGAAGGGACCAGAAGGCCAAATGAGTTTTACTAAACGCAGTATGTGAAAAAAAACAAACAAACCAAAAAAAAAAACCAACCCAAAACTTATGCAGGTTATTTTTAACCATCCTCCCAGGCACGCTCCTATCCCCATCAGGGAGCAGAAGCGCAGCAGGGAGCAAGGCAGCAGCTTGGCAGAGCCTCAGGCGCCGGGCGGGCGTTCGGCAGGGCTCAGGCCGGTTTCCCGCCGAGCGAAGCCCGAGGGCTGCGGGCCGAGTGTCGTCCTTCGGCCGCGGGTCTGTGAGGGAACACTTTGCCCGTCGGGCGGGCGGCGTGAGGCAGGCAAACGGCAGGCGGTGCTGCCACCTGCAGGCTGCCGCCGCCCATGGCACCCAGGGCGGCGCGGCGGGGCCCGGCCCGCGGCCCGCGGGATTCAACCCCCTCGGCCCTTGGGATGCCTTCGGCTTCCTGCTCTGCTCAAGGAGCCGGAGCCTCCACAGCACGGGATCCGCCTGCGGCAAGGGGAACATCAAACTGCACCGCCACACGCAACAGCACTTGAGCCCGAGTCTGCATTTCATGGAATCACAGAATGGTTAAGGTTGGAAGGGAGCTCAAAGCTCAGCCAGTTCCAACCCCCCTGTGCCACAGGCAGGGACACCTCCCACTAGAACAGGCCACAGAATGGTTTAGGTTGGAAGGGACCTCAAAGCTCAGCCCGTTCCAACCCCCCTCTTACTGGAACAGGTCATAGAATAATAAAATGGTTTGGGTGAGAAGGGAACTCAAAGCTCAGCCACCTCCAACCCCCCTGAACCATAGGCAGAGACACCTCCCAATAGAACAGGTCATAGAATCATAGAATGGTTTAGGTTGGAAGGGAACTCAAAGCTCAGCCAGCTCCAACCCCCCTGTGCCATAGGCAGGGACATCTCCCACTAGAACAGGTCATAGAATCACAGAATGGTTTAGGTAAGAAGGGACCTCAAAGATCATCCAGTTCCAACGCCCCTGTGCCATAGGCAGGGACATCTCCCACTAGAACAGGTCACTCAAGGCCTCATCCAGCCTGGCCTTGAACACCTCCAGGGAGGTTGTGGAGCACAGAATCACCCAACGTGATCAAAGAAGATGAAAGATCATATTGGGTGATTCTGTGCTCCACAGCCTCCCTGGGCAACCTGTGCCAGTGTCTCACCACCCTCACTGCAAACAACTTCCTGCTAACATCCACTTTCAATCTCCCCTCTGCCAGTTTAAACCCATTCTTCCTCATCCTGTCATACAGGACCTTGTCAGTAGTCCCTTCCCAGCCCTCCTGTAGCCTGCTTTCAGATATTGGAAGGCTGCTATATTGAGGTCCCTTCCAACCTTAACTACTCTATTATTCTATAAGGTCTGCTGGAAGCCTTCTCCAGGCTGCAGAGCCCCAACTCTCTCAAGCCTGTCCTCGTAGCAGAGGACTAAAGCAGGACTAAAGCAGCTCAAAAAAGGCCCAGCTTAGACCACAAACACTTTGCGGTTTATTACTCCACCGTCATGAAGTTGTCTCACTCCTTTAATCTTAATTTCCCAGAATGTTTTGGGTTAGAAGGGGCCTTCAAAGGTTATCTAGTCCAACCTACAACTCCATCATTCTCCTCTAGCATCACTCTCTACCAGGACAGCCAGCAGTGTGCACTTGCAGCTCAGAAACCCAACCAGAGCCTGGGCTGCAGCAGGAGCAGTGCGGCCAGCAGGGCCAGGGAGGTGATTCTCCCCCTCCACTCTGCCCTGCTGAGAGCCCACCTGGAGTACTGCATCCAGTGCTGGAGCCCCAGGGACGAGAGGGATGTGGAGATGCTGGAGGTGTGCAGAGAACGGCCACGAGGATGCTCAGAGGGCTGCAGCACCTCTGCTGTGAGCACAGACTGAAAGAGTTGGGGCTGTGCAGGCTGGAGAAGAGGAGGCTCCCAGGTGACTTTCTTGTGGCCTTCCAGGATCTGAAGGGGGCCTACAGAAAAGCTGGGGAGGGACTTTTTAGTCTATCAGGGAGTGACAGGACTAGGGGGAATGGAGCAAAGCTGGAGGTGAGGAGATTCAGACTGGATGTGAGGAGGAAGTTGTTGAGCATGAGAGTGGTGAGAGCCTGGAATGGGTTGCCCAGGGAGGTGTTTGGGGCCACATCCCTGGAGGTGTTTGCAGCCAGGCTGGCAGAGGCTTTGGGCAGCCTGATGTATGGTAGGGTGTCCCTGGGCATGGCAGGGGGGTTGGAACTGGCTGATCCTTGTGGTCCCTTCCAACCCTGACTGATTCTATGCAGATCGATAAACAAGCCAGAACTTTGTGTGCCACAAGGAGGACGCGACAGGCCTGGCTTCTCTCAGCAGAGTCAGTCTAAGTATTTGCTAAATACTGTATATTAAAAGCATCTCTCAGATTACTTTCTAGGAAGAAGAAGGGGTGCAGGGGGGAAAAAGTATCTTCAAGTTGGTGGCAGGTTTCCTTACAAGGCATGGCTAAGATGCTGCGTGGAAGGAGGAACTGATACTGGGAAGTACTCTTAATGATAATCCTCCTCAGCATCCAGTAATGACTCCCTAAAATTAGCTTTCCTAAGAAACACCCAAATGCCAGGCAATCTGCACAACACCAACCCACACAGCTGCTTGCGGGAGGCGGCAGCACACACCTTTAGAATACAACAGAATAAGCCAGGTTAGAAGAGACCTCCAAGCTCATCCAGTCCAACCTAGCACCCAGCCCTAGCCAATGGCACTAAGTGCTCCATCCAGTCTTTTACAATAGAGCGGAGTGGAGTGGAGTGGAGTGGAGTGGAGTGGAGTGGAGTGGAGTGGAGTGGAGTGGAGT
>VWZI01015994.1:1685-12249 GCA_013396835.1 Psilopogon haemacephalus | reverse complement strand
ACCTCCAATGTCATCCAGTCCAACCTATCACCCAGCACTAGCCAATCAACTAGACCATGACACTAAGTGTCCAATCCAGTCTATTAGACTAGACTAGACTAGAAGTAAACGAGGTTGGAAGAGGCCTCCAAAATTATCCAGTCCAACCTAGCATCCTGCCCTAGCCAATGGCACTGAGTGCCCCATCCAGTCTTAGAAAAGAAAAGAAAAGAAGAAAAGAAAAGAAAAGAAAAGAAAAGAAAAGAAAAGAAAAGAAAAGAAAAGAAAAGAAAAGAAAAGAAAAGAAAAGAAAAGAAAAGAAAAGAAAAGAAAAGAAAAGAAAAGAAAAGAAAAGAAAAGAGAAAAGAAAAGAAAAGAAAAGAAAAAAGAAAAGGATGGAATAGAACAAAATAGGCCAGGTTGGAAGAGACCTCCAAACTCATGCAGTCCAACCTATCACCCAGCCCTATCCAATCAACTAGCCAATGGCACTGAGTGCTCCATCCAGTCCTTTCTTGAACACCTCCAGGGACGATGACTCCACCACCAACCTGGGCAGCCTGTTCCAATGCCAGTCACTCTCTATCAAGAACTTCTTCCTAATATCCAGCCTAGACCTCCCCCGGCACTGCTTGAGACTTGTTCTGTTGCTGGTTGCCTGAGAGAAGAGCCCAACCCCACCTGGCTACAACCTCCCTTTAGGTAGTTGTAGACAGCAATGAGGTCAACCCCTGAGCCTCCTCTTCTCTCTTTCAGAAGGCACAGCCTAGGGCAGCAGTCAGCAACTTCCACAATTTAGAGCAAGCGATGTCAGTGCACTAACAATCTACCAAAATCCCACTGTTTAATGACTTTGTTTCCGTAGCTTTTAGAAGCTTTTGACAACACAGAAATAAGACAAGGAATGGAATTTATATTAAAAAAAAAAAAAGAAAGAAAACCTTACTTAATACACATTAAGACAACTGCTCTGTCACTACAGTTCTTTTTAAAGCTCCAGGATGAAGCAAGGTCTCCGCTCATGTAAGATCATCAGATTAATTTGATGATGTTACTGATCACATTGCACACTTAGTCTCAGAAACTCTGACAGACCTCACCTTTTAACTGCTTTTCCTTGAGAACTTCCAAGAAAAAAAAAAAAAAGAGGGAGTGCAGGAGAGGATGCCCATGAGGCTGCCATTTTTAGGAACAAAGGATTTCCAACTCTTCCAAGGCCAGACAGACCTCCTGCCATGTCCATAAACAAAAAAAGCCATTTTCAACCTGATTCCACAGGTATTTAAGGATTTCTCTGTGATTTTTAGGTGTGGTTATTTGCACAGCATCTAAAATAGCTTGAAATAACACAGAGAGAACGCAGAACTTGTCACCATTTTGGTATGAGCTGAGCTTCCCTAAAGCAGAGCTTGGTTTTATCTATGTGGACTTAAGGGTGACATTCAGCTTATGAAGAGATTGTTAGATATGAAACCAAAAATCTTCCTCCTTCAACCATTCTCCCTATACAGACACACATTCTATACAACAATAAATCAGATCAGGCAAAGGAAGAATGCAACCAAGTTTTGGTCCACAGATAGGACACTTAGATACCCTCCTGAACAGAACAGAAGAAAAAATGCTCCTTTGCAACAAGAAAAACGACAGGATGAAAACACTAAGCAAAAATGAATGTGAGGAGCAAGTTCTTCACCATGAGAGTGGTGAGAGCCTGGAATGGGTTGCCCAGGGGAGTGGTTGGGTCCACATCCCTGGAGGTGTTTGTAACCAGGCTGGCAGAGGCTGTGTGCAGCCTGATCTAGGGCAGGGTGTCCCTGGGCATGGCAGGGGGGTTGGAACTGGCTGATCCTTGTGGTGCCTTCCAACCCTGACTGATTCTATGATTCTAAGATAATCCCTGCCTGTAACAATTCATGCCTGACTCCGATCAAATGCTGCATAGAAAGACTTTGAGTGGAGCCAAAGTTTTGAAGCAGACCTTACTTTACCCTAAAGCATTCCTGAAGAAAACAAAGCTGGAGAAGGAGATGCTTTTTTTATTTCTTTTTTTTTACGGCACAGCAAGGTCAACATTTCAGATGCAGGATTGTAATGGATACACAGGTCCAGGTTTTCAGACGTGACAATTGTGGACTATTAATAAACTCTCAGCTGCACGATGCTATTATAGTCCAGAAAAGAAATTTTCATCTTGAATGTGCTCTAGTGCAAGCAAGCAGCAGAGGCATTTGCAAACAGTAGGCGCTATCAAGTGGCACAGGCTTCTTAAGATCTGGGCACTTAATTTCTGCGCCTGAAGGGAGTTGAGTCCTCACTGAAAATCAGAGCCATTGTGAGTAAGGAAAGACTCTGGATGTCAGCTTAGCTCGACCAGGCTCACAAGTCTTTGCCAGACAAAATAAATCAGCTTCAGAAAAATCTCTCCTGCCTTCTTCTGCCTCAACCAAGTGCGAGTTGCTGCCTATTTTAAACCGCTTCAGCCTAACCCAGGGCGCTTGACCTTTTCAGTCACGCATACCACATAGTCCACTCTGACATCAAGGGAAAGTTGTATACCAAAGCCCCTGCCACATAAACAGAATTATTTGTATGGTCAGCCTGCATGTGTGAGGGCAGGGCTGACACCTCCCCTCCAAGTACCAGAGCTGCTGAGGACACGCTGCAGCCTCGAATGCCTCCAAGAAAATACCCTTGAGGCCCCCCAGAAGAATACAAATAACCAAAACTCCTGCCCTTTTAATTTTTTTTTTTTTAAATGGGCAGCTTGGAAATAGAGATGGGAAAAAGCTGCATGTTACAGATTGCTTTGGGAGATTAAGATCTTTCCTGACTGTCTTGAGAAGCAACAAGACAGCAACTTAATTGCACATCTTAAAGTGCAAACTGTGAGCTTACCAAGACCAGAACCCTTTTAGTAATGAAGCTACTGAGGTTTGGGCTTCTAGGTGAACAGTTCCAACAATGTCAGTTGGCCAACTGACATTTAAGTGGCCAACACCTAGATCTTGACCATTACCTAAACAAAGAATGCTGAGGACTAACTATATTATTTTCTTTTTCATTTTCTTTTTGAGCATTCCATAATTCTGAACAAAATTATTTCTGCCAGGCTGAACTTTCTGTTTGATGCCCACAGAAAATTATTAAACTGACTCATTGTCAGCCTGTAAAATAAGTGTCTGCTGCTGAATCAGTTCACTCTGGAAAAATGCCACTTCTAGATGCATGCTCCAGAACTACTTTAGTAATTTCAAGTCTCCGGCACTGGCAGCTATGAACAGTAACTTTCTACAGCTATGAATGAGAATTATGAGACGAAGTTCATGTTAATGAGCACCTTCTGAAAAAGAATATTCTGCAGAAGTCATAAATTATTAAACTGACACACTGCAGCCCTGTAAAAAAAGTGTCTGCTGCTGAATCAGTTCACTCTGGAAAAATGCCACTTCTGGATGCATGCTCCAGAACTACTTTAGTAATTTCAAGTCTCCGGCACTGGCAGCTATGAACAGTAACTTTCTACAGCTATGAATGAGAATTATGAGACGAAGTTCATGTTAATGAGCACCTTCTGAAAAAGAATATTCTGCAGAAGTCATAAATTATTAAACTGACACACTGCAACCCTGTAAAAAAAAGTGTCTGCTGCTGAATCAGTTCACTCTGGAAAAATGCCACTTCTGGATGCATGCTCCAGAACTACTTTAGTAATTTCAAGTCTCCAGCACTGGCAGCTATGAACAGTAACTTTCTACAGCTATGAATGAGAATTATGAGACTAAGTTCACGTTAATGAGCACCTTCTGAAAAAGAATATTCTGCAGAAGTCATAAATTATTAAACTGACACACTGCAACCCTGTAACAGAAGTGTCTGCAGCTGAATCAGCTCTAGGGAGGTGACAACACTAAAACAATTGCACACACAGCATTGTGCTTTCAGGGAAAGAGGCCTGATGAACTGTTAACATTTTTTAACACCTATTCTTGGTTTGAAGACAGTCAGCTGAGCTGAAAGATCTTTGAATTCTATTTCCTTTGGCATTAAGAGGAACAACTACTTAAACAAGAGAAATTGCTTAGTTCAATAAAAGAACCTGGGGGTTCTGTGGGTCACCAGCAAGAGTCATATTTTTAATGGCACTTTTTTTTATTTCTGGTCACTTATTTCATTCTAGAGCAGGCAAGACCAATATTAAAGTTCCAGGTTTCTATTATCCACTAGGTCACTTCTAGCAAACAGAAGGCTTCACTTCCACTCTACTAAAAATTTGTATCCTCTCATTCTAACTGACTGGGAGGATGCTGGAGATGTTGATGCTTCACTCTGGAAAAATGCTAATTCTGGATGCATGCTCCAGAACTACTTTAGCAATTTCAAGTTTCAAGCGCTGGCAGCTATGAACAGTAAATTTCTGCAACTCTGAATGAGGCTTGTGAGACTAAATCCATGTTAAGGAGCACCTTCTGAAAAAGAATATTCTGCAGAAGTCATAAATTATTAAACTAACAAACTGCAAACCTGTAAAAAAAGTGTGTGCTGCTGGATCAGTTCTAGGGGGGTGAAAACACTAAAACAATTGCACACACAGCATTATTTTTCCAGAGAAAGAGGTCTGATGAACTGTTAACATTTTTTAACACCTATTCTTGGTTTGAAGACAGTCAGCTGAGCTGAAAAATCTTTGAATTCTATTTCCTTTGGCATTAAGAGGAAAAACTACCTAAACAAGAGAAATTGCTTAGATGAATAAAAAAAGAAACTGGGGGTTCTGTGGGTCAGCAGCAGTAGTCATATTTTTAATGGCACTTCTTTTTTATTTCTGGTCACTTATGTCATTCTAGAGCAGGCAAGACCAATATTAAAGTTTCAGGTTTCTATTATCCACTAGGTCACTTCTAGCAAACAGAAGGCTTCACTTCCACTCTACTAAAAATTTCTATCTCCTCATTCTAACTGTGACTAGGGAGATGCTGGAGATGTTGATGCTGCATTCTGGAAAAATGCCACTTCTGGATGCATGCTCCAGAACTACTTTAGTAATTTCAAGTCTCCAGTGCTGGCAGCTATGAACAGTAAATTTCTGCAACTCTGAATGAGGATTGTGAGATTAAGTTCAAATTAATGAGCATCCTCAGCAGGTTTGTTGATGACCCCAACCTGTTTGGTGCAGCAGCCAGGCTGGAAGGCAGGGATGGCATCCAGAGGGACCTGCACAGGCTGCAGAAGTGGGCACAAGCCAACCTCAGGAGGTTCAACAAGACCAAGTGCAAGGTCCTGCAGATAGATCGAGGCAATCCCAAGCACCAATCCAGGCTGGGCAGTGAGTGTCTGGAGAGCAGCCCTGAGGAGAGGGACTTGGGGGTGCTGGTGGAAGAGAAGCTGAAGGTGAGGCAGCAGTGTGCACTTGCAGCCCAGAAAGCCAAGCAGAGCCTGGGCTGCATCAGGAGCAGTGTGGACAGCAGGGCCAGGGAGGTGATTCTCCCCCTCTGCTGTGCTCTGCTGAGACCCCACCTGGAGTACTGCATCCAGTTCTGGAGCCCCTATTATAAGGGGACATGCCGCAGCATGTCCAGAGAAGGGCCACAAGGATGCTCAGAGGGCTGCAGCACCTCTGCTATGAGGACAGACAAAGAGTTGGGGCTGTGCAGGCTGCAGAAGAAGAGGCTCCCAGGTGACCTTCTTGTGGCCTTCCAGGATCTCAAGGGGGCTACAGAAAAAGCTGAGGAGGCACTTTTTAGGCTATTAGGTAGTGCCAGGACTAGGGGGAATGGAGCAAAACTGGAGGTGGGGAGATTCAGAATGGGCATGAGGAGGACATTCTTCAGTGGTGAGAGCCTGAAACGGTGGCTGCAGTCAATTCCCTGGAGGTGTTTGCAGCCAGGCTGGCAGAGGCTGTGGACAGCCTGATCTAGGGTAGGGTGTCCCTGGGCATGACAGGGGGGTTGGAAGTGGCTGATCCTTGTGGTCCCTTCCAACCCTGACTGCTTCTATGAGTCTATGATAAGGGCTCCTGGCTCCCTTTCAAATAAGGTGAAGTTGAATTTTCTGTTGGTTTATGCCCGGGATGTTTTGTTGGGGTGGTTGATTCATTTGGTTTTTACACTTCATTGGCCAAGACAAACAATTTGAGGTCGATATTCATTCCTCAGGGCCTACTCCTCTAAAAATAATTTCTGTTAAATTCTGAAAAAAAACCCCAAACATTCTGCAGAAGTCATAAGAAACACACTGACAATCCAAGCTGTAAAAAAGCTGACTCGGGATGGGGGTGGGGGGAAGATTTCTGCCAAGAAACAAACATTTGAGCTTCTTGCTTTGTTTCCCATAAGTCCTTAAAATAAACAGAATTCAGACTACTTACCTAACCAGGTGGCAATAAGAACAGAATCAATTCCCTCTATGGGCTCACATATTCTAGCAACTACTGGGTGTATCTGCTGTGAGAGGTAGTACTGAGTATCAATAGTCAGATTGTCCTGCTTCTGCAACTGTTCCGCCGCATACGCTCGCTGACTGGCACCCAGGTTTGAGCCATCCTGAGACAGGAGACAGACACAAAACAGAGTGGGGGTTAAAAAAAAAAAAAAAAGAAAAAGAAAAACAAAGAGAGAAACTCACATTCAGCCTGGGCAAAGGATTCTGTTTCAAATATCATGCCTTATTTCCACACAAAACGGGTCACACAGTCGCTCTCCAGTGCCAAGTGGTGTCCCTCAAGGGTCAGTACTGAGACCAGTGCTGTTGAACATCTTTGTCAGTGACATGAGCAGAGGAATCAGTGCAGCCTCAGCAAGTTTGCAGATGACACCAAGCTGTGTGGCACAGGAGACTTGCTGGAGGGCAGGGATCCATCCAGAGGGAGCTGCACAGGCTGCAGAGCTGTGCCCAGCCCAACCTCAGGGCATTCAACAAGGCCAAGTGTAAGGTCCTGCACCTGGGTGGGTGCAATCCCAAGCACAAATCCAGGCTGGGTGGGGAATGGCTGGAGAGCAGCTCTGAGGAACAGGACCTGGGGGTCTGGGTGGATGAGAAGCTCAACATGAGCCTGTAGTGTGCACACACAGCCCAGACAGCAACTGTGTGCTGGGCTGCAGCAAGAGCAGCTGTGGGCAGCAGGGTAAGGGAGGGGATTCTGCCCCTTTGCTCTGCTCTCCTCACACCCCACCTGCAGCACTGTCTGCAGTTCTAGAGCCCCCAACACAAGAAGGACATGGAACTGCTGGAGAGAGTCCAAAGGAGGGCCACAAAGATGATCAGAGGTGTGCAGCAGCTGTGCTATGAGGACAGGCTGAGAGAGTTGGGAATTTTCAGCCTGGAGAAGAGAAGGCTTCCAGGAGACCTTACAGTAACCTTCCAGTATCTGAAGGGGCCTACAGGAGGGCTGGGGAGGGACTATTCACAAGCTCTTGTAATGACAGGCAGAGGGGAGATTTAAACGGGATGTTAGGAGGAAGTTCTTTGGAGTGAGAGTGGTGAGACACTGGCACAGGTTGCCCAGGGAGGTTGTGGCTGCTCCCTTCCTGGAGGTGTTCAAGGCCAGGCTGGATTAGGTCTTGAGCATCCTGTTCTAGTGGGAGGTGTCCATGCCTATGGCACAGGGAGGTTGGAACTGGATGATCTTTGAGGTCTCTTCCAACCTAAACCATTCTATGATTCCCTGTCCAATACAAAGCGAAAGAACAAAATCACACTGCTGAGGCTGGCATCGAGTCGCGAGTTTAAGAATGCAAATCCAGCCTGTATTATTGCAGCCTACACGTGCAAATCAGTGAGAGCAGACAGAGTAAACAGTCCCATCTGTCAGTTCTGAAATGCACAATGAAAACACATTGTAACCATCAGCCCGGTTAAAAATATGCGGGGGGCATGCATTTTGGATTCACTCTGTGCTAAGCCCACATTATCATTTTGCACAACAAGCACATTTTAACTTGTGGCTATCCAAAACCATATCTGTTTTGCTGGGAAATTTATACTCTTTTTCTTTTTTTTAAGAAACTAATTGGATGAGTGGTTGTGGTGCTTTAGCAGTTACCTGCCCCCAACCCCACCCCACACACAGAGAATCACAGAATGGTTTAGGTTGGAAGAGACCTCAAAGATCATCCAGTTCCAACCCCCCTGTGCCATAGGCAGGGACACCTCCCACTAGAACAGGTCACCCAAGACCTCATCCAGCCTGGCCTTGAACACATCCAGGGAGGGAGCAGCCACAACATCCCTGGGCAACCTGTTCCAGTGTCTCACCACCCTCACTGCTAAGAACTTCCTCCTAACATCCCATTTGAATCTCCCCTTCACCAGTTTGAACCCGTTCCCCCTCATCCTGTCATTACAAGACCTTGTGAACAATCCCTCCCCAGCCTTCTTGTAGGCCCCTTCAGATACTGGAAGGCTACTATAAGGTCTTCTCAAAGCCTTCTCTTCTCCAGGCTGAGAAGCCCCAACTCCCTCAGCCTGTCCTCATAGCAGAGCTGCTGCAGCCCTCTGATCATTTTCGTGGCCCTCCTCTGGACTCTCTCCAGCAGTTCCATGTCCTTCTTGTGCTGGGGGCTGTAGAGCTGCACACAGTACTCCAGGTGGGGTGTGAGGAGAGCAGAGTAAAGGGGCAGAATCCCCTCCCTTGCCCTGCTGCCCACAGCTGCTCTTGCTGCAGCCCAGCACACAGTTGCTGTCTGGGCTGTGTGTGCACACTGTTGGCTCATGTTGAGCTTCTCATCCACCCAGACCCCCAGGTCCTGTTCCTCAGGGTTGCTCTCCAGCCACTCCCCATCCAGCCTGGATTTGTTCTTGGGATTGCACCCACCCAGGTGCACACACTTTGAAATATCCCAGGCTAGGATTCAGTGGGCTGGAAGTTGACAAATGAAGCTCTGTATTTACAGCTGTGCACAATATACAAGCAGATATTTACAATGTATAACAGATAGTTACAGATATATACAGTGAAAAGGTAATACAGAAACACCACAGCCTTCCCAGATATCTAAATCCCTAAGAGGGGTTTCTAACCACCCCTACCACCTTTCCCTCCTTCCCCAATCCTATCTCTCCAGCTGTTGATGCAGCAGATAGGCAAAGGTAGATTGGCCAGGGGGGTTAGCAGTAGGATAGAGGTTAGTGGAATTATTGATAATCAGCTACAAAAGGCAGGGAGAAAGGAGCCATGCGAGGAGCCAGCCACAGCCCAGAGAGGTCTGAAACTGTCTGACTTATCTATATTTGTGTTACAACTCTTAAAACATCTTTTTTTTCTTTCCCAGCAAAGCTGTGAGTGAAGTGGGATCCTGTGTTTTCAGCTCTCAGCCTATGGTCTAATTTCTCACTCAAATCCTCCAATGAGTGGAGCAGCACAGTGGTCAGAGAACAGACCATCCTTTTGTTGGCAGCAAACAAATGACAGAGGCAACAGTATTGATTTGTAAGAGCACACTCTGAAAGATTTGGAATTGCTGAGAGAAACACCTGATGCCATCTGGAGCCAAGAGAGGAACATCACTCCAAGAGCTGAAGAGCATACACTACATTCTCCTCCAACTTCAAAGAGGAAGATGAGGAGAAAATAATTCAATTTGTGAAGGCAATAATTAAACTGAAAAGAGTGTTGATGGGAGGAATGAAGCTGCAGGTCTAAGAAGGGTGGAATTCTTCCTGGATAAATGTGGCTGGGTCTGCGGAAATGCATTCCCAACTACCCTGTGGAATTTCACTTTTAATAATGTGTGTCAGAAATCTTAGAGCAGAACTTAAAGGGATATTTTAGCAGTCATTCAAGGAGAGAAGTATGAGGCAGGGATTAACAGCAGAATTTTTTTTTTTTTTTTGCTAAGTACAGAGTCTTCTTTTGTCTTTGTATTATGGCAAAGTGAAATGAATGCTAATAGGAACGTATGACACTTTTCATTTTTCAGTTAAGACGAGCCACTGGCTTCAATGGGGTCAGCAACCATGGACTGCAAACCCATCACTAATAAAGGCAGACTGCAAACCATTGGTCCCTCCTACTCCTTTCAAACAACTTAGTATTCAGAACGAAATTAATTTGGGACTATTCAGCTCTTCCAGCTGCTTTGCAAAAATAATTACAATGCAATTCCTTCTGCTCCCTTCTTTCAACAAGTACATTCTTCTCTTCTATTGTGCCATTGCTTAGCCATGCCCGTGGCCCAGCTCTCCTAAGCCTTGGCAGCTTCATCACAAAAGGCTAAGAACTCTCAATTAAAGAGAATAAACTGTCTCCCAGCTTTTCATGATGAAGGAGCTGAAACAGTGCTCCCCTGCAGAAGTCATGTTGCCACAGTCCATCAGTTTACCATAAGAGATCATAGAATGATTTAGGTTGGAAGGGACCTCAAACATCATCCAGTTCCAACCCCCTTGTGCCACAGGCAGGGACACCTCCCACTAGAACAGGATGCTCAAGGACTCATCCAACCTGGCTGTCAACACCTCCAGGGAGGGAGCAGCCACAACATCCCTGGGCAACCTCTGCCAGTGTCTCACCACTCTCACTCCAAAGAACTTCCTCCTAACATTCCGTTTAAATCTCCCCTCTGCCAGATTAAACCCATTACTCCTC
>VWZI01015991.1:0-16513 GCA_013396835.1 Psilopogon haemacephalus | reverse complement strand
AAAAAAAAAAAAAAAAAAAAAAAAGAAAAAAAGAAAAAGAAAGAAAAAACCAAAACCCCAACCCCAACCCAACCCCAACCCAACCAATCAAGGAATGGAGGTCGTTTGGTTTTTGTTTTCCCAAAGCTGCAGTGTGAAAAGACTATAAATTGGGGTTTTTTTTCCATACACATGGATGGGTTTTGCTCTCCTTTTTTTTCTCTCTGCTATAGGAAATCCCAGTGGAGCTCTAAGGAATGGAGACGTAAAAAGGTTCCTGGAGGAGGGGAGGGAGATGGTGCCCCACGAGCAGGCCTAGTTCTCTGCACCCTCTGCAGCATCACATTCCTCTCCTGCGCTGTCTGATGTCCATAGCTGCCAAGAGAAGCAGAGCAGAGTCAGCTCCCACCCCTCACACCTCCCTCCCCTGGGGTCCTCAAGGGCCAGAGGAAGGCTGAAGATCATCCAGCTCCAAGCCCCTGCCCTGGGCTCTGCCACAGGCCTGCAGCTGGCTGATCTGCAAGGTCCCTTCCAACCCAGCTGCCAGAGAGCAGCTTCACTGGATGGAGGTGCTGAGGAAGGAACCCCCATGGCAGGGGTGCTCACAGCAGCCAGCACTGCTCTGATGGAGGTGCTGAGGAAGGAACCCCCATGGCAGGGGTGTTCACTGCAGCCAGCACTGCTCTGATGGAGGTGCTGAGGAAGGAACCCCCATGGCAGGGGTGCTCACAGCAGCCAGCACTGCTCTGATGGAGGGGCTGAGGAAGGAACCCCCATGGCAGGGGTGCTCACAGCAGCCAGCACTGCTCTGATGGAGGTGCTGAGGAAGGAACCCCCATGGCAGGGGTGCTCACAGCAGCCAGCACTGCCCACTGGGGTGCAGTGGGTGCCACAGGGGAACTGCCCAACACCCAGAGCAACTGGGGGGCCCAGTGGGCTCCTCTCTGCCGTGGTTCATGTTAGGACAGGCTCAACCCACTCATTTTCATGCTCAATGCACTGAAATGCCTGAGCTGCTCTGGCAAAGGAGCAGCAGGAAAAGGAGCAGAGCAGGGATGCACAAGAGAGGCTTTGTGCCCAGGGGAGGCACTAGGGAGCCTGGGGGGGAATCACTGCCCCAGCACAGGCCTCTCTTTCTGCCTCCCTTGTTGGTCTTCAGCTGGCTGCATGCTCCTGCCCCACAGCAAAGCCAGCAGTGAGCTGCCCAAGCTGCTGCCGGGCACTGCACTGAGTGCTGCAAGGTGGAACCTAGGGCAGGGGCAATGTCCTGGAGCCACACGAGGCTGCAGCACAGCTTGGCATGGGCAGGGAGCTGGGGGCAGGGGCAGGGCACTCACTGTGAGGTTGTCCCTAAGCAGCTGCATGATGAGGGTGCTGTCTTTGTAGGAGTCTTCATTGAGCGTGTCCAGCTCTGCGATGGCCTCGTCGAATGCCTGCAGCAACAAACAGCCTCAGCACACTGCCAACAGCCAGCAGCAGGGGCAGTGCCAGCAGCAGGGGCAGTGCCAGTGCCACAGCTCCTGCCCTCTGCTGCTGTGTCTCACGGGAGGCTCAGCCGAGGCCCACCCAGGCTGTGCTCAGCACTGCTCCCGGTCCCTCGTCCGTCCCCGTGGTGGCCTGGCTGAGGCCTGCTCAGGCCACCCTGTCCCCAGCAGCCCTCTCCCTGTCTCTCACCGTCTTGGCCAGCGTGCAGGCCAGCTCGGGGTTGTTGAGGATCTCGTAGTAGAAGACAGAGAAGTTGAGGGCCAGCCCCAGGCGGATGGGGTGTGTGGGCTGCATCTCCTTCTTGCTGATGTCGAAGGCCTCCTGGTAGGCTCCCTGCGAGTTCTCAATTGTCTCTGCAGGGGGGCACAGGGCAGGGCTCAGGGGGGGCACCAGAGTGTGCCAGCCTGGCAGCTGCCCAGCAGCCTGCCCCCAGCCCACCTGGGACAGCAATCACCAAGGCTCTGGGGAGGAGCAGCCTCTGAGACCCAGCGCAGCCCCTGGCCACTGCCACCAAGGCCACCAAACCCCAGCTGGCTGCAGCCTGCTCTTGGGAGCTGCAGAGAACAATGAGCTCTGCCCTCAGCCTCCTCTGAGGGAGCTGCAGAGAGCAATGAGCTCTGCCCTCAGTCTGCTCTGAGGGAGCTGCAGAGAGCAATGAGCTCTGCCCTCAGCCTCCTCTCAGGGAGCTGCAGAGAGCAATGAGCTCTGCCCTCAGCCTCCTCTTCTCCACACCAACCCCCCCCAGCTCCTTCAGCTGCTCCTCCCCAGCTCTGCTCTCCAGACCCTGCCCCACCTTTGCTGCCCTTCTCTGGCCCTGCTGCAGCCCTGCAGTGTCTTTACAGTGCAGCTGCCGCAGGGACAAAACACAGGGAGTGAAGGAAGCTGCTCCACAGCAAAGTGTTGAGGAGGCAGAAGCCAGCCAGAAGGCAGCAGCCAGAGCCAGGGAGGTGACTGCACTGCTTGAAGGGCTATGAGAGGTGGGGTACAGCCCCCACAGCTGTGCAGGGACCCAGAGAGCAGGGCAGAGCACAGCTGCAGCTCCCCCTCCCTGCCCACTGCAGAGCCTGCAGCTGCAGCTCCCCCTCCCTGCCCACAGCAGAGCACAGCTGCAGCTTCCCCTCCCTGCCCACAGCAGAGCACAGCTGCAGCTTCCCCTCCCTGCCTGCTGCACTGAGGGGTGCTCAGGCCTGGAGCTGCAGATGGCAGCTGCAGTACAACTGCTGCCACTCAGCCACCCTGCTGGGATGTGTGAGGCACAGGTGGGAAGGAACCTCTGGAGACCACCCAGCTCCAGCAGGGCTCCCTCAGCAGCTTGCCGAGGGGCTGGAAGGTCTCCAGGGTAGGAGACTGCAGAGCCTCTGCTGGCAGCCTGCTGCAGGCCTCAGCACCCTCCCACCAAAGGAGCTCCTCCTGCTGCTGAGGGCAGGGGCAGCCAGGGCAGCACTCACAGGGGCAGCACTCACAGGGGCAGCACTCACAGGGGCAGCACTCACAGGGGCAGCACTCACAGGGGTAGCACTCACAGGGGCAGCACAAGCCAGGGCAGCACTCACAGGGGCAGAAGGAGCCAGGGCAGCACTCACAGGGGCAGAAGGAGCCAGGGCAGCACTCACAGGGGCAGCACTCACAGGGGCAGATGCAGCCAGAGCATCACTCACGTTTTCTGTCATCCCCACAGGCAACTTCAGCCAGGTACCGGAAGTAGTCTCCCTTCATCTTCAGGTAGAAGACCTTGCTCTCGGGGTTGGTGGCATTGGCTATCAAGTACTTGTCCAGCAGCTCCTGTGGCACAGAGAGAGCACAGGGACAGTCACAGGCAGCAGAGCCACCCAGCCCTGACCCCACAGGGACAGCCGCAGGCAGCAGAGCCACCCAGCCCTGACCCCACAGGGACAGTCACAGGCAGCAGAGCCACCCAGCCCTGACCCCACAGGGACAGTCACAGGCAGCAGAGCCACCCAGCCCTGACCCCACAGGGACAGTCACAGGCAGCAGAGCCACCCAGCCCTGACCCCTCCTGCTCTGCAGGGCCCCTGGCACAGGCTGTCCCCAGCAGGGACAAGCCTCGGGCAGGCACAAAGCCAAGGAGCTGCCTCAGGCACTCAGCACCCTGCCGGGCAGGCCCAGGAAAGGCCTCCCTGACCCAGCCTCCAGGCCACACTCCCCTGCCACAAATGGTCTGGCAGAGGAGGGAGCTGCACAGAGCAGCAGCTGGTGCTGGTGCTGGCTGCAGGAGGCCTCTGCCATCAGCCAGCCCAAGCCTGCCCTGCTGGGGCTGAGCCACAGCCCTCAGCACCACAGCTGTGCCCTGCCAAAGCCTGCAGGGGTGGGCGTGCAGCAGCTCCTCGGGCAGCCTCTGCCTCTTTGCCTCCTGGTGGTGCTGGGGCAGGGCCAGGGCAGGCAGAGAGGCTGGGCAAAGTTAGGACCAGCTGCTGCCTGCCAGCCTGCAGCTGCCTGTGGTGGGAGCTGTGCCCATGGCTCGTGGGTAAGGCACCTCCAGCCCACCCAGAGGCCAAGGCTCCCTGCCAGGAGAGCTGCCAGCTGTGGGGCACTGCAGCAGCTGGATCCCTGCTGCCACTCAGCTCTGCAGGTGGCACAGCTGCAGCAGCAGAGCACTCAGCAGGCCCTAGGGAATCTGAGCTACACTCACTGTGCCCTGGCACTGCTCAGCTACTCAGCAGCACCTCCCAGGGCCAGCTCAGCTGGAGGACAGCCCTGACCTGCTGCTGGGACTGCTGACAGCAGCTCCTACTGACAGCCTGAGGGCAGGCTGAGCCTGCAGGTGGAGAAGGGTGGGGAGGCCCTGGCACAGGCTGCCCAGGGACACTGGCACAGGCTGCCCCCTCCCTGCTCTAGGGTAGGGTGTCCCTGGGCATGGCAGGGGGTTGGGACTGGCTGCTCCTTGTGGTCCCTTCCAGCCCTGACTGATTCTATGGTTCTGTGAAATCCACTCTTCATCTTCAGAGAGGGGAGAGGTGGATTGGTGCCAGGCTGCTGCCAGGCTGCTGTGGCAGCCGTGGGGCTGTTCCATTTCCTTTGTTCCCCTGCAGTGGCAGCCACTCTTCAGGTGCCAGCACTGCTGCATTTCCATTGCCCTTTTGGCTGCCTCCCCAGACCTGCTCCTGCACTCACAAACAGAATAGAATAGAATCAGGAAGGCTGGAAGAGACCTCCACAAGCTCATCCAGCCCAACCTCTCCCCCAGCCCTATCCCATGGCACTCAGTGCCCATCCAGGCTTTGCTTCAACACCTCCAGGGATGGGGACTCCACCACCTCCCCTGCAGCCCATCCCAATGCCAATCACTCTCTGCCAACAACTTCCTCCTAACATCCAGCCTGAACCTGCCCTGCCACAGCCTGAGCCTGTGTCCCCTCCTGCCCCAGGAGCAGGCAGCCAGGGGCATGCAGCTTGGCTCACTGCTGCCTGGAGAGCAAGCCCCAGGGGCACAGCCCAGCACTGGCAGAGGCAGAGGAGCTGCCTGCAGGCACAGCTCCTGCCCTAGCACCCAGGCAGCCTCTCCTCTCTGGGCAGCCTGGGCCACAGCTCTGCCACCCTCACTGCAAGGATCTTTCTCCTCACAAGGAGCTGAAACCTTCTCTGTTCCAGTTGGTGTCCATTGCTCCTTGGCCTATTGCTGTGCATCACCCACAAGATCTTGGTCCCCTCCACCTGACACCCACCCCTCAGAGATTTGCACACATTGATCAGGTCCCCTCTCAGCCTTCTCCCCTCCAGACTAACCAGCCCCAAATGATGAAGGAGAGGGCTTGAAGCCTTCCCACCCCACACATGTCTTCTCCTGCCCAGGTTCCACAGAATCACTGAATTTTGGGGTTGGAAGGGACCTCTTGAGACCATCCGGTCCAACCCAGCACCCACAGGGCCCACACAGCCCTGAACAGCTCCAGGGCAACCTGGAGAGGCTGGCACCAAACAGAGCCCCCAGGCTGCCCCTTCTAAGGCTCTGGGAAGAGCCCCCAGGCTCAGCACAGTGAACTGAGCACCTCCTGCATGGCTGGGAGGGGCAGAAGGATGCCACCACTGCCCCACTTGTGCTGCTCTCTCCCAAGGCTCAGCTGCCAGCACCTCTGGCAGCAGAGAGGAGTTCAGAGCCAGCTTGGGCACTGTGCATGCAGGCTGCTCTGGGGGCCCCAAGCACCCCGAGGCAGTGTGAGCAGAGTGAGGCTCACGTCCAGAGAGCCCTCCTGGCTCTCTGCAGCTCCCAGAAGGCAAGGTGGAGCCAAGGAACAAGTGACAGGAGATGAAATGGCCTCAGGTTGCCCAGGGAAGGTGCAGGTTTGGTATGAGAAGAAAGTTTGTTGTCTGGAAGGGTTCTCCAAGCCTGGCCCAGGCTGCCCAGGAAGGTGATGGAGTCCTCAGCCCTGGAGGTGTTTCCCAGAGGCAGAGCTGTGGTGCTGAGGGCCATGGCTCAGCCTGGGCAGAGTCAGGGAATGGTTGGGCTGGAGGACCTGAGAGGGCTTCTGCAGCCAGCACAGCCCTGTGGCTTGGGGACCCAAAGGTCCCTGCACACAGCCCAGGGCACAGATGCAGGAACCAGCTCAGCTCCAGGCATCTCCTACTGACCTCCAGCAGCCTAAGGTCCATTCTCTGAGCAAGCCAAGGAAGCCCTCAGCATGCTGAGCTGAGGCCACTGCAGGCACTCACAGAGTCACAGTGCCAGGCAGCCACAGGGCCAGGCAGCTGCTGACAGCTCAGCAGGGCCCTGGCAGCACACTGCTGTGCCAGGCCTGCATCATTGCCACCTGCATCTCTCACCAGCTCAGCACACCACAGCCTTGCTTCTGCCCCACCAAAGCCAGCTGCAGCAGCAGCAGGGATGCTCTGCAGCAGCAGCAGGGATGCTCTGCTCCCTGAGCTGAGGGAGCTGGGTGGAGGTTGGTGTGGAGCAGAGGAGGCTGCAGTCAGGGGGGGTTGGGCTCTGCTCCCAGACAGTGAGTTACAGGAGAGGCTGGGGCTGGCAGGGGCTGGCAGGGGCTGGCAGGGACTGGCAGGGACTGGCAGGGACTGGCAGGGACTGGCAGGGCAGTGCTGGGGTGCTCATCCCTGCAGGTGCTTCAGGTGCTGAGGAGCTCAGGGCCATGCTCCAGCAGCTGTGTGCATGAGCTGTGATGTTCTTGCTGGGCTCCTGCTGCCCCTCCTCTCCCAGCAGCCTGCAGGAGCTCCCTGCCTTGGCAGCTGTGCCCTGCCTGGGGCCCGAGCTCAGAGCCTGGTGGCCCTGGAAGCCCAGGGGTGACCCAGGAGGTGCTCCTCCTGCCCATCACCCAACCTGCCCCGAGGGAACCCAACCTGTCTGCCAGTGCCCAGAGAGATGCCCTCAGGCCATGCTGCAGCCTTTGTCACCAGGGACCAACCTCACAGGTGACCTTGCTGGAACCACCTCTGCGGGCCAGGGAGCCTTGGCCCTGCTGCTGAGCCTCTGCTGCCTGCTCCCCTCCCAGACCCCTTCTGCTACCACTCTGGAGAGAGTAAACCACTCCACACCTCCTGCGGAGGGGCTGGGACAGGCAGGGCAGGGGAGGGGAGGGAGGCTGTCTGGCTGGCTGTCTGTCGGGCAGGGCAGGGCAGGCTGTCTGGCTGTCTGTCAGGCAGGGCAGGGGATGCTGCCAGCCCCAGCAGAGCCTCCCAGGTGCATATGAGCAGAGCTGCAGGCGAGGCAGGGTCAGAGGTGTGTGCAGGGCCCAGCAGGCTCCCACAGCAGCCCCCCACAGCAGCCCCTGCAGCAGCAGGCTCTGGTGAATGCAAGGCCAGCACAGAGTGCTGCAGCAAGGAACAAGCTTTGGCCAGGCTGGGCAGGGGCAGACCAGGCCCTTGCTTGCTCTCCCTGACTGAAACACAGGCAGGAGCAAGGAGCAGTGTCCCAAACCAGGCAGGACCCTCCAGCTGCCAGGGCTTTGCAGCTGATGCTTTGGGGGTGCAGAGAGCCACAGGGCCTGGCACCCACCCTGGCTCCACTGCCTGCTGCTGCCGTGGGGCAATCTGAGTGGCCCAGCTGTGTGCCCAGCTGCAGCACTCAGCACAGGCCTCCTGCAGCTCCCTGCAGCTGTGCTCCTTCCTGCAGCGTGCAGCAGCAGACAGGCCCCTGAGCTCCAGCACCCTGCTGCTCCCAGCAGGCCTCCCCCAGCCCCTGCCCAGCCTGGCCTCAGGATGGGGATGCCCATGCAAGGCAGAGCAGCGAGCCAGAGCCACCCAGCAGCTGCCAGGCCAGGCAGTGGCACTGCACACCCAGCTGGCACCCCAGGGGCTGTGTGCTCTCACCTGGCAGCCCTTCAGCAGCTGGCCTGGGGGCTGCAGGAGGTCAGGGCAGCAGGCAGGGACTGCACACAACAGAGGCCTCAGCTGCCAGCACAATTCTTGCACCATCTTCAGTTGGGCTTTAAGCTTTCAGCCCCTGCAGGAGCCTGAGAGCAGACAGGGGCTGGAGGTGACCCCCAGAAGCCCCTTCCACCCCAGAGCACTCTGTGGCCCTGGGCTGTGCTTCTGCAAGTATCAGCACTCAGGTGTGAGGAGAGCTGAACCCTCTCCTCTAAGGGCAGCCCTCCAGGGGCAGGCCCTCGAGAAGGACAAAAGCTAACAGAAGGAGAAAAGAATAAAGATGAGCAAGTTGAGTCCAGACCATGAACTGAAATTCCAGGCTGAAGCACTATGAGCTGGGGAAGATTCAGACATGGAGCTCCACCACTCCAGCTCTGCTGGCCCCAGCAGGACACAGCTGCTGCAGTGAGCCCAGGAGGCCACAAAGATGCTGTCAGGGCTGGAGCAGCTCTGCTGTGAGCACAGGCTGAGGGAGCTGGGGGGGTGCAGCCTGCAGAGGAGAAGGCTCCAGGGGCACCTCAGAGCTGCTGCCACTGCCTGAAGGGATCCTGCAGGAAGGCTGCAGAGGGACTTGTGCTGGGGGGGCCTGAGACAGGCCAAGGGGCAATGGTTTGGAGCTGAGGCACAGCAGGGTGAGGCTGGAGATGAGGAAGAAGTTGTTGAGTGTGAGGGTGGTGAGAGCCTGGCACAGGCTGCCCAGGGAGGCTGTGGCTGCCTCCTGCCTGGGGGTGTTGAGGGCCAGGCTGGATGAGGCCTTGAGCAGCTGAGTCTGGCTGAGAGGTGTCCCTGGGCAGGGTGGGGAGGTTGGGGCAGCTCTGAGGTCCCTGCCAGCCTATGATTCTGTGCTCTCCCACTCACCTGCCCAGCAGTAAGGCTGGTGTGGGGCAGGAGCAGGCAGTGGTGTCAGCCCAGGAGCCAGCCAGCAGCATTTGTTTCAGCCTGCAGAAGGTGACCTGAGGCAATCCCTGAGCCCCAAGCCCTGCTGGGACAGCTAAGCCCAGTGCCAAGCAGCAGTGACCCCAGGCTCTGGTGTGCTCAGCCTCCCCCAGGGCCAGAGACAGCTGTGCCCCTGCTCAGTGCCAGTCCCAGCCCTGCACCAGCTGCCACACCAACTGCCCATGCCCCCAGGCCCCTACAGCACAGCAAAAGCCTGCCCAGGACAAGAACTCTGCTCCACTGCTGACAGCAGCAGCAAGCAAGACCCAGAGACTGCTCTGTGCTGCAGGCCAAGGGTCACAGCAGGGGAGAGGAAAAGCCCCAAGAGGGCTGTGCTGAAAGCTGCTTCCTCAGCTGCCAGCAGAGTTCAGCTGACACAAGGAACCTGTCTGCTGCTCCCAGGAAACCCTGCCCTGGTTCCAGTGCCTCTGCTGCCCTCCAGGTTACCTTCCAGCAGCTGGGGCTAAGCTGCTGCAGCTACAACTGAGCACTGCCTGCTCCTGTTGGAACAGAATGGAGGACAAGCAGAAGGGCACTGAGATTTTTGTTGTCATTTTTACTAGCATTTATCCTTCCTTCTTTATGCAGAGCAGTAGTAACAGCACTGGGGGGAAGGAGAGGGGAGCTGGCAGGAGCAGCACCACTCCTGCTTGCTCTCAACAATGAGCTCTGCAGCCTCGTGGAGGATCAGACATTTAGGAGCATCCTCCCAGGCTGCAGCCAGTCAAAAGTGGAAGCAGAGACACCTTAGGGCTCCAGGCTGGCTGCGGGCAGGGCTGCAGGGGAGAGGGAAGGATCAGCAGCACAGGAGATGCTGCTGGGCGGTGTGAGAGGTTCAGGAAGCCCTGCCCAGCTCTGCAACGCTCGCCTGAGACACTGCAACACTGCAGTGCCCAACAACAGCTGCCTGAAAGCTACAGCTCACACACACCCAAAACTAACCTGAAGCTTCGGCTGGGGAAAGCAGCAGCAAGGAAGCAGCAGCAAGGAAGCAGCAGCAAGGAAGCAGCAGCAAGGAAGCAGCAGCAAGGAAGCAGCAGCAAGGAAGCAGCAGCACAGAGCTGTCCCCAGGCCCTGCTGAGCTTTGCCACGGCAACCTCAGCAGCTCTCAAACTGAGGCAAGCTGTGATCAGCTCTCACTGCCTCTGCTCCAGGAGCAGCTCTCAAACTGAGGCAAGCTGTGATCAGCTCTCACTGCCTCTGCTCCAGGAGCAGCTCTCAAACTGAGGCAAGCTGTGATCAGCTCTCACTGCCTCTGCTCCAGGAGCAGCTCTCAAACTGAGGCAAGCTGTGATCAGCTCTCACTGCCTCTGCTCCAGGAGCAGCTCTCAAACTGAGGCAAGCTGTGATCAGCTCTCACTGCCTCTGCTCCAGGAGCAGCTCTCAAACTGAGGCAAGCTGTGATCAGCTCTCACTGCCTCTGCTCCAGGAGCAGCTCTCAAACTGAGGCAAGCTGTGATCAGCTCTCACTGCCTCTGCTCCAGGAGCAGCTCTCAAACTGAGGCAAGCTGTGATCAGCTCTCACTGCCTCTGCTCCAGGAGCAGCTCTCAAACTGAGGCAAGCTGTGATCAGCTCTCACTGCCTCTGCTCCAGGAGCAGCTCTCAAACTGAGGCAAGCTGTGATCAGCTCTCACTGCCTCTGCTCCAGGAGCAGCTCTCAAACTGAGGCAAGCTGTGATCAGCTCTCACTGCCTCTGCTCCAGGAGCAGCTCTCAAACTGAGGCAAGCTGTGATCAGCTCTCACTGCCTCTGCTCCAGGAGCAGCTCTCAAACTGAGGCAAGCTGTGATCAGCTCTCATTGCCTCTGCTCCAGGAGCAGCTCCTGCAGCAGCAGGGCCCAGAGCACCACCAGACACATGCCTGGAGGGGCAGGTGGAGTCTGCTCAAGTTCCTTCTCAGCAGCAATCTGAGGAGCAGATGATCACTGCTGTCCCCTAGAAGGGCTGGAGCAGCTGATTCCTGGGGGTCCCTTCCAACCTGGCAGCCTGAGGGCCTGTGATTAACTCAAGCTAAGCAGCTTCAGGAGGACTCTGGGCTATGACTCATAAAGAATGATTCAACAGCAGCTCTGCATTGCCAAGGAATTAGTCAGCCAACAGAGGGACTTCAAGAAGGCCTCCCAGTGTACCTTGCACATCAAATATTTGTTTGATCAAGTCATTTCTTCCTTACAGAGCCACTCCTGACTGAAAGACAGCTCAGAAGAGCAGTCACAAAGGGTTCAGGTCACATTTACTCCTACTGGCAAGGCAGGGAGCTAAAGAGATGTCCTCAAGGCTTGGCATGAGAGGGAGCATCTCTCTGGGACCTTCATTTCATACAGTCCTGGAATGACCCTGGTTGGAAGTGACCTCAGAGCTCATCTCCAATCTCCACATCATGCCCAGGGACACCTCTCAGCCAGACTCAGCTGCTCAAGGCCTCATCCAGCCTGGCCCTCAACACCCCCAGGCAGGAGGCAGCCACAGCCTCCCTGGGCAGCCTGTGCCAGGCTCTCACCACCCTCACACTCAACAACTTCTTCCTCATCTCCAGCCTCACCCTGCTGTGCCTCAGCTCCAAACCATTGCCCCTTGGCCTGTCTCAGGCCCCCTCAGCACAAGTCCCTCTGCAGCCTTCCTGCAGGATCCCTTCAGGCAGTGGCAGCAGCTCTGAGGTGCCCCTGGAGCCTTCTCCTCTGCAGTTTTTCTCCCAGTTTCTGTGCCAAGCTCACTGTGGCTGTTTGCACTCTGAGGTGCTGAAACTGCAGTTCAGGGCACAGCTGAGCCAAGGCCTTCCCAGGTAGCTGGGGAACTCCTCACAGGGCAAAGCAGAAAGCTGCTCCCTGCATGCCAGGCTGGAAGGGCCCCCAGGGCTCCCCTGGCCCTGCCTTGGCAGGTGCTGGTGGAGCTGGCAGGAGCTGGCCCAGCAGCCTGGGCAGACAGGGAGCTGCCTGCTCAGCCAGCAGCCCCTGGCACTGGGGGCAATGTGTGCAGGAAGCTCTGTCCCCAGCTGAGGCATTTCATCTGGAGGAGCTGGGCCACAGCTACAGCAGGGAAAAAAGACCTTTGGAAAAGCTGTTGGCAGAGTGACTAAGAGCAGTCCCACTCCACCCAGCACAGCCACCCCTGCTCACCCCAACCTTTCCACGCTCCCTGCCAGCAGCAGCTTCACTTCAGCTGCCTCCACTCAAGTCCAAAAGCATCCCCAGAGTCACAGAATCAGTCAGGGCTGGAAAGCACCACAAGGATCAGCCACCCCCAACCCCCCTGCCATACCCAGGGACACCCTACCCTAGAGCAGGCTGCCCACAGCCTCTGCCAGCCTGGCCAAAAACACCTCCAGGGATCTGGCCCCAAACACCTCCCTGCAGGGGCAACCCATTCCAGCCTCTCACCACTCTCATGCTCAACAACTTCCTCCTCACTTCCAGCCTCAATCTCCTCACCTCCAGCTTTGCTCCATTCCCCCCAGTCCTGTCACTGCCTGAGATCCTCCAAAGTCCCTCACCAGCTTTTTTTGTAGCCCACTTCAGATCCTGGTCCCTGGGAGCCTCCTCTGCTCCAGCCTGCCCAGCAGTTCATCCCTGAGGGTCAGCTGAAGAGATCTAGCAGCAGTAGTGAGAAGAAATGGCCCTTCAAAGGAGGAGCCAAGCCCACCCCGTGGCTCAGCTCTGGGAAGCAGCTCTTTGTGTACTGTGAGTTCCAGCCCCTGGGATGCTGACTCATGGATCAGAGGAGGAAAGGGAGAGGAGATCAGAACTGCACAGGGCTCTCTGAGGGAGTGAAAAGCCCCAGGCTGGCAGTGGGGAGCTGCCATCTCCTGCCCAGCAGGGCAGCACTGCAGGGACCCAGCTGGGGTGAGGTACTCACTGCCTTCTGCCACCTTCCAGCTGAGGAGGGCCCAAGGTGAGAGCAGAGGAAGGCAGGAGGGCACTGAGCCCCTGCTGCCCACCACTGCATGCAGGGAGCCTCAGCCTCCCTCTGAGGGAGGTGCCACAACCTTCTCTAACAGCTACTTCTGGGCAGCAGATGAGGTCTGACAGTGAGCCTCACACTGAGGTGCCAAGAGCTTAGCTCTGGAGCACTGAGGAGAGGCCTCCAAGGGCAGTGCCAGCAGCAGGGTTAGTGAAACCCCTGCCTCACAGCAGCTCCATCCCTGGCACCCAGGGGAAGGTGACAGCACAACTGCACTGCACAAAGCTGCTCTGCAGGCCCCTGGGCAGCCTGCTCCAGTTGGAGGAGTGCCCACTGCAGGGGGTGGGACCAGATGACCTTGCAGGGTCCCTACCAACCCGATGCCACCTGTGAAATGTGTTAAGGAATGAACTGACTCATGAAGCTCATCAATTCCCAAGTTCTTTTCATTCACAGTCAGCTCACTGGGAGTGATTTAGCCAAGCAAACCATTCCCAAGCCCAAAGCATGCAGGTGGCAGCAGGCAAAGGTGCACGAGGGCATCCTCAGCACAACCCAAAGCAGCAGCAAAATTCAGTCACTGCCAAACCAGGCAGATTTCACTTCAGCTCTCCTCAGCCAGTCTAGAGGAGTCACCTCAAAGCTGCTTCCTCCCAGAACTGCTTCTTCCTCTTTGGTGTTAGCAACATTAGGCACCAGAAAAGCCAACCCCAGCAAACGGTACCCAGGGCAGCAACAAAGCACTGCAGAGCCTCACAGCTGCACAGCTGCCTGCTGCCACAGCTGCCTGCTCACATCAGAGAGCCATGGGATGGCCTGGGCTGGGAAAGGCCTCTGAGGTCACCCAGCCCAGCACCACCATGGCCACAGGTGCCATGGGCACACGGGACTGGGACACCTCCTGCCATGAGGACTCCATCACCTCCCTGGGCAGCCTGCCAGTCCCTCACCACTCCTGCACCAAAGACATTTTTCCTCCTTTCCATCACTCCAGGCCCTAAGCTGAGGCCCAGCAGCCTGCATGCTACTGCCATGTGTCAGCCCCCACCACAGTGCAGCTCTGCTGCCCACAGTGACTGCAGCCTGCTGCTGGGGTGCCCTGGCAGTCTGCACCCCTTCCTAAATGCTTCTTAAAGGGCTCCCCTTGAGAGGTCAGCTGGAGTCAGACCAAGGCAGTTCTCACAGGTCTTTATTTGCCATCCTTACTCCAGAAAATAGCATTCTGTATGGAAACTACATCATCAAAGCATCTCTGCAGGAGCCCTGGAGAGTACTTTTGTGTCTGAGAAGAAAATGAAATGCGCACCCAGCTCCTCTGCATGCTCTGAATACAGAGAGAGGAGACTCTCAGCTCAGCTCATCTTATCTTATGAAGAGAGAAACTCTGTGAGCACGGCACAGGCAGGAGGCTGAACTCCCTGCAACACCACACATGGAGCACCCCACCCAAACTCAACCTCCAAACACACTGCACTGGACTACCCCAAATGCCTCTGCAGACCTGGGGCACACAGCAGAGTGCAGATCAGCATCCTCCTCCCCCCACCCCTGCAGCACTTCCTGCACTGACCTCCCCTGGCCCAGCACAGCCACGGTTAGGTTGGAAGAGACCTTCAAGATCATAGAGCCCCCAACCAGCAGAGGGGAGCAGAGGAAGGTTCCCCCCAAACCCAGCAGAGGGGAATGAACCCCCACCCAGCCCAGCAGAGGGCAGGGAGCACACCCCCAGCCCAGCAGTCCTCAGCCCAGGTCTCAGCGTTAATCTCTGGTTGTGGCTGTGCCCCTCCCGGGGGTGTCTAAGGCCTGAGCCCAGCTGAGGTGTCCTTGGTCAGGGCAGGCTCAGGTCAGTCCCCTCCAGCCCACAGCCCTGCACAGCAGCCCCGAGTCAGGCCAAAGCTGCTGTCCCCGGGCCCAGCTGAGGTGTCCTGGGGCAGGGCAGGCTCAGGTCAGTCCCCTCCAGCCCACAGCCCTGCACAGCAGCCCCGAGTCAGGCCAAAGCTGCTGTCCCCGGGCCCAGCTGAGGTGTCCTGGGGCAGGGCAGGCTCAGGTCAGTCCCCTCCAGCCCACAGCCCTGCACAGCAGCCCCGAGTCAGGCCAAAGCTGCTGTCCCCGGGCCCAGCTGAGGTGTCCTGGGGCAGGGCAGGCTCAGGTCAGTCCCCTCCAGCCCACAGCCCTGCACAGGGCCAAAGCTGCTGTCCCCGGGCCCAGCCCCCACTCACCAGCACGGTGGTGCAGATGGACCTGAGCTCGGACTCCACCTTCTCGCGGTAGTCCTTGATGAGCTGCATCTTCTTGTCGCTGGTGTCGGTCTTCTGCTCGATGCTGGAGATGACTCTCCATGCCGAGCGCCGCCCTCCCACCACGTTCTTGTAGGCCACCGAGAGCAGGTTGCGCTCCTCGTTGGACAGCTCTGCGCCCTGCTCCGTCACCACCTTCATGCAGGTGGCCATGTCGTCGTAGCGCTCCGCCTGCTCGGCCAGCTTGGCCTTCTGGATCAGCTCCGTCTTGTCCATCGCCTGCCGGGGGAGCAGCACCGACCTCTGCTGGGGCACCGACAGCAGCTCCCACCTGACACAGACACCAATGTCAGCACCAACTGTGGGCATGGCACAGCAGCTCCCACCTGACACACACACCAATGTCAGCACCAACTGTGGGCATGGCACAGCAGCTCCAACCTGCCACACACACCAATGTCAGCACCAACTGTGGGCATGGCACAGCAGCTCCCACCTGACACAGACACCAATGTCAGCACCAACTGTGGGCATGGCACAGCAGCTCCCACCTGCCACACACACCAATGTCAGCACCAACTGTGGGCATGGCACAGCAGCTCCAACCTGCCACACACACCAATGTCAGCACCAACTGTGGGCATGGCACAGCAGCTCCCACCTGACACACACACCAATGTCAGCACCAACTGTGGGCATGGCACAGCAGCTCCCACCTGCCACACACACCAATGTCAGCACCAACTGTGGGCATGGCACAGCAGCTCCCACCTGCCACACACACCAATGTCAGCACCAACTGTGGGCACGGCACAGCAGCTCCAACCTGACACAGACACCAATGTCACTGGGTGCCAGCACAGACCCAGCACCATCTCAGCCCCCAGGGCTCCAGCACAGGCTGCCCAGCACCATCTCAGCCCCCAGGGCTCCAGCACAGGCTGCCCAGCACCATCTCAGTCCCCGGGGCTCCAGCACAGGCTGCCCAGCACCATCTCAGTCCCCGGGGCTCCAGCACAGGCTGCTCAGCACCATCTCAGCCCCCGGGGCTCCAGCACAGGCTGCTCAGCACCATCTCAGCCCCCGGGGCTCCAGCACAGGCTGCTCAGCACCATCTCAGCCCCCAGGGCTCCAGCCCAGCTCCATCTTTCCTTGCTACTCGGATGCCAACCATCCCCAGGCTGAGCGAACCTCTGCTCTGCTTCCCCCGCTCCGGGAGGCTGTGCGGCAGGCAGGGCCTGCAGGGACCTTCCCTTCCCCACGGGCTGAGGCACTCATCCTGGGGGAGCCTCGGCCCAGACCCACCCGGGGCGGCAGGCAGGCCCCGGGCAAGGGGCTGCAGCCTGGACCCGAGCACTGCAAACAGCTTCTGCTCTTGCCCTGCCCAGCAGGGCCTGTGCGGGCCTCGCCCCAGCCCTCGTCCCGGGCACGCCCCGCAGGTGAGGGCCGCGGAACGGCGGCGGCCCAAGCTCGGGCAGGCGGCGACACAGGCTGAAAAGCAACGAAAGGAGCGAGGAGAGCTCGACCCGCGGGAAGCGTTACAGGGCAGCGGCCGCCCGGGGCCGCCTCCCTCGGCGGGCACGGCCGGGCCGGGGCAGCTCGCAGGGCCCGGGCGGGGTCAGGCCGGGGCCGCTTCGCCTCCT
>VWZI01015990.1:33707-51597 GCA_013396835.1 Psilopogon haemacephalus | reverse complement strand
TTTTTTTCTTTTAAAACAAAATTTAATTTTTGTATTTTAATTTTTACAGAGATAACCTGGACAACAATGCTAGTCTGGTAAATTCCAGGCGTGTGTGTGTGTGTGAAGTTCCTAACCCGCCACGAACAACAAATTTTAAACTTCACACTGCAGCAAAAAAAAAATATAATTAATCCTAAAAATCCAGTGAAAATACATTCACAATGAGCATTCCAATACGTATCCTAAGCAAGTATTTAACTGCTTGCCAAAATCAGACTACAACTGCAAGGCTGGAAAAGGCTTCCAAAGTCATTGAGGCCAACTGTTAACCAAGCCCACCGCCAATCCATGCTGCTGAGCACAACACCTACGTATCATTTAAATGCCTCTAGGCACTCGGTCGTGTCCCTGGACAGAATGTTCCAGGGATTGATAACCTTGTCATTGAAAAAGTTTCCTCTGATAGCCAATCTAAACTTCCCGTGGCACAGTCTAAGGCTGCTTCCTCTCATCCTGTTTCTTGTTGCTACAGAGAAGAGACCAAGCCCTACCCAGCTCTTGCCTCCCTTCAGGGACATGTAGGGAGCAGGAAGGTCACCTCTCAGCTTTCTTTTCTCCAGACTAAACAACCTCAGGTCCCTTAGCCACTCTAAGAAGATTTCTATCCCTTACCAGCTTGGCTGGACCCACTCCAGGACCTTGATGTCTTTTAAAGCTTTCTACAAATGGCCAGAGCATGAACATGTTAGTCTTTGAAAGTAAATATCTTCAGTTTGCAGCTCAAATGTTGGGACTTTTCAGCCTGGAGAAGAGAAGGCTTCCAGGAGACCTTATAGCAACCTTCCAGTATCTGAAGGCTGGGGAGGGACTGTTCGCAAGGTCTTGTAATGACAGGACAAGGGGGAATGGGTTCAAAATGACAGAGGGGAGATTTAAACCGGATGTTAGGAGGAAGTTGTTTGCAGTGAGGGTGGTGAGACACTGGAATGGGTTGCCCAGGGAGGTTGCGGAGCACAGAATCACCCAATGTGACATTTGATGTTAGGAGAAAGTTCTTCACAGTGAGGGAGAGGAGACACTGGAACGGGTTGCCCGGGGAGGTTGTGGCTGCTCCCTCCCTGGAGGTGTTCAAGGCCAGGCTGGATGAGATCTTGAGCATCCTGATCTAGTGGGAGGTGTCTCTGCCTGTGGCACAGGGGGGTTGGAACTAGATGATCTTTGAGGTCTCTTCCAACCTCTTCTATGATTCTATAATGTTCATTTCAGCTAAAATCTGAAATTAAAGACTACAAAGGCAGGGGGGGTTGTTTGCTTGTTTGGGGTTTTGTTTGTTTGTGTTTTTGTTGTGTTGTTGGTTTGGTGGGTTTTTGTTTTTTTTTTTTGTTGTTCCCTTGAATTCTCAGACCAAAACAATGAAAAGTGACAAAAATATACAATGCACAATAGCCCAGATGTGATCTCTCCTACTCCTGCAGCTTTTATCCATGGCAGTGTTAAGTATTATGTGTTCTGTATTAAGGCACTTCTATTGGAGCCATTAAGACAAGAGGGATGTGGAGATGCTGGAGGTGTGCAGAGAAGGGCCATGAGGATGCTCAGAGGGCTGCAGCACCTCTGCTGTGAGCACAGCCTGAAAGAGTTGGGGCTGTGCAGGCTGGAGAAGAGGAGGCTCACAGGTGACCTTCTTGTGGCCTTCCAGGAACTGAAGGGGGCTATAAAAAAGCTGGGGAGGGACTTTTTAGGCTATGAGGTAGTGACATGACTAGGGGGAGCAAAGCTGGAGGTGGGGAGATTCAGACTGGATGTGAGGAGGAAGTTGCTGAGCATGAGAGTGGTGAGAGGCTGGAATGGGTTGCCCAGGGAGGTGTTTGGGGCCACATCCCTGGAGGTGTTTGCAGCCAGGCTGGATGGTTTAGGTTGGAAGAGACGTCAAAGATCATCCAGTTCCAACCCCCCTGTGCCATAGGCAGGGACACCCCCAACTAGATCAGGATGCTCAAGACCTCATCCAGCCAGGCCTTGAATACATCCAGGGAGGGAGCAGCCACAACCTCCCTGGGAGGGAGCAGGCTGTGGGCAGCCTGATATAGNCAAGAGGGATGTGGAGATGCTGGAGGTGTGCAGAGAAGGGCCCCAAGGATGCTCAGAGGGCTGCAGCACCTCTGCTGTGAGCACAGCCTGAAAGAGTTGGGGCTGTGCAGGCTGGAGAAGAGGAGGCTGTGGGCAGCCTGATATAGAGTAGGGTGTCCCTGGGAATGGAAGGGGAGTTGGAACTAAATGATCTTTGTGGTCCCTTCCAACCCTGACTGATTCTATGATTCTATGAATAAAGCCAGGAATCTCTGAGGAACCTTTCAGAAGACAGCTTACAGCAGTTGTGCTGCAGGCAGAGGCTTATTTCAAGGCTGATGAAACATCTGCAACTCTCTCTCCTAAATTTAATGGAATTATTTTCAGAATGCCTTTCTCAGGTGCTGCTGAATGCTTTGAAATCCAACACACCTCAGTATAAATAGGTTCATTTTCCCCTTGGGGGCCAACAAGCTAATCAACAGTGCAATTCATAGAAACAGCTGCGAATCTATATTGGATGTGAAATGTTTAAAATAAATTCTGAAACACAGACAAGCTTGATCCAAAAATAGTCTTTCAATAATAATAAATATTATGCTTGCCACAGTCTACTGACTTTTTACCAGAGCTGGTGGTCGAGATTGTACATTTGGGTACTCCTGCATGCTTCACACTGGCTTTACCATAGATCTGAAAAGACCAAGTTACTCCAGAGCTCCTCCAAGAACAAGCAACCTCCTAGATTGTTCCTTACTCTAAGTTAAACTGGTGATGCACAACACCTTATTTCCTACTGTGCACCATTAGTTTAGTTGCTTTGGACTCTCAGGTGACTTCCAACATTTTCAAATGATGCAAAACTCTACAGAAAGTGTTACTGAGCTTCTTTCACGGGTGTATGCATTGTGTGTGCCAACATACATGTCCTACAACTCCTCCAGCACAAAGGCATTACACTGATGCCATTTCTGTTCCACCAACAAATGGCAAATTCTATCTGTGGATGACAGGGTTCAGGAGCTTTGATTGCAAAATAGAATGGAATGAAATGGGATGGGATGGGATGGGATGGGATGGGATAAGTCAGGTTGGAAGAGACCTCCAAGCTCATCCAGTCCAACCTGGCCCCCAGCCCTAGCCAATGGCACTGTTTCATCAACTCTTTTCTTGAACACCTCCAGGGATGGCAACTCCACCACCTCCCTGGGCAGAAATTCTTTGACAAGGCAAGGAATCTCTTCCCAAAAAATCTGCTTGTTTTGCTTGTGATTGGCAATCAGTAATTAAGAGATACTATATATATATATATATATATATATATATAAATAAACTGTTTATATATAATTTTATATATATTATACATAAAATCTGTTTATATAATCTGTATATATATAANGTGTTTATATATGTATATATAATGTATATGTCTATATTTATTGTATAGATAATGTATGTACATGCATATGCCTATATCTATTATATATATAATGTGTGCTTATATATATGTACATGTAATGTGTATATATATAATGTGTGGTTTTATATAAGTATATATATATGTATATATAATGTATGTCTACATTTAGTGTATATATATAATGTGTGGTTTTATATAAGTATATATATGTATATATAATGTATGTCTACATTTATTGTATATATAATGTGTGTTATATGTAAGTATATATAATGTGTGTGTGTTTATATGTAAGGATATATAATGTATATATATGTATATGTGTTTGGGGCCACATCCCTGAAGGTGTTTGCAGCCAGGCTGGATGGTTTAAGGTTGGAAGAGACCTCAAAGATCAGCCAGTTCCAGCCCCGCTGTGCCATAGGCAGGGACACCTCCCACTAGAACAGGTCACTCAAGACCTCATCCAGCCTGGCCTTGGACACCTCCAGGGAGGGAGCAGACACAACCTCCCTGGGCAACCCGTGCCAGTGTCTCATCACCCTCACTGTGAAGAACTTTCTCCTAACATCCCATTTAAATCTCCCTTCTGCCAGTTTAAACCCATTCCCCCTCGTCCTGTCATTACAAGACCTTGTGAACAGTCCCTCCCCAGCCTTCCTGTAGGTCCCCTTCAGATACTGGAAGGTTGCTCTAAGGTCTCCTCAAAGTGCTTTGCTTCTCCCCATTTTCCACAAACAAGAGCAGGACAGGAAAGTGAGCAAGCCCTTGCTCTGGCCTGCCAGCTCTCCACAAAAAGGGGTTAAGCTAATGTGCCTCACATGCCTTTTTTTCCCCATGAGGGTGCTGGAGCACTGAGAATACGCAGCTAAAAATGTCGCACATCTATCAGCGGCCGAGCGACTCCTACAATGCTCAATTCATAGCCAGACAGGTGCTGAGTGGTGGCAGGTTTTTAGGCCAGGGAAATGTTTTCTTTGGCACCTGGCCCCGCATTCCTGATTCTATCCAGTCTGTTTTCATTTGGGACAGAACAATAACACATTGCACCAAGAAGCCAGCCAGGCAGTCGTGAAGGGCTGGCATTTAGTAGGAGAGCAAACCACGCTTTATCACATACCCCTTGCTCCTAGATCCACAGCACCAGAGGCAGGGAGGGAAATCTTCTAGCTTCACTCTTTCTTGCCTAGCTTTTTCTGAGTGCAGAGCTGTTGCCTCGTTTCTCCTTGCAGTCTGGGTGAGGGTATCCAGTGATATCTCCCTCCATCAGCACATGATATCTGCAACAACAATGCAAGCAGCAAGGTGTCTGTGATGGTTTGGGAGTTACCTGCCCCCACGCTTTTGAATTCACCCAGACTAGAATCAGCCTGCTGAAAGTGAAGGAATGAAGCTTTCTATTCACAGCTTAGCACAATATCCAAGCAGATATTTACAATATATTGTGAATATTTACAGGCATATGCAGAAATAGACAAATTAAAGGTAATGCAGAAACACAATACACCTCCCAGAAAATCAGAGTTAGCCCAACTCTGCCTCCATCCTCCTGCCCTGCCCTGATGCCCAAAGGTAACTCCTCTGCTGGGGCACATTGGGCCCCATTCCAGGATGCTCTGCAAGACACTGGTGAGGTTATTTCTTACCTTATCACCAAGGCAAACTTCATCCTCTTGCAAGAAGTCAGTTCTGTCTCTGCTTCCAGCCAGTTTAACCCCTTCCTGCAGCTGGGCCTCCATGCCAGTCACAAATCACCAATGCTGAGCAATTACAACCACCCTTCCACCTTCTCCCCGCCTTTTAATCTTATCCCAGAATCTCCCTTACATTCAAGGCAAACAGGGAAGATCAGCCAGGGGGGTTAGAAGCAGAATTAATTAGTTGGGTTACACAGATCCAGCCAGAAGCCAAGGAGAGAGAGCTCAGACTCCGCAGGCAGAGAGTGACACACTCTGTCTTATCTGTGTTTGTGTCCTTGCTTTAGTACATCTCAGTAAACCTATGAATGAGGTGGACATCACCATTGTTTTCTGCTCACAGCCTATCATCTATGTTTTCTCATTAAAAGATTCCCATTAGCCTCAAACCAGCACAATGTCAAACTCAGCACTTGCCGTAGTGATCCTGCGTAGCGATCTACTTAGTAGAGCTGCTCCCATTCTGCTGTGCAGGCAACCTGCAGGTTCAAATTGAGTTGTTAACAGAAGTGAGAAAATAGAATATAGAATAGAATAGAATAGAATAGAATAGAATAGAATAGAATAGAATAGAATAGAATAGAATAGAATAGAATAGCAGAACAGAATAGAATAGAACAGAATAGAATAGAATAGAATGGAACGAAATGGAATAGAACAGAACAGAACAGAACAGAATAGAATAAGCCAGGTTGGAAGAGACCTCCAAGATCATTACTGGGTTCACCAAAATGTCAATTATCCTCTGGCCAAGTCCGTGGGTAATCTTAGCTGTGCTTAGAGTTGTGCTTTAAAAAAAAAAAAATCTCAAAGTGCATAGCTGGAACAGACTTTAAGAACTGCCAGAGCCATGATTAATCTCACAGTTTCCAGTTCCCTGTCTTGTGTGCAGTGCACTTCCTCTCCTGTTTGTGTGGAGTTTTCCCTTAAAGTTACGTTGACATTTGAATACTATGTCCCTTCTAACACAGAGCTGGGACTGGAGGTGCCAGGGCTCTTGGGAACATAACTGGAAACAAATGTGGTGCCAAAGGTTCATTCTGAGTGTGAAGATTATGTATCAGACTCACAAATAGTCTCCTGTTCCATAGAATGGAACAGGATGGAACAGAACAGGATAGAACAGAAAGGAACAGGATGGAACTGGATAGAACAGAACAGGATAGAATAGAAAGGAACAGGATGGAACAGGATAGAACAGAATAAAATAGAAAAAGAATGGAATGGAATGGAATGGAATGGAATGGAATAGAATAGAATAGAATAGAATAGAATAGAATAGAATAGAATAGAATAGGCCACATTGGAAGAGACCTCCAAGCTCATCCAGTCCAACCTAGTACCCAGCCCTAGCCAATGGCACTAAGTGCTCCATCCAGGCTTTGCTTGAACACCTCCAGGGATGGGGACTCCACAACCTCCCTGGGCAGCCCATTCCAATGCCAATCACTCTCTCTGCCAACAACTTCTTCCTAATATCCAGCCTATGCCTTCCCTGGCACAACTTGAGACTGTGTCTGGTCCCTGAACGGTAAAAGTCACTGGCCCACTTGAAAGCAAAGACCTCTTCTCCTCTGCTTTGCAAATACAAACCCAACTGCACTGCTTTTTGCAGCTGCCAAGAGTGCAAACCTCACCTACTTAGGCTCTGCAGAGGGACCTGGCCAGGCTGCAAAGATGGGCACAGTCCAACACCAGGAGTTTTAACAAGTCCAAGTGCCAGGTTCTGCACTTTGGCCACAACAATCCCAAGCAGTGCTACAGGCTGGGGACAGAGAGGCTGGAGAGCAACCAGGCAGAGAGGGACCTGGGGATGCTGGGAGATAGGAGCTGAACATGAACCAGCAGTGTGCCCAGGTGGCCAAGACAGCAAATGGCAGAGGGGTTGAACTCGATGAGATCTTTGTGTCCCTTCCAAACCCTGACATCCTGTGAGCCTGTGATCCTCACAACAGAGGGTTTCCAGCCTTTGGATCATTTTCTTGGTCCCTCTCTGGACCCGTTCCAAGAGGCCCACGAAGAACAAGCCAGAAAGTCTACTAGTTAGATCCCAAGGCTTGATGTGCAGGGAAGGTCGTGAGGGGAGGGGAAAAAAGAGCCTTTCTTTTTACTGAAAAAGCTCAGAATTCCACAGTAGCATTCTTTAGGGAGTGACCTTTCAGAGTTCAGCTGCTGTGGGAGCAACCCCCCAAAACCCACGATCCACCATAATGCAAACATTGGCATCTAATATGTGGGGAAGGAATTTTAGATGAGAAAATGCCTACAGGCCTCGTGGGAGTGGAAAAATAAACAAAATGTTCTGCAGCAGTGGGAGAGTGGTTGAGTACTGATTTGTCCAGTTCAAAGGCTTTGCTGTGGTTAGTCCTGCATGGACACACGTGGAGAGAGGTGCAGCAGAAGGACCAAACTTTCCCTGACAAGGGACTTTTGGTTAGCAATTTTGAATATTGTTTAGCAATACTCATAACATGATGTAATGGGAGAGAACCCAGAACAGAGACACAAAAGTGATGAAGGGAGTGGAACATCTCTGTTAGGAGGAGAGCTTGAGGGAGCTGGAGCTGTGCTGCTTGGAGAAGAGAGTGAGAGGTGACCTCAGCAATGGTTCTCAATATGTGCAGGGTGAGTGGCAGGAGGCTGGAGCCAGGCTCTGCTGGGTGATGCCTGATGACAGGACAAGGGGCAATGGGTGGAAGCTGAGGCAGAGGAGGTTTCATGGAAACATAAGAAAAACTTTTTTCCCTGTGAGGGTGACAGAGCACTGGAACAGGCTGCCCAGGAGAGTTGTGGAGTCTCCCTCTCTGGAGCTATTCAAAACCTGCCTGGATGTGTTCCTGTGTGATCTGGTCTAGGAGATCCTGCTCTGGAGGTGTTGAAGGCCGGGTGGGATGAGGAAGCAACCTGTTCTAGTGGGGGGTGTCACTGCCTATGGCACAGTGGGGTTGGAACTGGATGAGCTTTGAGGTCCCTTCCAACCTAAACCATTCCGTGACTCTATGAAAAAAAACACTCTGAACTCCCAAGTATATAGAAAACTCCCAATCCAATGAAATGGGATAAATTTATCACTTCTGCTCAACACTCCTGCTGCAGTTTACTCTTCCTTCCCAGGTGAAGGACTCCGCACTTGTCCTTGTTGAGCCTCATTTGGTTCCTCTGTGCCCAGCTCTGTCTGTCCAGGTCTGGCTCGACAGCCACACAGCCTGTAGCTGGATCAGTCCATCACTTCCCCAGGCCTGCTGGCCAAGCTATTTCTGATCCACCTGATTGTTTAAACCCTCAGGTTGCCATTTTTTTTTTTTCCCTTGTAATAAAGACATAGAAAAGTTTAAGTACAGAATCAAAAAGAAGATATCTGCAAGTGCAAGCAAGCAGGAAGTAGTCAATCACTGCAAAGCCCAGTAAGAACTTTTGTGACAATGGTACTTTCACATCCTCATGGATTTTATGTCTTTGGGTCCATCTGCTGGCCCTGGAGCTTATCAGCACTTCAGGCTGGAGTGGCTAATGATGTGGATGGGATCATGAGCATGAATGGACAGGATGGCTCACACTTTTTAGCCAGCTAGCATATGTTGGACACTACAGATCAAGGTGGCTGTGCTGGTTTGAACTGATTGGAGGATTTGAATGAGAAATTAGACTACAGGCTGAGAAAGGCAAACACTGATGATGCTACTCCACTCAGAGCTTTACTGAGGAAGAAAAAAATAAATGTTTTAAGAGTTGTAACCCAAATATAGGTAAGGCAGACTGCTTCAGAGCACTTTGGGCTGTGGCTGCTTTTGCATGGCTCCTTTCTCCCTGCCTTTTATAGCTGAATCTCAATACTTTCACTGACTTCTTTCCTGCTCCTAATCTCCCCTGGCCCATCTGCCTTCTCCTATCTGCTGCATAAAACATATGGTGAGATAAGATTGGGGAAAGGGGGAAGGTAGTAGGGGTGGTTAGAAACCCCTCTTAGGGATTCTGATCTCTGGAAGGGCTGTGGTATTTCTGTATTACCTTTTTACTTTATGTATCTGTAAATATCTATGATATATGGTAAATATCTGNATATATATATATATATAAAAAATTAGGTGCATGGAATGGACAGAATCAACCTTGCTGCAAATACCCTTAGAGTTATGGATAAATGTCACTGGGGTTTACCAGTGGCCCACAGGTTTTATGTCCATCATTTTAAGTCTATCCTAAACACATAAAGCAAGATGCTCTTCAACCCAATCAGCATTTCTGAATGCTTCATAATTTTAGGAGCAGCTGTGGATCTGTTGGAGGGTACGAGGGCCCTTCAGAGGGACCTGGACAGGTTGGGTGGCTGGGCAGAGGCCAATGGGATGAGGTTGAAAAAGGCTAAGGGCAGGGTTCTACACTTTGGCCACAACAACCCCAAACAGTGCTACAGGCTGGGGACAGAGAGGCTGGAGAGCAGCCAGGCAGAGAGGGACCTGGAGGTGCTGGCAGATAGGAGCTGAACAGGAGGCAGCAGTGTGCCCAGGTGGGCAGCAGAGCCAATGGCATCCTGGGCTGGATCAGGAACAGTGTGGCCAGCAGGAGCAGGGAGGTTCTTCTGCCCTTGTGCCCTTGTGCAATGGTCAGGCCACACCTTGAGTGCTGTGTCCAGTTCTGGACCACTCAATTCAAGAGAGATGTTGAGGTGCTGGAAGGTGCCCAGAACACGAGGAGAGGGAAGGGAACGGAGAGGAGTGGGAGAGGGAGAGGCAGGTTGGAAGAGACCTCCAAGCTCATCCAGTCCAACCTAGCACCCAGCCCTAGCCAATGGCACTAAGTGCCCCATCCAGAAGCGCAGTTACAAGAACTCACCCTTCAAAAGGAAATCAAAATACCTCCCCCGTTACCAGGTAGCACATTTAATGAAAAACATTTAAAATGAACTATTTATACCTGACCTGAGACATTCCTAGCAGTCAAAACCATGTCATATAAAGCACAATGAAAAGTTCTCTCCAAATATTTCAGAGCATGTGAACTGAAAGCAGCTTTTTTTTTTTCCTTCTCCACCATTTTCACCAATTAAAGGATATTATTATAAGAAGCAAGCCAAACCCTTCCACTTTTATATATATATATATATAATGCATAAAACCCTAAATATTTCATCCATATTTTTCTCCTCTAAGTTTTACTCACCAAAATAAAAAAAAAAAAAATCCTAATGACTAACGAAAAAAGTCTTTCTCTGGAGGAACACAGAGAGGTGCTCTGTTTAAAAGTCCTACTACATGGAGGAAATAGAAGAGTATCATTTAGAAACCTTTTCTTACAACACTACTTGATGATGCAGGAAGCTGATAAGATGTAAGAAACAGGTCTAGACAGTTTTTTCTAATCACAGAAGTTTAGAGGTTGGAAAGGACCTCCAGAGATCATCGAGTCCAACCCCCACTGCCAAAAGCAGGCTCACTTAGGGTAGTCCTCAAAGGAATGCATTCAGATGTGTTTGCCAGCAGGACAAGGGAGGTGATTCTCCCTCTCTACTCTACTCTGCTGAGAGCCCACCTGGAGTACTGCATCCAGTGCTGGAGCCCCTGGGACAAGAGGGATGTGGAGATGCTGGAGGTGTGCAGAAAAGGGCCCCGAGGATGCTCAGAGGGCTGCAGCACCTTTGCTGTGAGCACAAACTGAAAGAGTTGGGGCTGTGCAGGCTGGAGAAGGCTCCCAGGGGACCTTCTTGTGGCCTTCCAGGATCTGAAGGGGGCCTACAAAAAAGCTGGGGAGGGACTTTTAAGGCTGTGAGGTAGTGAGAGGACTAGGGGGAATGGAGCAAAGCTGCAGGAGGGGAGATTCAGACTGGAGGTGGGGAGGAAGTTGATGAGCACGAGAGCGGTGAGAGGCTGGAATGGGTTGCCCAGGGAGGTGTCTGGGGCCAAGTCCCTGGAGGTGTTTTTGGCCAGGCTGGCTGAGGCTGTGGGCAGCCTGCTCTAGGGTAGGATGTCCCTGGGCATGGCAGGGGGGTTGGAACTGGCTGATCCTTGTGGTCCCTTCCAACCCTGTCTGATTCTATGATTCAAAAGCAGGCGTTTTCCAAGTTAGTGAAGCTGGAACAATACTGTTCTGCAACGAGTTGATTCAAGGAAACAAAGCCTCTTAAAATAATGTAACATAAAATATAAAATAAAAAAATAAAATAAAATAACAAAATAAGAGAGCTGCATTATGCAGCAAGCTGAAATAATGAACATCCTGTACTCAAAGTAACACTTAGGAGCACAGCTGTTTCTCCTTTCATAAAAATTGTAAATGCTTCATTGCTTACAGGAGATTAGGATGCCCATTATACAGCAAAAAAAAAAAAAAAATAAACTACCCTATCCAAAATTTGCCTGTGTCAACAGAAGTACTGCACAAAAGCCTGTGTGGAGAATAATTAGCCTATTTCCGAGCCCATCTTACCTTGGAGTTACTGACAGGTCTGGGAATCACAGCTTTGACCAAATCTGAGCTACTTTTGTGGAGTTTACATACCAAATCGATTTATTTTTGGGCTTTTTTTTTTTTTCCCCAGGACTGGCCACTAAGTAAAATTTAGTATCTGTAAATGGCCTCAGTGTCCCAGTGAATGGACTCAAGTTAAGGAGGGGAAGCTTTTGCAATTGGCTCCTCTCCAGAGCGTGAGGCTTCAGGCTACATTCCTGAGATTTGCTGTCCATGGACTCTTTTTTTCCTCCCCCCCCCAACCATTAGGTAGTTCTCTGTTCGCGCTCATGGCACCAACTCAATGTCCTTTTCATATGACTCGCTTTGCTTTCTTAACCTCTTAGAGCTCAAAGCCCAGAGAGGCCCATATTTTATTCCAGCCATATATCATCCTGGCAATTTCCCCTTGATTAACAAATATGCCCCCAATGTTTGCTAGTGGTCCTACCCAAATCCTTAGATGCATTCCCCATTTCCTGCCTGGCAGAGGTGGCAGCCTGAGCTGTCCAGGGAGCACACCAGACACGTGCTCCTGGGTCAGCTAACTTGGCAACAGTAAGACATAAAGACAAGAAGGTTTAAAAAAATAGCATCACATTGGGGAAAAAAAAAAGCAAAAGCAGAGAAAAAAATGTTCTAAGCACACCTTCTTTAGAAGCCTTCCAGTATCTGAAAGGGGACTATGCTCCTGGTTCTTGTCTTGACTGGTTCTTGTCCCTTGGTACTGCCAATGCCACCAGTGCATGGGCACTGCAGCCCAGGCTGCCTCCAGGCTTGACAAGCATGATGAGCTCGTCTGCACTGGTGATCCAGCATTGCATCCCTCTGGGTAAAGGCAAGAAAGTAAAAAGAGCATCATTTTGGAAAAGAAGGCAGAGGAAAATGTTCTAAGCACACCTTCTTTAGCAGCCTTCCAGTATCTGAAAGGAGACTATGCTCCTGGTTCTTGTCTTGACTGGTTCTTGTCCCTTGGTACTGCCAATGCCACCAGTGCATGGGCACTGCAGCCCAGGCTGCCTCCAGGCTTGACAAGCATGATGAGCTCGTCTGCACTGGTGATCCAGCATTGCATCCCTCTGGGTAAAGGCAAAAAGGTAAAAATAGCATCACTTTGGTGAAAAAAAGGCAGAGAAAAATGTTCTAACCACACCTTCTTTAGTAGCCGTCCAGTATCTGAAAGGGGACCATGCTCCTTGATTGGTTCTTGTCCCTTGGTACTGCCAATGCCACCAGTGCATGGGCACTGCAGCCCAGGCTGCCTCCAGGCTTGACAAGCATGATGAGTTCATCTGCACTGGTGATCCAGCATTGCATCCCTTTGGGTAAAGACAAGAAAGTAAAAAGAGCATCATTTTGGAAAAGAAGGCAGAGAAAAATGTTCTAAGCACACCTTTTTTAGTAGCCGTCCAGTATCTGAAAGGGGACCATGCTCCTGGTTCTTGTCTTGACTGGTTCTTGTCCCTTGGTACTGCCAATGCCACCAGTGCATGGGCACTGCAGCCCAGGCTGCCTCCAGGCTTGACAAGCCTGATGAACTCATCTGCTCTGGTGATCCAGCATTGCATCCCCTTGGGTAGAGGTGCCTATTTCTTATGAGGACAGGCTCTGCAGCCTGGAGAAGAGAAGGCTTCCAGGAGACCTTGGAGTCGCCTTCCAGTATTTGAAATGGGTGACAGGAAGGCTGGGAAGGGACTATTGACAAGGTCTTGTTATGACAGGACAAGGGGAAATGGGTATGAAGTGGCGGAGGGGAGATTTAAATGGGATGTTAGGTGGAAGTTTTTTACAATGAGGGTGGTGAGACACTGGCACAGGAGCATAGGGGGAGAATCATCTTCCTGGCCCTGCTGGCCACACTTCTCCTGATGCAGCCCAGCCTCTGCTTGGCTTTCTGGGCTGCAAGTGCATACTGATGGTTCATGTTGAGCTTCTCCTTCACCAACCCCCCCAAGTCCCTCTCCTCGGGGCTGCTCTCCAGCCACTCACTGCCCAGCCTGGATTTATGCTTGGGATTGCCTCAACCCAGCTGCAGGACCTGGCACAGTTACTCTTCCTAATTTCTTAGTAGTTTCTGAATGGAGGAGGGAGATGTATTTAGGGCAGCTTTCAGGTTAGAGTCTTATGGCTCAGCCTGCAGGAGATGTTAGACTCATAGAATGGTTTAGGTTGGAAGGGACCTCAAAGCTCAGCCAGTTCCAACCCCCCTGTGCCATAGGCAGGGACACCTCCCACTAGAACAGCTCCCTCAAGGCCTCAATGTGTAAAGCAAAAGTTGTGCATGTGAGCAGAACACAGAATGTCAGAGGTTGAAAGAGACCCAGAGAGATCATCAAGTCCAACCCCTCCTGCCAGAGCAGGACCAGACAAGCTACCTCACAAACACAATTCACTCTTATCTCAAACCTACTTTCTGCCCAGGCAGCCAAGAAGGCCAATGGCATCCTGGCTGGGATTAGAAATGCTGTGTCCAGCAGGAGCAGGGAGGTGACTGTCCCCTTGGACACGATTCTTATGAGTGGGTGACACCTACTGGACAAAATAAACGAGCTTTGGGGGGGAAAAGAAAAAAAAAAAAAAAAAAAAATCTCCCTGGAATCTTATTAGCGTAGGAAACTGAACTCCAAACCAGCCACACTTTAGGAAGAAATGGAGAAAAATTGTTCTGAAACAAACCTTTTGGTCTTGAATATTCCAGGGTTCTAAACAAGGGCACTAAAACAGATGAATTCGGTTAGGTACTCGTCCTTGTTCTTCCTAACTGTTCTTGTTAATGGAATTGGAGCAAGAATATAGTGCCAGAGCCTGGGCTGCATCAGGAGCAGTGTGGCCAGCAGGACCAGGGAGGAGATTCTCCCCCTATGCTCCTGTGCCAGTGTCTCACCACCCACATTGTAAAGAACTTCCACCTAACATCCCATTTAAATCTCCCCTCTGCCACTTTATACCCATTTCCCCTTGTCCTGTCATAACAAGACCTTGTCAATAGTCCCCCCTCTACTCTGCCCTGCTGAGAGCCCACCTGGAGTACTGCATTCAGTTCTGGAGCCACTGGGACAAGAGGGATGTGGAGATGCTGGAGGTGTGCAGATAAGGGCCCCGAGGATGCTCAGAGGACTGCAGCAGCTCTGCTGTGAGCACAGACTGAAAGAGTTGGGGCTGTGTGCAGGCTGGAGAAGAGGAGGTGACCTCCCAGGTGACATTCTTGTGGCCTTCCAGGATCTGAAGGGGGCTACAAAAAAGCTGGGGAGGGACTTTTCAGGCTGTCAGGGAGTGAGAGGACTAGGGGGAATGGAGCAAAGGTGGAGGTGGGGAGATTCAGATTGGATATGAGGAGGAAGTTGTTGAGCATGAGAGTGGTGAGAGCCTGGAACAGGTAGTCCCTGCAGGGAGGTGTTTGGGGCCAGATCCCTGGAGGTGTTTGCAGCCAGGCTGGCAGAGGCTGTGGGCAGCCTGATCTAGGGTAGGGTGTCCCTGGGCATGGCTGATCCTTGTGGTCCCTTCCAATCCTGACTGATTCTATGAGATTCCCCTAAGTCATCTTGTTTTCATGGAGTTTACAGTTTGTGCAGTCAGCTGTAGAGCCAAAGAGGTATAAAAGGCATTTGAAGACTCCTAGAAAGCATGCCAGACTTTCAGGAGGATCAGGAGTTAAGAAGTCCTAAATAGGCATTCAATAAAGAAACAAAAACCAGTTGTTAATAATCAAGATTTTTCTGAAACTCACTCACTGCAAGTTACTCTTAAGGAATTTGATTCAGCACATCCCAGGATCTATTTTTAAGACTAAGTCCTATTTGTTTCTCCCAGCTGTAAACTCGCAGACCTTTAATTAGTCTTGTTAAATTAGTGATTGTTTATTTTGCTTGCAGCTATTTACTAAAATTAAACTTCAGGCATTTATTTGAAACAAAGCCCGCTCAGAATGTCAGTTCTAAGCCAAGCAGATAAACAAAACAGTTGTCTGGTGAGGTTTTTTTTGAGGGGGAAAATGTAACTAAACTGCTGAATTTACTGCCTCTGGATATTGTGAGTCATAGGCACTTGGAGATGTGTCCTGGTTTGAGTTAGAACAGAAATGTGATACCTTTCCTGCACTGAGATGTTGCTGTGATAGATCATAGACTCATAGACTCAGGGCTGGAAGGGACCACAAGGATCAGCCAGTTCCAACCCCCCTGCCATGAGCAGGGACACCTCACACTAAATCAGACTGTCCAGAGCCTCATCCAACCTGGCCTTAAACACCTCCAGGGATGTGGCCCCAACCACCTCCCTGGGCAACCTGTGCCAGGTTCTCACCACCCTGACTGTGAAGAACTTCCTCCTAACATCCAGTTTCAATCTCCTCTCTGCCACTTTAAACCCCTTCCTCCTCGTATGTCACTACAAGACCTTGTCAATAGTCCCTCCCCAGCCCTCCTGTCACCCATTTCAGATAGTGGAAGGACACTCCAAGGTCTCCTGGAAGCCTTGCCCCTTTTCCAGGCTGAAAAGCTCCAACTATCTCAGCCTGTCCTCAGAGCAGAGCTGCTGCAACCCTCTGATTCAGATTGGATGTGAGTAGGAAGTTGTTGAGCATGAGAGTGATGAGAGCCTGGAATGGGTGGCCATGGGGCTGGTTGGGGGCACATCCCTGGAGGTGTTTAAGGCCAGGCTGGGTGAGCCTGTGGCCTACCTGATCTAAGGTAATGTGTCCCTGGGCATGGCAATGGGGTTGGAACTGGATGATCCTTTTGGTCCCTTCCAACCTTGACTGATTCTATGATTTGAATGAGAAATTAAACTATAGGCAGAGAAAGGAAAGCACTGATGATGCTACTTCACTCACAGCTTTACTGAGGAAGAAAAAAAAAAATGCTTAAGAGTTGTAACCCAAATACAGATAAATCAGACTGCTTCAGACTGCTTTGGGCTGTGGCTGCTCTTTTGCATGGCTTTTTCTCCCTGCCTTTCATAGCTGAATCTGAATAATTTCACTAACTTCTTTCCTTCTGCTAATCCCCCCTGGCCCATCTACCTTCACCTATCTGCTGCATAAAACATATGGTGAGATAATATTGGGGAAAGGAGGAAGGTGGTAGGGGTGGTTAGAAACCCCTCTTAGGGATTCTGATCTCTGGGAGGGCTGTTGTGTTTCTGCATTACCTTTTTACTGTCTATATCTGTAAATATCTGCTATGCATTGCAAATATTTGCTTGAATATTGTGCATAGCTGTAAACATAAAGCTTCATTCCTTAACTTCCAGCCAGCTGAGTCCTAGCCTGGGTTATTGCAAAGCATGGTGGGGGGAGGTAACTGCTATACCACCACACGTATATATCTGTAAATATCTGTTATACATTGTAAATACCTGCTTGTGTTTTGTGCATAGCTGTAAATATAAAGCTTCATTCCTTAACTTCCAGCCAGCTGAGAAGGAAGGAGAAAAGTCAACAGCTAAAAGGCTTTGATTTCCCAGCACTTGGTAAGGATCCCTTCAGTTGAGGCTTACATCAAGATACTTCATACACTCACAAAAGAAGGGTGATTCATTTCTCACTGGCAGCATAGAATCATAGAATGGTTTAGGTTGGAAGAGACCTCAAAGCTCAGCCAGTTCCAACCCCCCTGTGCCATAGGCAGGGACACCTCCCACTAGATCAGGTCGCTCAAGACCTCATCCAACATGGCCTTGAACACCTCCAGGGAGGGAGCAGCCAGATGGGAAGCAACGTGGCAATTTATATCAACTTGATGGGGAATTTGCACTTTCTTTTTTCTTTCTTTCTTCGGTTGGAAAACGGTGTCCACTATTTCTGCACCCATTCTCTCCCACCAGTGGCTTTTGGCTTCCTATTTGACTGGAGGAACTACAAACTGAAGATGGAAAACACATTGTTCTCTCTCTCTCTCTCTCTCTCTAGCCTAGTAAACTTGCTCTGAGCTTCCCAAAACAGCACAAACTGCTTCACAGTTACTCCTTATCACTCAGAATGGTTTGGCCATGACTTCAGCAGAGCTGCTTGGCACTTGCTGTTTTAATCACTCTAAACAGAGTTGTCAGGGCTCTGTCCCAGAGAACATTAGCCTTCATGTGTGCAGCTACTGACCCTTCGGTGTGAGGTCGTCTCAGGCTCATGTATCAAGTAAAAAAGCCACTGTTGGCCTAGTCTCACCCTCACTTTTGCAACAAGAGATCACTGGCTTCTGACTCATTTATCAGCTGCTGAAGAGTTGTTTGTTTGTTTCCCCCCCCCCCCCCCCCTTTTTCTCCACAAATTTTCTGTTTTTTT
>VWZI01015990.1:4770-18018 GCA_013396835.1 Psilopogon haemacephalus | reverse complement strand
CTGCGCTGTGAAATTTCACATTCATCATTTTATTACCGTCTGAATCGGAGGCCTTATCTGGAGGAGCAGAGAAAAATGACTATACAAAGAATTTATAGAACATTCATTTACATACTGGAGACCCTTTTGACGCTGCTTTATACAGTTTCAAGAACCAAAAAAAAAAAAAATAATCTTCACTAGTAGGTAAAAAAAAATCCAAGAAGGAAAAAAAACATTGCATTTTTAATTATTCTGCTGGATACAGGCAAACCATTAATTACCAACATGGCTTTCAGCATCTCTGTACTTGGTAACACTGTGTGATTATAGCAGTACATTTACTAAGCAGGTTAACAGGAGTCTGGCTAAATACAACGTGTCCACCTTGCTGTCCTCCCTTACAAAACAACTGCATATACACATCTACCAAAGACTCTGAAAGAAAAGTGCTGCATTAACTACTCAGGCTGGCATTTGCCACGACCATCAGCTTTGTGGGGAGCTGCACAGAATGGTTAAGTACTGAACTATTTTGCTTTGTGTAGTTTTACTTCTTTTAACTCATCAAAAAGCAAAAAACAAAACAAAAGCATGTGGCAAAGTGTCCGAAAGGAATGCATCGTAGAAAAGCCTCCCATAGAAACAGGACAACTACTTCTTTCTCCTCCCCACCCCCTCCCACCCCCACTTACCAAGTAGAGCTGAGCTCCCAAAAAAATCACTGGGAACTCCAGCATCCAATTCCTTATGCCTCTGACTTCAGCAGGCCTTGAGAAAGCACAAGGAATAAATGTAAGGCCCTGAATGTAAAGCGATAATACAGGGGAAAAGAAAAGACTACCTTCAGCCCAAAGGCCAACAACTTGGTGTCTAACAGAGAGACACTCAAATTTCAGCATCATCTACAGAAGTGAAAAAATATAGTTTAAAAAAAAAAAACAACAAAACCCTTCCTCTTTTCAATGCCTGCAACACTTCTGATTTAAACCCAACAGCTGGGGTTTAAACCCCAGCAGCCGGGGCTTAAAACCCAACTGCTGGGGTTTAAAAACCCCAACAGCTGGGGATTAAAACCTACCAGGTGAGGTTTAAAGCCCTAACAGCTGGGGTTTAAAACCCAGCAGCCGAGATTTAAAAATCCTGCCAGCTGAGGTTTAAAACCCAACAGCTGAGGTTTAAAACCTGACTGAGGTTTAAACCTAACTGAGGTTTAAATCTGAGGTTTTAAACCTAGCCAAGGTTTAAACCTAACAACTGAGGTTTAAACCTAACAGAGATGCCAGCTGAAGCAATTCACTGAGCTCCAACCGGCTGACCAGGTTAGGAGACTCCTCCTCTCACATTTCCAAAAGGATGCAAGGCTTAGATTTAAACTGGGGTTTAAATCTAACCGAGATGCCAGCTGAAGCAATTCACTGAGCTCCAACCGGCTGACCAGGTTAGGAGACTCCTCCTCTCACATTTCCAAAAGGATGCAAGGCTTAGATTTAAACTGGGGTTTAAATCTAACCGAGATGCCAGCTGAAGCAATTCGCTGGGCTCCAACCGGCTGACCAGGTTAGGTGACTTCTCCTCTCACATTTCCAAAAGGATGCAAGCCTTAGATTTAAACTGGGGTTTAAATCTAACCGAGATGCCAGCTGAAGCAATTCGCTGGGCTCCAACTGGCTGACCAGGTTAGGTGACTCCTTCTCTCACGTTTCCCAAAGGCTGCAAGCCCCTAGCAGTGAGAGCTGCCCTCCTGTTTTTGGATGGTACATGAACACCCTTTAAGTAGCACACCTCTGTGTCAGGAGGACAGAATTCTTTGGTACAAACCAGAGGCACTTGCCTTCATTGCTTCAACGGTAGCTAGCCCAACTTTGGATTGCTTCACCCTTCCACCTGCATCCAAATGCCCACCGCTACTAATAATGCCACTTCCTGGTCCAAACACATCAAACTTCAAACCTTTCTTCTCCCTCCCCTACTCCCTGTCCCCACGTCCCCCCCTCCCCTTTAAAAAAAAAAAAACAAAGTATAAAGTCATTCATACGAAATGCAGGTACACAAATAATCCGGTAACGCTTTGGCTGTGGTGGCTGAATAAGGCTTCTGTGGTCCTAAGGTATTAGGAAATAGAAGAGCTGCTAATAATAACAGATTAGAGTTTATAACAGGCAAACTGATGAAACCTTCTCAACAGACCTCCCCCCAACCAGAGTTTCCCATTCCATTTAACCATTATTTAGCAGAGGTGAATAAAAAGGATGAAGTCCTCCAAGTGCATTACAGCTCCTAGTCAATCCAGCGCCTCTCTCACAGGCAGGCTGAATTCAGCACATCACTTTCCTCCTCAGATTAACAACATCACACATCAGAAAAAAAAAGAGAGGCAAAGAATACTACTCAGCCCTGTCAAACTGAAGCTGCTTTGTCACCATCAGTTCTGATGTGGGGGTCTGGTACTGCTTGGTTTGGAGCGAGCAGGAATCAAACAGCAGACCTCAGCAGTTCACTCTCCTCCTGATGCTTTCCACTGTCACTTCCAGCATCAGCATCCTGTAAAGCTACTCTGTTAGGTGTCAAAAACAACCAAGGTGTTCAGAAAGGTACAGAGGTATGCACAAGTGGGAGGGCAGGAGAAAGCATCCCATAAACGCCCGCAAGAAATGGGACAGAGTTAACAAAATCAATTCCGATTCCCTTTTGCATTTCCTGACTCAAGGCACGATCAAAAAAGACCGCTACAAATCAAAAAGGCAGATTAAAAAAGAAACAACTCCAAAGAAGGATGCCTACAACTCCAGTAAAAAACGAGGCTAAAAAGAAGGCACTAATGGTGTCTTAGGTGGGGGAACTCATTTTACCAGCAAATGGGGAAGCATCTTCTCACTCTAAGACAACAGCCAAACTAGGAGCCTACTGCCTGCAACACAGGCACAGGCTACACATCCTTTTGCTTAGGCAACGTAGTGCTGCAGAGGCAGAGCTCAACCATGGTCTGCTTTGAGACATACCAAGATCTGAGAACTACTATAAATAACCTGACGCAGGTAAAAAATATATAAATTATAAAAGTTTTCTTTTTTCTTTTTTTTTTTTTNNAAATAAAAAATTAAAAAGTTTTTTTTTTTTTTTTTTTTTTTTTTTGCTTTTCCCTCTTTTTTTTTTTTTTAATCTCGCCGTTATTAAAATACAGAATCTTCCCTCCTTAGTTCTCTGTATAAAACAAAAATGGTACAAGAAAAACAAAACAAAAACAAAACAAAACAAACCCAAAACACCCCAAGTACAGGCTAGATTTCCACACACCTTTTGTTCTGCCACCTCTCCCTTATTTGACGTTTTCCCAACTACACCAGCCCAGCCTTCTAAACGCTCAACACAGAGCAACATGCCTGAAAATTCCACACTGCCACTTCTTTCTCCCAAGAAGTCAACTTGCACGAACCTCCTCTTCACATTCACCTCCCCCCCCTCCTACCCCTTTCTCCATTCGGTTCCCACCACTGATCACATAAAGACAAAGGGAAGAGCAAACAGCCTTCCTCAGACCATTGTTTTCTTCAGAGCACGCTGGCAAGGCCTGCCAGCTACCCCTGATGCAATTAAGGCAAGTGTCTTTGTGAAGGTTATACAAAAGATTTTCTGCACACACACACACACAAAAAAAAAAAAAAGAAAAAAAAAGTAGCACAGCCTAAGTGAGTATTTCTGCTTCGATAAAGGATGAGAGACAGCACGTGAAAAGACATGGGAAACCCTTCTCAGGAGGGAAAGGTTTCGATTTTATGCTTCATTCAGGTGTGGGCTACATGGGTCTGGGTGGCACCCAGCTCCTTTTCTTTTGTCCTCTGGTAGGAAGTCAAGGAAATGCTTTGTTAGGTCAGAAGCATCCCCAAAGGAAAGGCTGAACTCTTGCAGACGCAAGGCAGATGACTGTCCTCTGCTTTCCTCCTGGGGAATGACAAGGTTCAGACGCTGCTGCCGGAAAGGCTTTTCTCCCTCTCAAAGTGCTTTCCTTCAGTGACACGACTGAAGAGCGCAGAGGCAAGGCTGGAAAGGCATCAGATCTTCTTCTGAGATCCAATCATGACCTTTGATACAAAGTTCACGATAGCGCTGGCGGGCTGCTCCGGATCGTGTTCTGCAAATAGGTGGCACACGTTGTCTGTGGCACTGCCTTGCTTCCTGGCAACGAACCCAAACACTCTGCAAGGACAAGGGCAGCACTGTGTCAGCGAACAGGCATCGCCTCCTTTCACACTGCAAAAAACACCCAGCTGAAACCGAAAGCACAGATCCAGACTTCGGCTGTCCTGTGGGACTGCTAAATCGTAGAATCGTAGAATGGTTTAGGTTGGAAGAGACCTCGAAGATCAGCCAGTTCCAACCCCCCCTGTGCCATAGGCAGGGACACCTCCCACTAGATCAGGTCGCTCAAGACCTCATCCAGCCTGGCCTTGAACACCTACAGGCAGGGAGCAGCCACAACCTCCCTGGGCAACCTGTGGTTCAGTTGCCCCAGCCAACTCGGGAGGAGATTCCAAGTGGCTCAGGATGGACAGACTCTGGCAAGCAGTTCCTGCCTTCTATCCTCTCTGTATTACATCCATGCTCACTTTCAAAGACTTGCTGCTGACCCTAGGGACATATTCAATCTGAGTGAAAAAAAAAAAAAGGTTTTGAGGGCCACACAACTCGATGGACAGGATCAAAACAGGACTTAAACCATCGATTTCTGTTTCTTTCAGAGCTCAGGCACTGAGCTCTCTCTGCTTAGGTTTTTTCCACCTTACAATGCACCAGTGATGACAGATTTACATCACACACTAGTACTGCTAGGAGCATTTACATACATGTGCCCTGTGGGGGATTTACAAAGCTATCAGTCTAAGTGACACAAGTGACACAAGCCATCAGTCTCTAAGCTTGTGTCAGTGTTGCTGGACAAGTGAAACACAAAACTGAGCGTGGCCAGCAGGTCGCAGAGTGATCCTGCCCCTCTACTACTCCACACTGCTGAGACCCCACTTGGAGTACTGCATCCAGTTCTGGAGCCCCTGGGACAAGTGGGCTATGGATGTGCTGGAAGGTGTCCAGAGAAGGCCCACATGGATGATCAGAGGGCTGAAGCACCCCTCCTATGAGGAGAGACTGAGGGAGTTGGGGCTGTTCTGGCGAGGAGAAGGCTCCAAGGTGACCTTATTGTGGACTTTCAGTATCTTAAGTGAGATACAAAAAAGCTGGGGAGGGACTTTTTAGGCTATCAGGTCATGATAGGAGTGGGGGGAATGGAACAAAGCTAGAAATGGGTAATTCAGACTACATGTTAGGAAGAAGTTCTTCACCATGAGGGTCATGAGAGCCTGGAATGGGTTGCCCAGGGAGGTGGTGGAAGCCTCATCCCTGGAGGTGTTTAAGGCCAGGCAGGATGAGGCTCTAGACAGCCTGATCTAGTGTGACGTGTCCCTGTGCATGGCAAGGGGGCTAGAACTAGATGCTCCTTGTGGTTCCTTCCAACCCTGACTGATTCTATGAGTAGCAAATGGCTCAGTTTTCATTTCAGAAACCTCAGCCAAATCACTGACCTGCAACCCAAGTAAACCAGGCTAGCTCTGGCTCTGCACATCAGAGAATTAGGCAATGACTTACAGTGGTGCAGATGAAGTAACTCAAGTTTAATTGCAGTATGCAGAGAGACTTTTTGACTCTGAACAGCTCTTTTCTCTTCCACACCTCTGACCAAGATAGTTCAGAACACTAAGAGCCAGATCACTGTAAGGATGCCCCTAAAACATTCAGCTGTAAGAGGTTCAGACAGGTGCCACTTACTTTGCAGACAGGCCATCTTTCATCCATCTTGTTGTCCAGCAAGAAAGCAGTTTAAAAAAAAAAAGAAATCTACATTAGTTTTCTACGTTTTGAATAGAATGGAATAGAATAAGCCAGGTTGGAAGAGACCTCCAAGATCACCCAGTCCAACCTAGCACCCAGCCCTATCCAATGGCACTCAGTGCTCCATCCAGGCTTTTACTGAACACCTCCAGGGATGGGGACTCCACCACCTCCCTGGGCAGCCCATTCCAGTGCCAATCACTCTCTCTGCCAACAACTTCCTCCTAACATCCAGCCTATACCTCCCCTGGCACTACTTGAGGCTGTGTCCCCTCCTTCTGTTGCTGCTTGTCTGGGAGAAGAGCCCAACCCCTCCTGGCTACAACCTCCCTTCAGGTAGTTGTAGAGAGCAATGAGCTCTGCCCTGAGCCTCCTCTTCTGCAGGCTGCACACCCCCAGCTCCCTCAGCCTCTCCTCACAGGGCTGTGCTCCAGACCCCTCACCAGCTTTTGTCACCCTTCTCTGGACACCTTCCAGTACCTCAACACCTCTCTTGAATTGAGGGGCCCAGAACTGGACACAGCACTCAAGGTGTGACCTGACCAGTGCCAAGTTTTAGACCAACAACACAAGGAACATGCTAGAAACAACTCCTTGTCCTTCCTTACTTCCTATCCTGTGGATCCAAAGCGCAGAAAATAACAGTGTTGACCGGATAGTGGCGCCGAAAAAACAGCCTGCAAAGGAAGAAATGAAACTGGGGTTGGGAAGGGTTAAGATGCTTGACATTTTAAACAGCAAACAGTCCCGAAACATAAATCACCTTTGTTGACAGTAACAATTATTTCTGCTGTCCCTGAGTGGTTTTGAAAGCTACCTGAACCCATCCAGCCAAGGAAATCCATACTTAGGATGGTAGCGTTGAGTTTCTGAATCACCAAAGAAGAACCCCCAAACCCTGACCTTCAAGCTAAGAAAATTAATTAGAAGTATGAAATGTATGTTTGCTAAAAGCTGCCCACTTAGATACACCAGTGGGGAAATGCAACTCCATGGAAAAGAATGTGACTGTGTTTAAAAGTACAAGCACTCCTGGAGCCTTACAGCTGAAGGTTTTGCCCTTGATTCTGCTATAAGTGCTGGCAGATCCCAGGACAATTAGCCTGGCACTTTCATTTTTTTTAACCTATGCTGAATTCCTGTTTTCCCTCTTTCCCTATTGCAGCTTTCAAATGACTTTGTGATAGCCTTAACAGCCTCTGGCAATTAACTTTTTTGTCCTAGTATTTCACAGGCTGTTGAAAGCACTGTTTCAAACACTGGAGGTAAGAGTCTGCTTAGGCCAACACTACTCAGTGATCCTGGTGAAAGACACCCTGAACCAATACATTGAATATCAGATGCTGCCAAAGCTGTTTCCTTTCCCTTTTTTTGATAAGGAATGACAACTAAAAAAACCCAAAAGGTGTCCTGAGGAAGTGACTTTATAGAGGTAAAAGCTGCGTGTGGAAGTAACGTCCACAGCTCAGACATTCATTCTCTGCTGCCACCACCATTCTTCAGACACTCATGTCTGGACTGTCTGGAGATGAGAGTCTGCTTAGGCCAACTCTACTCAGTGATCCTGGTGAAAGACACCCTGAAGATTCATTATTTCAACCAACAGGTTGAATATCAATTGCTGCCAAAGCTGTTTCCTTTCCCTTTTTGGATAAGGAATGACAACTAAAGAAAAAAAAAAAAAATAGGTGTCCTGAAAAAGTGACTTTACAGAACACCTAAAAAAACCCAAAAGCTGTCCTGAGAAAGTGACTTTACAGAGCTAAAAGCTGCGTGTGGCAGTAATGTCCACAGCTCAGACATTCATTCTCTGCTGCCACCACCATTCTTCAGACACTCCTCTTACCCTCAGACTGCAGAATGTAATGAGGACAATCAAATCAAGGGTAGGCAACCCTTGCTGGAGACAAGGTGGGGTGCTCCCTTCCCATCCCTCTCATGCTTACTTTCTTTGATTATCAGTCAGTGTGATGCCCTGTGCAGACACCTTGAAGTGGACAACAGTTGAGACAGGAGGAGGATCTTGCATCAGGGTCATGCTCAAGGCTTTCTGCACTGCCTGGTAGCCTGTGAGGGACTCCATCTCCACTGAATTCAGGTACCAAACGTTACAGGCTGTAACCAGAGAGGGCAAAGATTTTGAGAGGTCATGTGCTGCTTTGAAGCTGATTGGACTATTTGAATGACAAAAACAAAAAAACAGATTACAGGCTGTGAAAAGATGTCAAATTCACTGCTAGGTTTGCTGAGAGGTATAAAAGCAAGGACACAAACACAGATAAGACAATCTGGGTCTGTGTTTCTCCCTGGCTTCTGCTGTATTAACTGCTTCTAGCTGGATCAGCATTGGTTGAGATTACATCTTCAATACCGAGTTGAGTTAGGGGGCCCTCACTTCAAGAAGGACATTCAGGTGCTGGAGAGCATCCAGAGAGAGGCAATGAAGCTGGAAGGGTCTGGAGAAAAGGTTTGGTACGGAGCAGCTGAAGGAGAAGGAGCAGAAGAAAAGAAGATTGAGGGGAGATTTCACTCTCCTGAAAGGAGGTTGGAGCCTAGGAACAACAATGAGAGGAAATGGCCTCAAGTTGCACCAGAGGAGGTTTAGGTTGGGTATGAGAATTTCTCCCCTGAAAGGGTTCTCAAAGACTGGAAGGGGCTGCCCTGGGAGGTGGATGAATCACCATCCTTGGAGGTGTTTCAAAGAGGCAGAGATGTGGTGCTAAGGGATATGATGAGGCTCTGGAGAGCCTGCTCTAGGGTAGGGTGTCCCTGGGCATGGCAGAGGGGTTGGAACTGGCTGATCCTTGTGGTCCCTTCCAACCCTGACTGATTCTGTGATTCTATTATCTTCTGCAAGCTCATTAGCTCTGAAAGCAATGTCACACACAGTTTAAAAGTGCTGTGCTTCAAGCAGCCCACTTGTACCTCACATGGCTGGAATGCAAACAGTTGTAGAGCTTAGGAGCTGGCTGCAGAAGAAAGAACAAACCTGGTCCGTACCCTCACAATGCAGGGTATGAGCACTTCTGCAGAGCACTCTGATTTTCAACTGCTGCCTTTAAGCATCCTTCAGTCCAGCCTCTCCCATTCTTTCACATGCTAAATCTGGCCCAGGTCAAATGCAAAAGGAAAAGGTTGAACAAACCTGCCCCCTGTTTGAGAAGCTCCGCTGCCGAGTTTGCAGCAGTCTGGGGAGAACTTTCTGCTATCTCCTCCAAGGGATCTGCAAACAGAAAAAAAAAAGTGTCCATGACTGCCCACATCTAGTTTGGACTTGATCTGGCAAATCAACACACATGGTCATGCAGGAGTTCAGCATTTGCACTGGACAACTCCTTGCAAAAAAACAGGAAGCAGTTTGGTACCTGTAGCTAGAATAATCAAGGTGGAGTTTTGTGTTGCATTTCCAGTGCTGCTGTAGGGATGCTCAGCCTCTATTTCCTGACAGTAGAACACATGAACTACACAGCTTACACTGCAGGGACAGACTGCATGTCACCTTAAAGCAACACAAGCAGCTGTGATCCCTTCATTACAACCTCAACATTTTTCAAACAGTGCAATCAATTAGTTAATTTGTGTAATTTACACTGACTTGGGTGCAAAGACTTTGAAGGGGGCCTACAAAAAAAAGCTGGGGAGGGACTTTTTTAGGCTATCAGGGAGTGGCAGGACTAGGGGGAATGGAGCAAAGCTGGAGGTGGGGAGATTCAGATTGGATGTGAGGAGGAAGTTGTTGAGCATGAGTGTGGTGAGAGCTTGGAGTGGGTTACCCAGGGAGGTGTTTGGGGCCAAACACCTGGAGGTGTTTGCAGCCAGGCTGGATGAGGCTGTGGGTCAGGCTGATCTAGGGTAGGGTGTCCCCAGGCATAACAGAGGGGTTGGAACTGAATGATCCTTGTGGTCCCTTCCAACCCTAACTGATTCTATGACTTTGTGTTTCTAAGAAGAAATCAATTAATTGCATTTTGATGCAGAAAACAAACCTCTGAACTATTCAGACAGCAGTGTTCTGAGAGCAGCCAGTCCTCATATCCTCTTAAAATCAGTGAGAATACAGTCCTTCACGTTGGTTCAGTTAGATAAATCACAGGATGGTTTAGGTTGGAAGGGACCTCAAAGCTCAGCCAGTTCCAACCCCCCTGTGCCACAGGCAGGGACACCTCCCACTAGAAGAGGTTCCTCAAGGCCTCATCCAACCTGGCCTTGAACACCTCCAGGGAGGGAGCAGCCACAACCTCCCTGGGCAACCTGTGCCAGTGCCTCACCACCCTCACTGCAAACAACTTCCTCCTAACATCCACTTTCAATCTCCCTTCTGCCAGTTTAAACCCGTTCCCCCTCGTCCTGTCATTACAAATGCATGTAAAAGATCACATCTGTTGCATTTAACCAGGTGTCTGCTGCCTTTGAATCAACCAAGAGCAGCAATGTGATGTGTGACACTCTTCACATGTCCAGTTACCTATATCCCATATCTAGAGTTATCCTGGTGAGAAACTGGAATGGTCTGCCCAGGGAGGTTGTGGCTGCTCCCTCCCTGGAGGTGTTCGAGGCCAGGCTGAATGAAGCCTTGAGCAACCTGTTCTAGTGGGAGGTGTCCCTGCCTATGGCACAGGGGGGTTGGAACTCAATGATCTTTGAGGTCCCTCCCAACCTAAACCATTCTATGATTCTATACTGTACAAATCCTCCACGTGCTGCACCCAGAACTGCTAACCACAGAAGAGCCTAAAATGCATGATTCATCGGATTAAAAAAAACGAAATCCAAAAGGAAATTTCACTCTGGTGTATGTTTATTGGGGTCAAGGCAAATGTTTCAGTCCTGCACCTCTGCCAGAACAGCTGGAGCTTGCCATTTTAGGTGAGGAGGATAAGGATAACGAGCCCACCAACCACACTGCTTTGCCATATAAAGAGATCTCTGGTCACATCCAGCAGAATATCTGGGGGGGTTTTTTTGTGGGTTTTTTTTTTTGGTGCTAAAAATGGTTTCCCGAATGTATGTGCATAATTCCAATGATATGTTTGAACAGTGACACATGGCCTTTAACAAAAGTGTTGGGAGGTCAGTGGAAAACCACAGGCACGTTGAACATTTCAAGAACACATCTGGCGTTAGCTTCGTTGCGGGAGAGTAAGAGACAACTGAATTATGGGGCACAGAACAGCTACATTTTGCTGTTTTCTTGGAGCAGTTTATGAAATCCCCATAACCAAAAGAGAATTAGGAGTCCTGTGATACAACACTGGGACTTGGGGAAGTTGCAGTTTCCTTCCTGCCAGTGTCACTCTCACAGCACCTTCTATTCTTTAGCTATTTTGCCTCCCTTAAGGCACTTTTGCCTTTAGGACCTGAATGAGTGCTTACACCTAACCATACATGGGCATCATCTCATGTCTGAGAAGTACAATTCTCTTCCTCCATGCTAGATTACTGCACAGCCCTCCACGAGGCATCACTGTTTATGACTGCAGTATCACAGCAGTGGTCTGCTCACAACTACAGCTTGGGTAAGAGCCAGCAGCAGCAGTGAAGAAACATCTCAAGTTGTGCCGGGGGAGGTATAGGCTGGATGTTAGGTGGAAGTTGTTGGCAGAGAGAGTGATTGGCATTGGAATGGGCTGCCCAGGGAGGTGGTGGAGTCCTCATCCCTGGAGGTGTTCAAGAAAGGACTGGATGGGGCACTTAGTGCCATGGTCTAGCTGATTGGATAGGGCTGGGTGCTAGGTTGGACTGGATGATCTTGGAGGCCTCTTCCAACCCGGCTTATTCTATTATTCTATTTTTTTCCCTAATTAATATCTTATAATAAACATAATCTGACTCACAAACACCTTTGCTTCCTTATTGGCTGTCATACAATCCTAACCAGCACCCAGAAGAGTAGAATCATTAAAGCCTGAGGGAGCTGGGGTTGTGCAGCCTGGAGAGGAGGAGGCTCAGGGCAGACCTCACTGCTCTCTACAACTACTGATGGAAGGTTGTAGCCAGGTGGGGTTGGGCTCTTCTCCCAGGCACCCAGCAACAGAAGGAGGGGACACAGCCTCAAGTTGTGCCAGGGGAGGTCTAGACTGGATGTTAGGAGGAAGTTCTTGGCAGAAAGAGTGATTGGCATTGGAATGGGCTGCCCAGGGAGGTGGAGTTGCCATCCCTGGAGCTGTTCAAGAAAAGACTGCATGGAGCTCTTAGTGCCATTGGCTAGGGCTAGGTTGGACTGGATGAGATTGGATCAACCAAGAGAAGTTGGAGGACTCTTACAACCTGGCTTATTCTATTCTAACTTCTACCACCTCTATTCTATCTTGAAAACGCAGCTTCCTTCCCTACCAGTTCTTGCTTAGATCTCAACTTGTGAGACATTGACCAGCCTTCAGACACTGGCACTTTGAAGCAGCACTTGGTTGAGTGTATCTCTACTGCACTTGAACAAGCATACCTCTGTCTGGGATGAGAAGCTTGCAGGGCAGTGCCAGGGGCGTGATGGAATGCTGATACACCAGAGCTGTCAAACTACCTGTGGGCAGAAGAGCAACAAGACATGCACAGTTAACTTGGTGGACACAAAGAATGCCTAGCAGACATGCTGGCCCTCGAGTATTTCACAGACCAAGTGGCCTCCCCCCATGCCCTTTAAAAACATCCTCTTGGCACCTAAGCCAAGATCTTCTGTCAGCTTTTGGGTATTGATGTTTCCCAGCACTGTCCCACTTGGATGTGCTCAAGCTCATTAACCACAATCGTATGCTCCCTTTCCCTGCTTAGATTCTAACCTAAAAGGCTTAGCTTTGGATGATGAAAGCAGACCCAGTATGGAGGTCAGGGAATTCCCTCAATGCTCTTAACTTCTGCTACATCAAATGTAGTAAAATCTCACAAGTGCAGTAAGAGCAGAAGTGCTCAGTGCTATGTGAGCACTGGTGAGACCCCGCCTGGAGTACTGCGTCCAGTTCTGGAGCCCCTGGGACAAGGGGGATGTGGAGATGCTTGAGATGTCCAGAGAAGGGCCACAAGGATGCTCAGAGGACAGACTGAAAGAGCTGGGGCTGTGCAGTCTGAAGAAGAGGAGGCTCCCAGGTGACCTTCTTGTGGCCTTCCAGGATCTGAAGGGGGCTACAAAAAAGCTGGGGAGGGACCTTTAAGGCTATCAGGGAGTGACAGGATTAGGGGGGAGGGGAATGGAGCAAAGCTGGAGGTGAGGAGATTCAGATTGGATGTGAGGAGGAAGTTGTTGAGCATGAGTGGTGAGAGCCTGGAATGGGTTGCCCAGGGAGGTGTTTGGGGCCACATCCCTGGAGGTGTTTTTGGCCAGGCTGGCAGAGGCTGTGGGCAGCCTGATCTAGGGTAGGGTGTCCCTGGGCATGGCAGAGGGGTTGGAACTGG
>VWZI01015988.1:0-19465 GCA_013396835.1 Psilopogon haemacephalus | reverse complement strand
GACAGAGTCAGAGGTCTTTCTCAGGTCCAGGTAGATGACATCAGTTGCCCTTCCCTTGTCCACCACTGCTGTGACTTCATCATAGAAACCCACCAAATTAGTCAGGCATGATTTGCCCTTGTTGAAACCATGCTGGTTGCCATCAGACGCATTTGCTTTGTCCTCCATATGCCACAGCACAGCCTTCAGGAAGATCTGCTCCATGATCTTGCCAGGCAGATAGGTGAGAGNATCACCACTCCCTGTGTGCGACCATCCAGCCAATTCCTTATCCAGCTACTTGTCTACCCATTAAGTCCACCCTGGTCCACAACCAGGATGTCATGTAGGACAGAGTCAGAGGTCTTTCTCAGGTCCAGGTAGATGACATCAGTTGCCCTTCCCTTGTCCACCACTGCTGTGACTTCATCATAGAAACCCACCAAATTAGTNTTACAACAGAACTCTGCTTCTTACTTCAGACCCATGCAAAGAAAAAAAAACCTGCAAGTTATTTTCCATCTTTCTTTCCTTACTCCTTTTCCCTAGTAAAACAGTTTTTGTTGTTGGTTTTTTTTCATGCTGGTTTTAATCAATTATTCCTGTTTGTATGCATGTGGGTGTTTTCAGGACATCTTTGTACAGTTATTAAACCACTGACCAGTGGTGGCTCTGTTACAGATGGATTTCATTCAAGACTGGTGCTATTATATTAATGGGTTTAATTTAAATAGGACTAGCCTTACTAGCCAAATTACTTCCATTTAAATCAATTGGCTTAGGGGAAAAAACACCCTGACCAGAGCTATTAGACTTCAATTTATTACTGTACCCATTTTTAAACTGGGTAAGGCATATTTCTCAGTGTCTGTCCTCTTGTCCTTTGGTGCTACTTCCCCCTTCCCCCTCTCAATAATGAAAAAAAAAAAAAAAAAGAAAAATCTGAAACATCACATTAATTTAAAGTCAATGTTTCATGAGCAAAGATCAGGTATCTTCTGAAAGATATTCTCCTTAGAATCCAATAGTTGCCTTTGATGTCACCTCATTAAATTGAGATTCAAATGATCTAACAGATGTATTACTTTAAAAAGACATTTTACTGCATTTTTTTAAGATATAAAAAAGATGCAATGACTATTTTTTTTTTTACACATTTCAACCTGATTCAAATAGAAAAGCAAAAGGGAAGAAAATGCTTTAGATGTGCTCTTTTGATTTTTTCCAATCTTGCCTGAATAAAATGGAATGGGAGATCAAGAACACTCAATTAATTTCAACACTGGGTGTCAGAGGGAAAGAAGAGGGAGGAGGGGGGAACATTATAGATGCACAACACTTAACAAATGCATAGATTGAAAGAAGGAAATATATGTGGGGGGAGGAGATAAAAAACCATGTCTATGTTTTATTGCACTCGGTAAGCTTTTCGCTTGTATTTATAGCTGCAATTATATCTCAATGAGGTTTGTCTACAGTGTTGGCTTCACGCTAATTTTCCTCCTCACTGCATTTTTGGAATAGGTTCGGACTGTTTATGAACCAGACATATTGACCTCATTTACAGCTAGTAGTTTAAATCCATAATTTTTCCACCCACAATCCCTCTTTGACATTCCAGCTATGAGGCTGGCTCACTGAGACTGAACTAAAAGTCTCACACTTCATTGAACACCATTATGCGGCTTTATGCTTATAAGCCTGTTTCCCTCGGCTGCCTTTCAGCTTTGCTGGAGATCTGTTTGGCCACAGGCTGGCAGTGATTAACTGGAAGAATCCAATAAATCAGCCTGTCAGCCAGCAGGCTCTCCTCACTGTTTCTACAAATCGACATTTGGATTTGTACTCCCCATTTTCCTCCCTTTTTGCTCTCCTTCCCTCCCTCTGCTTGCACCTCTGCCCCTATCTTCACCTCCCACCTCTGCATTGCTTGCCCTCCCTGGAAGCTGCAGGGCTCTTCTTTTCTCCACACCACGTGGTGAACTTGAAGAAAGGCTACTGTCAGCTTGATCAGGCCTTGCAAATAGTCCTTTGCTGATACAAGTGGGGTTGGGTTTGTATATTATGCCAGTATCGTTCTCTTTTCTCCTTTTTATTTTACTCTCCTCCTCCACAATCGGTTAACTCATGTGGTTCCTCTTCTCTGCAGCCAGGGACGTATGAAGGTGATTAAGTGAGGAGGAGGGAAGGCTCCCTTATGCTGCCATTCCCATCTGTTGTTACAACAATATGGATATAGGAAACACAAACCTGGGAGAAGAGCAGTGCATGGCAATGAATGTCTGAGCAGTGACTCTCTAAGATTTTGGAACCTGACCCTTACTCCTGCTTTTATATTAGGAAACTATAGTTAGTTTCCTTACTTATTGATTTGTATGAGTTTTTTCCCTTTGATTTTAGTTCTTTTGATAAGTGCTGTACCCACAGCCGGCATGGTTCCATATAGCTGTGTTTGCAGGTGCCTCACAGGGAAGCATTGCTTGGCTGCTGCTGTTTCACAGGGACCCTTGTCATTCTCTCCTCCTTTGAGAAGGAACCTGGAGTCCCTGTGCCCATTGAATTCTGGGTGCTCAATGCCCAGACATTGATATTCTGTCCTCCAGCAGGCTCCGAGGCTTCATTTTGGGGAAGTATCGGACTTCCTCCCATCAGTACTCCATTACATTCATTCCTTTGTTTCTGTTAGGATATGCATTTTCTTGGCATCCAGAGGCCAAACAAAACACAGAGGCCTGTCAAGCAGCTGTCAGAAAGCAGACCATGGTCTCTGAAATCTCATGGGGGCTTTTCCTTGCCACAGTACCACCACATCTGATATGTATGTGGCACAGAGAGGGCAAACCTGTTTTGGAGATGGTCTGGAAGAAAAGTTCTTGCTAAGTGACATTGTTGGTGACAATATGATATACCCATTGTCCCTCCAAACATGTCTGGAAAAGAGAGAAAATACTGGAGAGATCTGCCTGTCTCATCATTGGCCAGAAATTTTTTAATTAGACAAAAAATATTTTGGGTTCTCATCTTAATTTTACCCTTCTCTAACTGGGAAATCTTACGGTTTTATTGCTTCTCTAGAATCATGTTGGTTAGGAACATTCACCCTCTCCTGTTAATGTCTGCTGTTCACAAGCACTATGCTGAAATCCAAGATCCCATCTTTGGCCTTACACTCAAATACAGAAAGGGAAGGCAAAGTGGAAAATGCCTGTCTAAGGGTGTGCACTCTCTTGCCATCGACTCTATTGCCTTGGTCTTTCTGCTCTCTGCATGACTCAACTAAAAATGCTGCTTGGATTTATGAGGACAGATTAAGCTGCAACTTAAAATTAATTAGGGTTTGGAGAGGAGAATTGTATGCTGTTCTGTCGTGGTAGGCCTGATAGGTCAAAATAGGCTTATACATGTACCGGCTTTCCCAGACATGTTTTGCTCTTGTTTCTTGCATTCTGTGGTAAACACTTGACTTGTGCCTCCTTGTGCAAGGCCTATGTCTTTCTTGAATTTGGGTAAAACAAGCCTATGGCTTCACCTAATATTGTCAGATTTGGCTAACTACCATCCTGACTGGCTATTCTGTGTCCAAAGGCCAGTCAGTCTCAGGCATTGATAAAAAGGATATGAGCAGTTAACACAGTGTGCTCTGCCATTGTATTCGTGTGCTGCTGGCTGCTGCTTGCTGTTATTGCCTTCTGTTTCTGGCAGTGATACTGACTTACTGCTTTATAGCATTATGCTTTCCAAAGCTATAACTCAGCTCTGCTGAACAGCCTGGAAACTGCCTGCTTGGAGTTTACCAGAAACAGGCTTTCAATGCCGCAACATAATTGGCCTGTATAGCCAATGTGACATCTGTGCTGAGACTGTGCATTGCAAGACATCCTGCCTACACCTGAATGTCTCCTGAAAGTCTCATGCCAAGACAGAAAGTCCTGGAGATACAGAGATCATCCAGAGAAATCAGGACCAGATCAGAGTTCATTGGCCCCTTTCCCCAGCAGCCTATGAAGCCTGGGAAGAATAAGAAGCCTCAGCAGCTGACAAGAAGACACAGTATGAGGTTTGAGGTTAACTGGAATATTTTTATAAGAGAAATTACATTATAGGCTGAGAAAGGAAAACATTGGTGATGCCTATTTTGCTCATAGGTTTGCTGACAGATACAAAAGTGAGAACACAAACATAGATAACACAGAGCTACTCAGGTCGGGGCTCTGGGCTGTCTCTCCCTCTCCTTGCTTTCTAGATGGATCTGTGTAACCCAGCTAATCGATTCCTGCTTCTAATTCTCCCTGGCTGATCTTCCCCATTTACCAGGTACAAAAGACAGATTCTGGATAAGATTGGGTGGTGCTTAGAAGGTGGAAGGGTGGTTTGGAACCCCTCTTGGGGACTCTGATCTCTGGGAAGGGTGTGGTGCTTCTGTATTACCTTTTTACTGCATATAGCTGTAAATATTTGTAATATATTGTAAATATCTGCTTATATATTGTGCTAGCTGTAAATATAAAGCTTCATTCCTTAACTTCCAGCTGGCTAAGTCTAGTCTGGATGATTTCAAAAGTGGGAGGCAGAAAGGGAGAGATGACTCCGGAATCATTACACACAGACAGAATTTGTGGAAAGTGTTTGGGTATTGTATTAAGCTAAAGCTAGCCCCACAAATCAGGATAAATAATATTTTGTGAGTAAATACTTAAAGCCCCTTGTAATTTATCTATTGCCTTCTGCCATAAGTAGAAAGGAGCTTCTTGAGTCCATCTAGTGGGCAAGTGGTATATTGACCACAAGAACCTTCTCTTCCAGTTCAATTAATGTTTATATATTGCTAATTATTATTTCTAGATCTAGTTTACCCTTATGCAATGTGTTCCATTACTGTTGTAGAAGAACCAGTTATTATTAAAATTAGCTGTTGGGGGGTGGTGAGAGTTTTGAATATGAAAATTAATAAACAACATTAATTTTGAAAAAAATAATATTTCACATCAATTAATTACTCCTCCATCACAGGTTCACAAGTAACAGCAGGAGGAACTGGTAGTTCCTAATTAGATCCCTACTAGAAAGGCACTATGGCTTCTGGTTGTGAGAGATGGAAGCCACACAGTCTCCAACAGACAGACAGATGGGATCACTGTGTTGCTTTTAACCTGAACATCCTTGTCTCTTCTTTATGCTCAGCTGGCAGTGAGAATAACTTGTTCAGCAAAAGCAGCTATCACCATTTTCTTCTCCACTCCATGTTTCCACAGGAATAGTATTCACTCCCTCTTTTTACTCACTTTGCATTGTTTTATTGAAACTGTTGAAAAAGTATGTGAAATGTCTTGCTTCAGGTCATCAGATAATTTTATTTAGATATCAAGCAAACAAAATATATGAAGATTAAAAGATTACGTTTTCATTTGTCCTGGATTAACATGGACCTGGGTCAACAAGCCCCTCCCCACCCACACTGATTCGAAGGAAAGCAACATTAAAAAATCCTCTGGGTTGAGATAAGGAATTTTATAAGATGATACAACGCACAATTACCTTAGCCTACTTGCAGAAATGCATGGCAAAAAGTGAAAGCAGTGGAAGCCATCTATAAAATAGTTTCCCCCACGCTGCGAACAAGGAGACGGGGAGACAGTTTGATGCAAACTAGTTCCATTTATTACATGCATTTGTTCATCTTATATATGCTTAGATATTCTAAAGAAGGCAGCGTGTAACTATTTTATTAGCTATTTACCCAACCAAATAGCTAAAGCTAACATAATGATTGGCTTAACTAAAAATATGAAATCATACATCTCTATTTGATACAAAATACAGACACTGCCCAACATCCAAGAATACAGAGAAACTGTGGGTTCTTTGTTTTACCTTCTTATCAGAGTTTTTACAACCTCTAAGGTCATCCTGCTCTTTGGCTCCACCAGACACCTGCAATTGGAGCCTATGTGTCATCCCTTTAGATGTTGCAGCTGTGTATCAACACCCCCACCTAAGCACTTATCAAAGGCCAGCACCCCAAAACTGGAAACAGGAAGCAGCAGCCAGAACAGAAAGCCTATCATGTTACAATCTGAATCTCAAGCCCCATAATACTTTGTTGCAGTCAGCTTTACCCCACTATCAGTTTGCTCTTTTTGGACAATTTCCCACTGGCAACTGGGGCAAAATTTAAGCAGATAGATATGAGGTGGGTTTTTCATCTCACTTCCTCATGTCTTCCCCATAGTCACATAAGTAAAACAACAGAGTATGCCATAGTGTGGATCTCCCAGATTCTCTGGATGGGACAAGGAAGGGCCTGCTCCTCACAGCTGAAACACATGGCCATGCAATTGGGGAAAATAACTTGCTCTCTTGAATTTGCTTGACCTTCAAGGACAGTTCCTCCACAGCTGAAATAGAGGTCTAGACACAGGAAGAGATACTTAACCTGACATTGCCAGAGCCTGCTGGTCATTTCATCCACTTCCAGACATCTTTCAAGGCCAAAGATAAAGACTGAGTACCATGTAGGGCTCTTACTCTTGATGAACTTGATTGTCATGGTTTTAAAGAGCCAACAGAATGAAGCTCTCAAATGTATTGAATAGAGAACAGAAATATATTTTGGAAAGAGAGATACAGGAAGAAAATTACAAAGCAGATACAGAATCCGTAGCGAATCCCTTGAATTTTTCCCCCAACCCAAAACTAAACCTATAATCCCCAATGTTCCAGTCCTCCCACCTCAATGCCTCTGCTATCCATAGGCCTAAACAAAAGCCTGTGGAAGCCCCAAAACAGGCCTACTCCTTACATGTTTATCCCAATAACATAGCTCCTGCCAGACATGGTTGGAAGGGGAGGAAAGGAGAGTGAGCTGGCCATAGCAGGATTATGGGATTGAATAACAATTTTTTTCAAAATCCAATGTGGATTCCCGACACAGTATTTTTTCCTAGAGGATTTTTAACCCCATAGTTCCCAACATGGGATATTCAACCCCTTATTCAATCCCATAATTACTGTTCATTTAACTAGAAATAAATTCTATGTAGTAAATAATGCCATCCAAATCATCTTTCTGATACTTTCTTCAAACTGATCTGTCTCTCATATCCTGGACTCAGTTTTTCTTCTTGTCAAATGGGACTTCTCTGATGACATTGGTTATCCGAAAGAGACATAATAAAAACTTGTATATATTTTTAACTCAAACTCTTAGTCAAAATCAAACCCCTCTGTGGAACACGCTTGATCTTACCACCTTCACCCAATATACATGTCCTGGGCTTCCCCCCATCAGGTGTATCCTCACCCAAAGGCAGAAAACACCCATAATTTTTTTTCCCCAACAGATTCTTTTCACAAACAAAGGAACTCTATTTCCATCTGCATTCAACTTCAAATAAGGGACAGTCCCAGTCCATTCTCACTCAAATCTTTGCAGTCTGTGCATCCAGATGGGAATCAAACACAGGTCTGTCACATCAAAGGATGTTCTACCACTGACAAACAAATGCACAAGCAGCTGCTCACTGCAAATCTGAATGACTCATTGTAGATTCTCTTAGAGTCCATCTTGGCACAATCTTTATCAGTCCACATCCGTCTCAAATGGCATGACTCCATCCCTTGGACAGTCAAATGAGGCAGCTAAGTCTGGTCCACTTCCATTGTTCAAGCTGCCTTCTCATGTATGCAAGAATGAAGGTCCTTTCTTCATATATGAGTTTCAGTATCTACAAGAGTCCCATGCTTCTACTTGTCTCTTGTACCAGGCCATCCACATTCACCCCCCGGGACATATATGTCCTGGGCTGCATTAAGAGAAGAGTTGCCAGCAGGTCTCGTCAGATCCTACCTGGAGTACTGTGTACAGTTCCGGAGCCCCCAAATACAAGAAGGATGTGGAACTGTTGGATAGAGTCCAGAGGAGGGCCACGAAGATGATCAGAGGGCTGGAGCACCTCTGCTATGAGGACAGCTGGGGCTTTTCAGCCTGGAGAAGAGAAGGCTTTGAGGAGACCTCATAGAAGCCTTCCAATACCTTAAGGAGGTCTATAGGAGGGTTGGGGAGGGACTATTCACAAGGTCTTGTAATGACAGGACCAGGGGTAACGGGTTTAAACTGGTAGAGGGGAGATTTAGGTGAGATTTTAGGAGGAAGTTCTTCACAGTGAGGGTGGTGAGATACTGGAACGAGTTGCTCTGGGAGGTTGTGGTTGCTCCCTCCCTGGAGATGTTCAAGGCCAGATCGAATGAGGCCTTGAGCGACCTGTTCTAGTGGGAGGTGTTTCTGCCTATTGTGGGGGGCTGTAACTGGATGATCTTTGAGGTCTCTTCCAACCTAAACCACTCTATGACTCTACGATCCACCACCCCCAAGGGTTCCGTCCTACCATTCCTCTGCTCTAGCTGCACAATCAGAAGTGAACCAGCCACAGCACCAGTCCATGCCCTTATCTTTCTTACCCAATCCAAACAGAATTGTGTTCAAATTTTATTTAACCTCTCCCAACACATCCCCATCTACCTTCTCAATGGATGACTGAAAAGGAGGAAGATCTGGTGGCAGACGAGAAGGGGTTGGCTGAATAGGGGAAAAAATCACTATCAGGTCAGTGCCATTCACAGGATCCACTACCAGACCACAACCTCACAGGCTGCCCTGCTGCTCGAGCTTGACACCAGGGCTGCTGCTGCTGCTTCAGCCATGCAGAAAACTCAGCAGAGATGCATGAGCCACACTGCCCTTTGCCACTGGTCCTGGCTGGCCACTTTCTGCAGAACCAGCAGGAGTGAGTGAGAACAGGAGCAAACCCCCTCCATCAGTACTGCCAGTTCCACCACTGCAAATTCAGGACTGACTCACAGCAGAGGGAGTGGATCCCCATCACTGTTCTCTGCAGGTACCCCAGCAGAATACATTCCAAATGCAGGCTTGTCATTTGCATCCACTGCCTGCCCATGCATGCTGCCTGCACTGGAGCAAGAAGGGTACTCGTGCATGGAGGTTTCTTGGCATCATCAGCTCATCCCCTGAATAGGGAGTGTCTGTGTGCAGCAAGATGATGGAAATAACCTGCATCATGGCTGCCACTGCGAATAATCCCTCCAACGAGGATCACAATGCTTCTGTGTAACACTGTCTTTGAAGTGCTGCCCGGAGCTATGGGACCAAAGGAGGCTGCTGGCATAGCCAGAGCCACCTGGGCTTATGTGCCCAGAGCCACTTGCATTTCCACCACTCATGGATTCGCATTGGGAAGGGGGGGACGTGAATGTGTTCACCCGCTCTCCTCTACCCCACCCCCCAAAACTTGACCCATGTAGTGGCACTTGGCACCATGGGCCAGGTCTAGCTGCAGCTGCTTGGGGAATGGGGGACCCAGATCATCCTCAACCACCTCAGACCTTTCAAGTTGCTGGCTGCCGCTTACCTCTACCCTCTCCATCACCCAAGATAGGAGCAGCTCACCTCTCCAAGTTGCTTCTCTCCACACCTCCACAGCCACCACGGGCCACCAGCAAGAGGGACAAGTGCTTCCTCTCCACTGACTTCTCCCTCACTCCTCTGCCACTTCAGGATGCAGTGAGTTCAGAAGCACGCAGCACTTTCTAATGATCCAGAGTATTGAAGACAACAAGACCGCTCTCTCAATTAGGATAAGAACATACATACATACCGCAAGGGATGGTCTCAGCTCTCTAACATCTGCCTGAATGTGCTTCCAGCTCTCCATCACAATCACACCAAAAGGCACCATTTTTCCTAAGCTTCAATTCTACATTTTCTCCAATTCAACCTATGCAAACCAGTAACATATTTCCCACATGGGCCACCAATTGTTCTGTCACAGTTTTAAAGAGCTGACAGAATGAAGCTGTCAAATGTATTGGAAAGAGAACAAAATTGTATTTTGGAACAAGAGATACAGGAAGAAAATTACAAAGCAGATACAGAATCCATAGCGAACCCGTTGAATTTTTCCCCTAACGCAAAACTAAATCTAAACTATAATCCCAAAAAAATCTAAACCCAAAACTAAATAAACTATAATCCCCAGTGCTCCAGTCCTCCCTCCCCAACATTTCTGCCATCCATAGGCCTAAACAAAAGCCTGTGGAGGCCGCACAGCAGGCCTACTCCTTACATGTTTATCCTGATAACACAGCTCCTGCCAGACATGGCTGGAGAGGGAGGAAAGGAAAGTGAGCTGGCCTTGCCATGAGCTTATAAAGAGATAGCAGGAGATTGAATAACCATTTTTCCCAGTCCCCAGAGTATTTTTAACCCCAGAGTTCCCAANAAAAATGGAAAGGTTTGGGCATGAAACTTGCCTTACTTACAGATGGGAGACTGTCTCAAAGTCCGTGCGAGGTTCGTGTCTCCAGGTCCGTGTTCAGGTCCCAGTGCAGGTCCGTGCAGGTCCCAGTGAAGGTCTAAGCAAGTCCTTGCAAGTCCTTGCAAGTCCAAGCAAGTCCTGCTGCAATCTGTCCAGCTGCCATATATATACTGAGGTGATTTGTTGCCTCCCTGTTCAAGCCCATGGAGGGTGGGAGAAGGCACTTCACACCTATTGTACTAAGCCTCCGGTGACAGAGGTGGGGAGGGAGGAAGACCGTTTCCTGCCCCATTCACACCTCTGGTGGGGCAGTGGACTGGGTGTGCCCTGCCACAGTTCACACCTCATTCAAACCTCTGGTGGGGCAGTGCCCTGCTCTGCCACACTGGGACATTGATTTATTTTCCTGCTTTACCAGATGAAATACATTCCTTGTGTACTTCTTTCTCTGTACTTATACTGGCACAGGTTAGCCCTCCACTGCAGCTGCCATGCTTATTGGTTGTTCTGTAGATTCAAAGCTCACCTCGTGCCATAGACTATGCTGAACAGCACCAAGAAGGATTCAATAGGCATGGGCCAGGCCCTAATATATGACAGTGATTTAAATCTCTCAGGCATTTCTGGGCTGACAACAGACTTTTTCCAAATATTTCACCAGCTTGCCAGGATTTTGCCCTTGCTTAGGGATGAAATTGCAAAATACCAGAGGTGACCATAGTCCTAGACACTTGCCTGTATTCTCTCACACACCCTGCCTCTCATAATTACCTAGTTATTGGGCAGATCTCCAAGTGGTGTTCTTGGGAAAGATTTTTATTTCTAGGTAAGACCAGACACACATTTAGGAGTCATGACAACAGAAGTAGGATGGTTTTGGTGTCCCAAGAATATCAGAAACCTTAAAAAGGTGAAAAAATGTTCTTTTCTGTTCCATTTATCAGTTGGGTGAGATTACTGATAAATGATGACACTGGACACAATTATTTTTGGTTTTGCAAGAAAACCTGTGCTCTGTTTGACGACAACCAGAAAAGCACAAAACAGTGTAGTTGTCCTAAAAATGATGTCTTTATAAGAACACATTTACCTTGCAATATGGTTGGCTGAATTTTCAGGCTATAAAAGTATTTTCAAATCAGTTTTCTGTTATGCTGTGAACTTTTTGAAACAAATATCACAAATCAGCTTTGCTTCTTCTTAAAAATTATGGCAACAAATTACCTATTAAAAAATAAGTGGATAGAATAGATAGAAAGACCTCTGTAGATATTGATACAATTATAAACAGAGAATGCAGCAAAACTATCAAGATTTTTGCACTGGAAATGAAAAATACTCAAAATATACATTTTGTTTCATAAAGAAATTTTTACTTTCACAACAAGCCCTTTTTTGGTGCACAGATATGGGATTTCTCCTTGATCATGCATCNCAATCCAAGGACTTTGAGTTAGAAATAACGTTAATGATTTTATAGTTAATTGAAGCACTCAGACACTTCTTAGAAGCTGAAGAATTGTACTTATGATAACTGAAGGTGTGGAAGCCTAACAGCTCTCTCTGAAAAGCAACAGTAGGGCATTGTTAACCTCAATATCTTGCCTCCTAACTGTGTTTCACCTCCCCAGTGTGGGAGATTCATATAATACATATACAGAATATATGGGGTGGTTTTTTATATATATGTTACCACCTTGTTGGTTGGAAACTTCAGAAAAGCAATTCCAAGAGATTTCTTGGCTAGGCTGAGGGAAATGAAACAGAAGATTGATTGCTTAGATTGCACTTGAGAGATGCAAGCTGCCTTCTTAGAGAAAGTGCTTAGCAGAAAAAACAGACCTACTGAAATCCTGACTATCCAGAGTCCAGAATTCCATCATCCTCTTCCCCTTAGTAGAGATTATATTTGGTCAAGGTCTGCTTGTTGTGTCTGGGCAACCCTGGGAGGTCTGTGTGTAAATGGTACCAATCAGGTGTGTGTAGGAGGAAATTAAGTAGCTGCAGCTGTGGCAGAGGTGATCAGAAGAAACTATGAGTCATTTATTCCCTGTAATAGATGAGAAAATGATGTTTTGCCTCTCCTGGTGGGCAGATTTTGCACTGCTTGGGAGTCACTATGCCTCCAGCATTTCTGCCATTTTCAGTGTTTAGTGCTACCTTCTCTGAAGCCTGGCAGCAGGTAGGAATCGCAGAATCACAGAAACATTCCAATCAGAAAAAACTCTCAGGATCACTGAGTCCAACCGACAACCTCACTCTGCAAGGGGCACCCTAAATCATATCTGCACCAACCTGTCCACAATGTCCTCTCAGGTAGCTGTAAACAGTGCTGAAATCTTGTGGTAAATATTCAAATTTAATATGAAATATGAAAATGTCCAACATTATTAATCCAAACTTCTGCACCAAACAAACAAAAATTAACAAAGACAGATCAATAAACTATTTACAACTTATTAAGGTTTTGACTACTCAGTCAGGAATTGTACAACAGGGATCTTCTGAACAGGGAAGGAAGAAAGAAATATAAATCTCTCTCTATATGTATATTCCACAGATGATTTGAATTGGAGGGTGAAGAGCATGAATTGCTGCTGTCAGCCACAATATGTATTCCCTTTGTTCTCAACCAGATCTATTGGTGGGGAAAACCCAAGACTGCAAAGAATTAATAGCCAAAATTACTCATAAAGTAATATTTGATCAGTCCAAGATGCTGTGTTGAGATAATAGTTGAAGAAATTATATTCTCAAATTGTGTTCACAGTGAAACCACAATGCAAAGAGGGTAGCAGGAATTGAATATGCTGCCAAAACCAAAAGTGAAAGCTGAGAGCCATGTGTCCTCAAGACAAAACAAACCACTGACAGGAGAGAAATTTGAAACCTAGCCAATCAAACAGGACACCAGTGTTGCAGACAAGTCTAGGTCTGTTTTGCCCTGGCAGGACAGGTTTCCCCTCATCCTTCTCTTTTTCACACTAGATAGCCATAGCTCCTTCAGTTGCTCTTCATAAGATTTATTTTCTAGGCTTTTCATAAGCTTCATTGTCCTCCTCTGCACTACCTCCAGCACCTTTACTTGTCTCTTGTACTGATGTGCCCAAAACTGAACACAATACTCTGTGTTTGTATGATGAGTCAGAGCAGATCCCTTCTCCAGTACAGTAAATTCACTGCAACTCAGAATTTGGAAAGTAAAAAAAAAAACCCAACAAAAAAAGAAATTGCATATATTTAAACTAAATATAACATTATAAGGGGAATAAACTACTACAGAATGTAATAACCTTAAAGAAGATGGGGATGGGGTCATGAAGCATCAAAGAAGCAAAGCAGCAGCCAAAACAGTGGCAGGTGAAGATAGCAGTGGGCACAGAAGCAGCAGCACCGGCAGCAAGGAGAAGATATAAACTGTGTGTGGTTTTTTTGCCCCATCTGGGGGCCAAATGCCCACCAAAGCCGTTCTATCACTTGGGATACATCGTATTTCACCATTTTTTGCAGCATGTATGACCAAGTCGTTCAGCAGAAACCTCCCCTCAGACAGGTGTAGCCTCACCTGAAGGGAGGAATACCCAAACAGTCTTACCTAACAGATTGTTTTCATGAATATCAGGAACTCTGTCACCTTTTACCTTTCATAACGGATTTGAGTGAGCTGGACATGTCTGGTTGACAGGACCTCTATTGTTCACTACACAGGTAGCTTGGGATAGATGTTTCTCCCAATTCCTTAAGGTTCCTCCTCCCAGTGCTTTTAAAGTTGTTTTCAGCAAAACATTCTAACACTCAATCTTGCCTGAGGCAGGTGTATAATAGGGAATGTGGTATATCCACTCAGTGCCATGCTCTTTGGCCCAAATTTCAATATGGTTATTCTTAAAATTTGTACCATTATCTGATTCAATTTGCTCTGGAGTTCCATGTCTCCACATGATTTGTCTTTCCAAGCCAAAAATGGTATTACATGCAGTAGCATGGCAAACTAGATAGTTTTTCTGCCATCTGGTGCTTGCTTCAACCATGGTCAGCACATAATGCTTTCCAGTCCAAGAATGAGGCAGAATGATGTAATCAATCTGCCACACTTCGCCATATTTTTACCTTGCCCATTGCTCACCATGCTATAAGGGTTTCAGACACTTGACTTGTTTAATGGCAGTTGGTGTGGTTCAGCAGTGACCCACCCCCCACACNTATAAGCAGAGGTAGATCGACCGGGGGATTAGCAGCAGGAAAGAAGTTAGTGAAATTATTCACATCCAGCTGGGAAAGGAGAGACATGTGGCAGCCAGAGTAGTTCAAGAAGATCAAGCAGCTCTGTCTTATCTATGTTTGGGTTACAACTCTTAAACACTTTTTTTTGTTTTTCAGTAAATCTATGAGTAAAGTAGCATCATCAGTGTTTTCTGTTCTCAGCCTATAGTCTAATTTCTCAATCAAATCCTCCAATTAGTTCAAACCAGCACAGAAATGCAAATATCAGTCACATATAACATGCATTATAGCATCCATGGATATGTCAATTTTTTTTTCTCCCATGCCCACTGGTAGGTAGCATCTCTACCTTGATGTTCCAAAGAATAGTGGGCCAACCAGGCTAAGAACAGTTTACCTCAGTGTTCCCAGTCTAAATCCAAGTCACAGTTTGCATATGTCTGAAACAGCCAAATTTGCCTGATAGTTATGTCAATGTTCCTTGGTAGCTTTAATCTTGGGCATGTGAGTGTCTGTTTGTTGTACACTTACGGGAACTTTCTCTAGGCAGGTAGCCATATCCTGCCATAAGTCAGCAGCTCAAATTTGCTTTCCTTTCCATTGCCAATTATTCCTTTTCCAGTTCTTTAGCCAACTCCAAAGGCATTGGCTACCATCCACAAATCAGTATAGAGGTAAAGCATGGGCCATTTCTCACATTCATCCACATCAAGAGCAAGTTGGATAGCTTTTACTTTTGCAAACTGGCTCAGTTCCCCTTCTTCATCTTTTGCTTCAGCCATTGCTTGCACAGGGCTCCAAACAGCAGGTCTCCATTTTTCATAGAATCACAGAATGGTTTAGGTTGGAAGAGACCTCAAAGATCATCCAGTTACAACCCCCCGCCATAGGCAGGGACACCTCCCACTAGATCAGGTCACTCAAGGTCTCGTCCAGCCTGGCCTTGAACACCTCCAGGGAGGGAGCAGCCACAACCTCCCTGGGCAACCTGTTCTAGTGTCTCACCACCCTCACTGTAAAGAACTTCCTCCTAACATCCCATTTAAATCTCCCCTCTGCAAGTTGAAACCCATTACCCCTGGTCCTGTCATTACAAGACCTTGTGAATAGTCCCTCCCCAGCCCTCCTGTAGGCCCCCTTCAGACATCGGAAGGGTACTATGAGGTCTTCCAAAGCCTTCAGTGCTGGTTTGAGATAATTGGAGAATTTGAGTGAGAAAATTAGACTGCAGGCTGAGAGAGGAAAACAGATGGTGCTACTTCCCTCAGAGCTCTACTGTGAAAGAGAAAAAAATGTTTTAAGAGGTGTAGCCCAAATGTAGATAAGACAGAATGCTCCAGGCCTCTCTGGGCTGTGGCTGCTTTCTTACATGGCTCCTTTCTCCCTGCCTTTTGTAGCCAATACTCAATAATTCCACTGACTTCTTTTCCTACTGCTAATGCTCTGGCTGATCCACCTTTGCTTATCTGCTGCACCAACAGATGGTGAGATAAGATTAGGGAAAGGGGGAAAGGTGATAGGGGTGGTTAGAAAACCCCTCTTAGGGATTTTGATCTCTGGGAGGGGTGTGGTGTTTCTGTATTACTTTTCCCTGTATATATCTGTAAGTATCTGCAAATATCTGCTATACATTGTAAATATGTGCTTGTATATTGAGCATTGCTGTAAATATAAAGCTTCATATATTAACTTCCAGCTGTTCTGAGTCCTATCCTGGGTTATATCAAAGGGTGCGGGGGGGGCAGGTAACTGCTAAACCGCCACACCTTCTCTTCTCCAGGCTGAAAAGCCCCAACTCTCTCAGCATGTCCTCATAGCAGAGGTGCTCCAGCCCTCTGATCATCTTCATGGCTGTTCTCTCAACTCTCTCCAACAGTTCCATGTCCTTCTTGTGTTGGGGGCTCCAGAACTGCACAGAGAACTCCAGGTGGTGTCTCACGAGAGCAGAGTAAAAGGGGAGAATCACCTCCCTTGCCCTGCTGGCCATGCTTCTCTTAATGCAGCCCAGGATGTGACTGGCTGTCTGGGCTGCATGTGCACACTGTCAGCTCTTGTTGAGCTTTTCATTTTTGGTCATTTTTGCTTGTTTCTAACAAGGTGACAGGAACTATCTGTGAATAAAGCATACTTCCTTTCTCTGTTAGACAAATCACTCTAAGGAGTAGTTTCCTCAACCTGAGTTATTCTCTCCTCTGGAGGATTTATACAGCTTGTTCCTTCCATCCAGTTAGTAATCATCTCCACTATGCCAGGTTGTGCAAAACTTCCCATGTGTGCTCGCTTCATTATCAGAGCCATCCACTGGGACAAGGTAACATCGGTTGCATGATGTGGGGATGACCCCTTACCTTTAAACATCTAGTCCAAAAGTGGTAATGTGGGAGCCAAAAGAAATTGAAAGTCATAGAATCATAGAATTATATAACGGCTTAGGTTGGAAAGGACCTCAAAGATCATCTAGATCCAAACCCCTCCAATAAGCAGGGATGCCTCCCACTCTAAGAGGTTGCTTAAGGTCTCATCCAACCTAGCCTTGAACATCTCCAGGAAGGGAGCATTCACAACCTCTCTGGGCAACCTGTTCCAGTATTTCACCACCCTGGCTGTAAAGAAACTCTTCCTAACATCTAGTATAAATCCCCCCTCTGCCAGTTTAAACCCATTACTCTTTATTCTGCCATTTCAAGACCTCGTAAACAGTCCCTCCCCAACCGTCCTATAAGCCTCCTTCAGATATTGGAAGACTACTACAAGGTCTCCTCAAAGACTTCAGATCTCCAGGATGAAGAGCCTCAGCTCTTGTAGCCTGTCCTCAAAGAAAAGGTGCTGCAGACCTCTGATCCATCTTTGTGGCCCTCCTCTGGACTTGCACCAACAATTTGGTTTCATTCTTCTGTTGGGGGCAACAGTAACCATAGCAATGAACCCAGATGCGTTAGTCCCTTCACACTGTTAAGTGAGGGAACTCACTATGCAGCTCCTCTTCCCCTTTCTCCAGGTGTCTCCACCTCAGGAAGTGCCCTCTTCACCTGAAATGCAAGACTGTTAGTTGTCAGAGCTACTCTCTGTCCTGGAACTGGTCTCTGGAACTACTCTGTTCTCATTACTTCATGTGGTAGTTTGGCAGTTAGCTTCCCCACACACATTTTGAAATAACTCTGGCTAGGATTCAGTTGGCTGGAATTTAATAAATTAAGCTTTATACGTACAGCTTTGTGCAATATACAAGCAGATATTTACAATATATAACAGATATTTACAGATATATATAGTAAAAAGGTAATACAGAAACACCACACCCCTCCCAGAGATCAGAGTCCCTAACTGGGGGTTTTAACCCCGCTACCACCTTCCCCCGTTCCACAATCTTTTCTCACCATCTGTCTTATGCAGCAGATAAGTAGAGGTGGATCAGCCAGGGGGATTAGCAGCAGGAAATAAATTAGTGAAACTATTCAGATCTAGCAATGAAAGGCAGGGAGAAAAAGCCATGCAAAGGCAGCCAGAGCCTAGAGTGTTCTGATGTATCTAAGTCTGGGTTATGACTCTTAAAACATTTTTTTTTCTCTTCTTCAGTAACCTATGAGTGAAGTAGCACCATCAGTGTTTTCCTTTCTCAGCCTATAGCCTAAGTTTCATTCAGACCCTCCAATTAGTTCATACCAGCACAATCCAGCCCTGTCTACTTCACTCAGTGTTTACTGAGTGTTTTGTGTCTAATCTAAAACACTATTTAAAACAATGAATATTACAAATTCAGTTCACGTTTCGTTCAGGATGTATCTTGGACGTAGGAATTCTCTCCAGTTGTGCATCAGTGTCCTGCCATAGATCAGCACACCAAATAGGCTTTCCTTTCCTCTGCCAACCATTCTTTTTCCAGTCCTTTAGCCAACCCCACAGAGCATTGGCTACCATCCATGAGTCAGTGTAGAGGTAAAGGATAGGCCATTTTCACGTTCAGCCACATAAAGTGGACTGCTTTTACCTCAGCATATTGACTGGATTCACCTTCTCCATCTCTCGGTTCAATAACTCACCCGGTAAGACTCCGAACTGCTGAATTCCATCTTTGCTTGTGGTCCCAACAAGGCAAGAGGAACCATCTGTGAACAAAGCATAGTTCTTTTCCTGATCAGAAAGATCACCATAGGGAGGAGCTTCTTTAGCACAGACTGCTTCCTCCTCTGGAGGTTTTGTATAGCCTGTGCCTTCCGGCCAGTTGGTGATCACTTCCACCACACCAGGTCAATCAAGATTGCTTATTCGTACTTATTCCATTATCAAACCCATCCATTTAGACCAGGTTGCATCTGTGGCATGATGCTATGATGAACCTTTGCCTTTGAACATCCAGTTTAGAACTGGCAATCTAGGAGCTAAAAGCAATTGTGTCTCAGTTCCAATCACTTCAGAAGTTGCTTTCACTCCTTTATAGGCTGCTAGTATTTCTTTCTCTGTTGGGGTGTAATTTGCCTCTGAACATGTGTAGCCACGACCTGAGAAACCACGTGGACAAACATGATTCGTTTGGAGCTTTCTGCCAAAGACTCCAAGTTGGACCATTGTCTCTCGCAGCCGTATACAGAATGATTTCAATGTCCAGACCAAATCGAACAGGTCTCAAGCCCACATCATGGGCTACTTCTCACTTTATCTGATCAAAGGCTGCTTGTTGTTCAGGTCCCAAATGGAAATGATTTCTCTTATTAGTCGCATCATGCAGAGGTTTGACAATTTGACTGAATCCAGGAATGTGTAGTCTCCAGAATCTTATTGCATCCAGGAAAGATAGAGTGTCCTTTTAATTTGTGGCAACTGCCATGGTGGAGACTTTGTTTATCACATCCTGTGTAATGTGGCCACGCCCATCCTGCCACTGCACTCAGAAATTGAATTTCTCTGGAAGATCCTTTGACCTTGTCTCTCTT
>VWZI01015984.1:67411-81064 GCA_013396835.1 Psilopogon haemacephalus | reverse complement strand
TTCTGCTAAAAAGACTATTAGTTATTATAACAATTTTATCCTACTTTATTACTACATGCTGTCAACATGCAGATGCCTTAAGCTTGACATGCTAATTGTAGGTTATCACAAGACCCAGTGTTGGCTGTTTGACACACTTTTGGGTTCTTAGGTGGGCTTAATTGTTCCTTTGTTGTATCATTATTTCTTCAGTGACAGTAAAGGTGTCCAAAGTGGCTAGCTGGCAATTCAAGATTGCCTCAGTAAAATGTGTATACTGAGGCAATACAGGCATTACACTATGCCCTGTGGGCATATTGAAAGGGACAGATCTGATTAAAAAAAAAAAAAAAAAAAAACCAGGAGGACAAAAATTTTTCNNNNAAAAAAAAAAAAAGCAGGAGGACGAAAATGTTTCCAATAAGCAGTCAGACTCATGTCTATTTTCGCTGCCTACCTCTGCTGAAAAAAAAAACCCACAAACCAAACAGTAATAATTTAATCAATAAAATTTAATCAATAAAAATGAGAATAAACATTTAACTATTATTAAGATTAAAATGCTAGTGACATGTGGTTCATGGCCTCTGTTGCATACTCATGTAGGAACTTGCTGGGAGTCAGAAGCACTGAGGGTCTTTCTTGCAGTTATATACTGTCCATCAGTTTCATCACTGGTCTGCTGCTTTAAAATGATGACATTTTGGTGAACATCCCAGTTTAAAAAAAAAATAAATTTATTTTCATTAGTTTTATTGTGGAAAAAATTAAATGCTTGTGTTTTGCCTAAAGTCTCACAAAAAAAATCCAACAACGCATAATGACGATATCATTGAGGGGTCTCAAATATGGATCCTGCCTGTTGGGACAGTTCCTCCTGTCTGCATTCCCTTCTCTGCCACTTTCCCTAAGACTAAATAATGTCTCCTTTTCTTATGTGGCACATAAATCCATCACACAGAGGGATGTCCATACATTGTGGAGGAAGCATTTATTCCCAAGACCTTACATTTTCACAAACCTCCACTGCATGTGGCGGTCATGGTCTGGGGAAAGGTTTGCCTTTTTCTTGCATGAGGTACACACTTCTAATGATGGCATGGGAGGATTTACAATGTGTGTACCACTCTCAGCTGCGTTTCAGGCTGCAGAAATTGCCCCAGCCAGATGATCATTCACAAAACGCTGAACCCACAACTCTTGTGCTATTTTCCTGGTCATCCTGGTGTGCCAGTCAGCCTCCCTAATTTCACCTGATAATTACAGTGTTGTGTGTAACCATGTGCTTACCAGGAGTCTTTAGTGAAACTAGACCTGCTTAAACATTTATGACCCAACTTTGTTCCCACTGGAGTGGACAGATCATTATCTTCAATGGAAATAATCTTATATGCTCTGTAAGTGTCACAGAACAAACAAACAGCTGCTGTCTCTAGAATGGAGTGATGTATTTTGAGAATGGGGCTGGCAGCCAGACATTCCACACTAGTCATGCTGGTCCTGGGCAGATTCTGTATTCTTGCTGCCTCGCAGTCTCTGTGCAGTACAGACAGAATTGTTTTGCCTTCCTTTGTTGTGGCCGCATGTGACAGTTAAATAAATCACCTGGAAATTATAAGCATTTTGTTTATTATTGTTTTGTACAATCATCAGTCAGTCCTCTGGCTTGTGATGTTTCAATTAAAAATGTATCGTGGTAAGGTGAGCTTGGCTGCATTTATGGCTCTGTACTTCATTGAGGATTCTGTGATACTTGTCACCAATGAAGAAAGCCCCTACTATATGTGATATTCTAAAGAAGAATTTTATACTTCATTGTACCAAATCAATATTGCAAAACACCAGGCTTTACTACTGTCAGGACTGTACTAAGTAGTTAGGGATAGCAGGAGCGAAAGTGCCCTGCCTGCAGGGTGAGCTGCTGGGCAGCATCACCAGCTGGCCCAGCTACTTAGTTTGCATAGCAGGTCAGCTGAGGCAAGGAATGGGTGGGAATCCAGATGCATCTCATTGACCTGGATGTGGCAGCTGTACCTTTCTACCTGTACTTAACCCACATACTGGCTATCTATGGATGAGGGTTAACCTACTTGCAGAATATTCCTGTGTGTTTTTCAGCCCACTTGCTATATTTGTGAATGTAATGTAAATGAGGCTACAGTGCTGTGAAGTATGATACTACCTGTGTGAAAACAGGCTTTTAAATCCAGCAATGCATAACACATTACAAGAGCAGATACGATCAAACATGTGGAATGACTCTAAAATGTTTCTAGAGGCCTACTTGTTCTTCCAGCATCTTTGAGTTTCTACTTTTCACTAGCGTGAAAAATAGTTTCAACATGGATTACCTGTTATAAAGATCTTAACACTGAATGATCACAAATGAGCAGTTAGCAATTTGAAAGCACGCAAGTTCTGAAATATTTATTTAATGAGATCCCTACTAATGCTTGCTACAGGTCAAGTGAAAAGAAAATTGATATAAAGTCAGATATAATAAAGTAGATACTGAATTCTACTCTGCTTTCTGATTTTATGCATATTTGCATTTTATGTATGAAGTGCTATATATAAAAGCTCATCTTCATAAACATTTGCACTTTGGGCCAAATTACATGCCACTGTAGATGTACTGGATTGACAGTGCCAAAACTGAAAGCTGAGTTTTCCTTCTCCAATATTCTACTATTTGTTTCTTCAATCAGACATTTGTGCATAGAAGAACAGCATAAAATACCAGTTTTGCCTTTTAACAAGTGAACAGAGACTTCTGGAAAATTTTGGCACTTTCTGAGGGAAAGATATTTTGTGTATGTTTTTAAAATACCAAACACGGATCGCAAGTGCTCTGTCCCTTTGCCTAGTAGTCCATAAAGATCCACCTGTCAAACTATACTTTTTGAAAATTGGGTAAAAGACCCCTTATGTTTCTTGTCAAGAAAGATACTAAAAATTACCTTATCTTGACATGTCTCAATATGTAAGACCTATGGCACTGAAAATATAGTGTTGATGATAATCTTACTTCATTGAAAGTTTAGAAGAAAACTAGTAAATAGCTGTAAATAGCGCAACAGCCACCATCAGCATTCTTTTGGGGCAAAAACCTGGGACCCTGTATCAACAAGGACAAACTGTGTCCAGCAAGCACCAACAGAGGCCTTAAGGCATTGGAGCAAGGTTTCAAAACCTCTGGGCAGGCACTACACCGGAGCTTTGCCTGAGTGCATTATTTGAAATAGTGCTGTATGACTTGTCCATGATCACATGCAACAACCATGGTGAGCAGGGAATGAACCCAGGTGTTCCATGTCTTTGGAAAGGACCTCAGGTAATAAACTGAATTTCTTTGCTGTTTCTGATGTTTTAACTCACAGAAGAAAGTGCCATTGAGGAGACACTGAGCCTCCCTTCAGCCCAACAACTATGAAGGTCTTGGCAGTTTTGATGATTTATTGTGTAAAAAAAAACCCCAAAAAAACCAAAAACAGAGAGAAATTAAAGGTGCTGCATTTATGAGGCTTGTAACAGAGTTGCCAGGCCTAGTTTTTCAAAAGCAATATCCTTATTTAGTTTTATATTTTAATTTTTTTTTACAGCTGAAGAAAATTCAGGAAGCAAGACTGATGTTATTTAAGAATACCCAGTGTCCTTTTCAGAAGGAAGACCCAGACTGTACTACATTGCCATTAATGGAAATGAGAGTTAAGAGCCTAATCCTTTTGCAGTGGGAAAGATTAGAGCACATTGTGACTATGATTTCAGTATATGTACTAAGTTCCCCAAGGGTATCTCATCAACAGCAAGTTCGAAAGTTACTTTTTTGCCACTTCCACTCAGCTGACAAGAACACTTGACATTTTGAGAAGGTTTAGAATAGAAAACATTAGCAGTTCGTGTTGATCATGTAACTCATTGGCAAAAACACTACTGTTTAAATATCATGTTCAGTCATCGCTGGATTGCAATCTAATGAGCATAAAAGATGAGTACTTCTCAAAAGTGACTTGTTTTGTAACTTTCACAGTTAGAGACTTGCAAAATGAAAAGCATGGACATTTACTTCCCCTCAAATGTAATTTTCAAGGACAATGTCCCCCTTCATACCTTGGAAAGCCACTCGAAACAGCTGTAAGTAAGTAGTCATGATTCTGCTCAGTGAAATCTCAATAGGAAATTTTCATTGTTATGAACAGGATTAGTAATCTTCCTAATATCAGAGTTACCAAGTCTATTCTAACATGTCTTTGAGCACTTTCATCTTCATGGATGTATTGATTCAATGATTCTATGATTTGGCCATTATCAGTGAGTGTCATTCCAGGTAATCTTCAAGTAAAAGGAAATTTAATGCCTGCTTTTCTCCAAGTGACAAATCACTCCTTAACTGTTCCTCTAACTAAACTGGCCTGCTTTTAGAATTCACTTTGGCATACATTTAGGAGTGGGATTGCTGACGTCTCTAATTTGCTTGTTTATTTAACTTCCCAGTTCAGAATCAGTTGAATAAAAATGACCTTCCCCTAAATATATCTGAGTGGCTATACTGTGTTATACTAATGACTGCAACGTGCAGAAAGCCAAAACTAGCATTTTGCCAATATCAACAGAAATTATGAAAACACAGTTTGCAGAAATGTATGAATTATTGCTGTCAGCTTGCAGTTCCCAAGTTAACTCTTGATGAAGTTATAAATTGTGACAATGAATACTGTTTCTGTCTTTAGTCACACTATGGACCAGTCTCTGCTGCCATAAATTGAGAGTAAAACCATTACAATTTGATGTTTCTATTTCTGCCCTACTAAAATCAGAATTTGATAAAAAGGCTTACATGGAGATTTCTGCTGCACGGTTTCAGGTATAAGTTCAGAGGTGGAAGGTATCTCAGTGAATCGGTCTGGGAGTTAACTTATGCCAAGCTGTGCAGATCAGAACTTTGTGAACAAGGAAGTAAAAGAAATCTAATTTCAAGCTTCACCGGAAATTGAAGGGAAGCAACCAATATCTGAGAGATAGAAAGCAAGGAAGGAATAGGATGAAAATTCATGAGAGATGTAAGGGAAGAGGGGAGGAATGGAATTGTTTATCTGAATCCTCCCTTAAATGTCTTCAGAGACTTCATTCCAGACCATCCTAGTTTTAGAATTTCAAAAACAAATCCTCCCTCTTATTTTAAATAGGGTATGCTAGAATTAGAAGCACTTAACCAAACCACCCAGGCTTTCACTTTCAGGGTTCAGAAAAAATCGGATCTGGAACNGCCCCCTTTTTTTTTTTTTTTTTTTAATTTTTTTTACGCCTTACAGCTACACTAAAGCCATAATCAGAGAATTTGCAGTGAATGTGTAAAATGAATACACACCAAGAAAGAACAAGTACAATTCAGCTACCTCACTTTACATAGTGCTGGATTACAGCATACTGGAAAGATAATAGAAATGTTTCCACCCAGGAGTAGCTATGGAAGGAAGCAGGATTGTTTTGGGAACATGGAGCTGTATTGATGTAACAGTGAGGCTGTCTCCATAGAGTTTCACTGATGTTACATCTCATATCTATCTGCACTAGATAGCTTGTGTCTTCTCTGAGAATAGCTGAAGGTCTGAAATCTTTTCAAGTATAGTATGTGTATCCTGTTTCACTTCATTGCTTTGCTTCATTACTGTGGTAATCTCCTTCACTCTAAGTGTTTATAGAAAGCTTGTTCTCCAAGTTAGAAAACAAGAATTGCTTTCATTGTTGGGCTTCTTCCAAGCCCCATCACTAATTATAAACATATTTTCTTCAAATCTTTTTTCACAACCTTTTGTTTGGAAATGTCACTATTTTAAAGACCTGGATAACATTGCAGTTTGCCAAAGACCCTATTGTCCAGGATGAAATGCTTATCTTCTTTTTCCTCTTTTGCAATAATGCCTCATTACTGTTGTTATTTGCAAAAGGGAGGATTTTTCTATTATCAGCATATCTCCTGTACTGCACTTTCAACATTTAATAGCCGTTAAAAGAAATAAACTTTAAAAATGCTTTGCTACAGATGAGTCTGGATTAACTCCCCCTCAGCCTTTAAAACCCTGGAGATCTTTTTAACAGTAATTTGCCAGGACTTTTTTTTTTTACAGTTTCCGGAGCAGAGCAAACTTAGCAGTTCTAATCACAATGTAAGCATTTCCAAATTAGAGTATTCCTTCTGAAAATATGTCCAGTAAGCCACAAATTATGTGGAAAAAATTAAAAATATCTCCAAAGAATTCCAAGCAATCTTGGTGCATTTGTCGTGAGATAAATCTCTGTTTAATGACTGTTCCACTGATTTCTTTTTCCAATTATTTTTATCTCCTTTTCTGTAATGTTTTGTTAGGGAATAGCTGCCAACTGTCTGTCTTTTCCAGGTAGAATATGGAAGAGTTGTTGCATGTATCCATGGAGTACCTTGGTCAGAGTTTTTACTGGGGAGAATAAAAGTCCCATTTACTTCAAATACTTTCCTACACAGGGCCAACTGGATGCTCTGGGACATGTTCTGAAATGCAAGTGTAGTGTAAAATCGTAAAACCAGCTTCCTCACCATGGAAAATGTCTCTACAAAATGATGATATGTACAGTGATTCAGTATTACTGTGATTTCCTGTAACTGCAAAATTTTAAGACCCTCCATAGAAGACAAACATCTTCTGCTAACTCACTTGCACCACCTTTATACATTGCCGTACCTCGTGTTAGCATCAGCCTTGGGTTGGTGCTGTTGCTGATATATATGTCCTGTTTTATTTCACTTCCATGGAGGGAGTTTAGGACCCAACTTAACTGTAATATGAAAACATGACAGTCCAGCTGCTCTTTTACACAATTTTTCATTCGCAGGAAAGGCTGGGGTTTGGTTTGGATTGTTTGGAGTTTCTTATAGTTAACATCACAGATAAACTCATGGGTGAATATAGACCTAATACATATATTGCTCTAAGAACAGGTGGGAATAGCTATAGAGACTCATTAGTTTTATATTACCACTGCTGTTGTCAGAATTTTTTTTTTTTCTCAGCCCAGTACTGAACTGGAAGAGCTGCCAGAAGCTTGCCCACCATTTCCATGTAAGCAACATATGATCTGAGAAGTGGGAGCTTTGGGGTGGCACATCCATTCACTGGCTTTTTGAGGGAGAGCTAGAGCCATCTGATTTAACCTAGTGGAAAAGGCTGTTCAAACTCACTGGGGAAGGAGTTACTGCTACCAGTAACAAACACGAGTCCTGTTCTTTGTAGAAACAGCTACACACATTTGCCAGAGCCGTGATGGTTCTGTTTGGTTCTTCCATATGGAATGGCAACACACAAACTGAGGTACTGATACTTAGAAAATGCTGTATGAGTATACATAGCAGTAGTAGGAGCCATGGCAGTGGAAGCAGAAGACAATAAGTGTAGGATTACCAGATAGCTTACCTTGAGAAACAAGGATCATCCACTGTACCTGGAAAACAGCTACTCCAATCTATGACAAAAATTGCCATAGGGAAGGACTGTGAGATTTTTGGTACTTCAAACAAGCAAAGGAAACAACTTCAGACATCTCTGCTTTTTCTTCACATCCTCTTTTTCTTCTCTTAAGAGCATGCTGGCATTCTGACTCACAATGAAATTTTCTCTCAAGTGAAGCATCTAAATCCACAGCAGTCTCAGAGGCAGAGTATCTTGTGGGAGCTCAAGTGTGACTGTAAGTGAAAAAGACTGGAGCTGTTGGGTTTCAGAACAGGTGTTTGGTGCTTCTACTGTTGCTGATGGGTTTTGGAGACTAGAACATCTCAAGTTTGGCCGTTCCCAGGGAGTGGAGCAGATCAGCCTGCCAGGATGGCAAACCACCCTCTACCATCCCCTGTGGCCTGCAGAGGGGCTAGGAGCTGTGGGCCTGATTTGTTCCTAGAAAGGAGAAAGCCTCACCAAGGAAGGATGCAAGAGTTTTGGAAAGGCTCTCATAGTATTTTAGGGGCTGAGACTGTGCATACCAGAGGGCAGAGAAAGGAGAGACAAAATGCAAGATGCTGTTGAGTGTTGGCCTGAGAGTGTAAGTAGCAAAGTTAAATGTATTTTGTCTTGGTGTGGAATACTCTTTCTTGTGCTTTGTAATTTAGAGAATTACAAACCAGAGCATTGCTGTGGGTACGAGGAGAGCACAACATAGGCATATGATGTTATGTAGTAAATAGTACAGTGTTGTCTTGGTGATACTAGGAACCACCTTTGCATGGAGGACTTAAACATCTGTTAGGAAAGACAATTGTTTCCTCATATTGGCTTCCTCCAAAGCCAGCACACTGAAAATAGGCTGCTTCCTTCTCTAGACATTCCTTCAGAGACAACAGATTCTCCCATCGAAGCCTTAGCACAGTAACATATTGACTTAACACTTTCTTTCAGTAATGATTTTGTGTTCTGGAGTTGGTTGATGTACTTCTGCTGCTATCTTAATGCAGATTCCAATTTAATCTTGAATTTAGGGAATAGAAAATCCTGATAAATATTTGGGCTGCCATGAATGCAAAGGACACAGCCTTTGTAGTAAAACATCTCTTATATACATCCATGAGAAGTGTTTGATGTGTTGTGAAAGGTATCTGTTTAAAAGAAAAATGTTTTTCCTCTTTGGCTTTGTTGATCAGACTGTGAAGTAAATGACACAGAGTAACCCTTCTCTCCTACTGCCCTCTTTTTGTTTGATCTTGTAGTAATGTGATAATGGTGAGTCTGCAACTTGAAAGTAATTTCTGTAATGACTTATAGCATGAACAGAGAGGGTTTTATTTTCTACTGGTAAAGGGAGATTAAAGTATGATCTAGAGATTAGACTTGTTTTGAGAGACAGAACTGAGCAGCCTGCTTCTACCTCTGTCAATGAATTGCTGTGTCAGACTGGGTAAGTCACTTAACTTCTCCATGCCTTGGGCCTTTGTTGTGTACTACAGCGTTCAGCTCTTGTGCTACTAGCAAATATTCTGCATGGCTTAATCATAAATGACAGCCTGCACACTAATTAGCCTCAGCCCGTGCAAAGTTTGTTATCTTTGTTTTCAACCTTTACACCCATTCAAGGGATGTGATGGCTGATTTTGATTTAGGTCTGGTCACAGCTTGCAGGAGGGGAAAGAAGAAAGTGCTGAGGTCTGCAGAGGAGAAGCAGGCAATGTCACAGAATATAGGCTGATGGGAGTTTCTGGGCTGTACAGCGTCCTGTACAAAGGACTCTGGCATCAGAGAAGCATTATTACAGCTTTTTATCTTGGCCTGGATTACTTTAAACAACCAGCTGAGCTACTAACACAAAATACATAGCACAAGCCAACCTTCCAAATAAGTCCTTTGTCTCACACTGGCTGCACCTGACTTTTGGTCACTGGGTTTTTACTGTGCTGCTGCTCAGACTATTTCAAATAACATAAACTGAGTGTGCTGGCCACCTCTTTGCTGCTCTAGTTTGGAGGTAGTGCCTTACTTATGAGCTAGCTCAAACTGGCAAGTGAAAAAGTCCAGTCTGTCAGTCTGCCAGCGTGCTACATCTGCACGAATGCACAATCCACTCAAAAGCAATCAACTGGCCAAGCCCTCCAAATACCAGATCAAAGCTGTGCCAACAGTTGTCTCCCTGACAACTGTGTGAGCACTCTTATATGTGGAAGAAATTGGTCACAGTCAATCTAGAAGGCAAATACTTGTAGACATATCCCCTTGCTCTAGGCTGCAATTTTACCATCTGTAAAGAGAGAAAAGTGGCAGGAATATCCCATTCTGTGGCAGTACTGGAAATTTAATCCATAAATAAATCAGTAAATACATGCAAAGGTAACATGACTAAATCAGAATTACTGAAGCCATACAATGTTGTGTGCAAAAGCAGGCTTCCACCAGTAACACATTTTGTACACAGGCAGCCTAAGAGAAGAGACTGTATGGCAAAATGTCTGCAGTCTGCATCCCTGGAGAGTCAGCAGGAGTTGAAGGAAACTTCCAAATAGTGCACACATCTGTGAGGAAAACATGAAAGCTCCCTTTCCCCAAGTTATCAGTGGGGAAACTGGGGAATAAAGACATTGAAAGTCTGTGTGTGGTGCAAGGTATTGTTTTTTTATTACTATTTTGATGCATCTGAGAAATAAGCAAATTCCCCACAATTGCCAGTATGACACAGAGGGCAAAGCAAACCCTGTGGATCCTTGCAGCAGTTGCAACAGTGTCTTCTTGCCCTCTGCTCTCTGTCCTAAGGGGAAGTGCTGTGCAGCACACAACACTAAAAAAGTTAATGATAGGCCAACCACTAAAAGCTAACATTTACAGCTTTGGGTTCCAGGAGCAGAGGAACAGAAGGGCGGCCTGCTCATGCCAAACGTCTAGGAGTACCTTACTCACGGGAAGTGCTGGCAGACTATAAAATGCTCTGTTAATTATTGTTGACANGCTTTTTTTTTTTTTTGAGAAAGTACTTTTTCTGTGCTGCAGATCACGTAAATTCATATACTTTACTGCTCTGACAGATGTGTCTTTGTTTTAGAAGAAGCCTTTTTTTTTTCAGTGCTGAATATGAATGAAGCATTTCACTTTGGTAGCTTCCAAAAATATTTATAAAGTGAAGCTGAGCAACTAAAAATATTTTGGCCTCCTACACTGACATTCACAAGCCTTTATAACAGCATTATCCAAAGTATTTGAAGTGGAAAGTGCATGAGTTGGCCACAAAGACTACGTTAGTCAACAAATGACTGCATTTTATTCAGCTCTACCCCACACTGTGTGCAGCAAAACCCAATTAGCACAACTGTAGCTAACAGGGCAATCTTTCTGTATTGTGGGTCAAAGAGTATCTTATAATGGTCCTTTGCTGTCATAACTCCTGCTTATCTGAGGAAACAGAGGGTGAAAAAGTAGAAAGGGACTAAAATTCTCCATTCTCCCTCTTTATGCTGCTAAGATGGTTTGGCTCTTCGCTGACCACCACAGATACTGCTTACTCTGAGGCATTCCACAACTCTGCTAGTTTGGCGGTGAGTGGTGCCATTATTCACCTTCTACAGTTCTCATCTGACAATTACCTAGATGTCCTTCAGCTTACTCTCCCATTCACTGATTCTTCCTGAACACACTGCTAAGAAATGAAGCACGCTGCATCCACTTGAGCAGAGAGAAATGCTTCCCATGGAGACATAAATGCACCAAACTTTAGTTTCATTATAAATTAAAATGCCCTCTCTGTCAATTGATTGTAATGATTTCCATAATATTCACCACAGTACTGAAATCAGGCCTTCCCATGTATTTCTTCCCACAAGGAGTCATCTAAGTGAACCGCATCTGCAATTAGTGCCCTCCAGCTGCAAGTAGAAGAGCGTAGCTGACTGACATTAGTATACTGACATCAACTGACACATTTAAATAATAAAATCATATCTAGTCCATGTCCATTTTCAGATTTGTGCATTTCCATCTTTGAAGTTTTTTAATGCCATGTAATCATTAGTAGCAACTCCAAAGAACGCTGCTTATAAACCTGCTAAATAATGTGTATCTCCATTGGCTTTCATCAGCCCATCCTTGCCCGAAGGAATCAGGAACAGTGGCACTGTGTACCATGCAGAAGCATTCTGATTCTTCTTTATAGGCAGATGCTTAGGAAAAAAACCATTTTATAGAGAAAAGTCTCCCTTGCTGAATAATATAGCAAGGAGATCAACATCAGGCAGAGAAAGGATCTGTCCTGCAGAAACCTGCCTTCCTAAATATGAGTTCATCATGATGGAAAAAAGGTGGGCAGCTTTACTGAGTGATGAACAGGAATGCCATTTAGTCCCCTTTCTTCATTATTCAGGCAATACAATATCTCTCTAATATACCGACTGACTGCACCCTTTGCCTTTAATAGGGTGTCATCATTATCCTTGCATTGTCCTTTTTTATGCAATTGTATTTCTCTATTGCTAGATGACTTTTGGTGAGCATGTGGTTCTTTTGTCATCTGTATGCAGTGTTAATTTTGTGGTATTTAAGCATGTCAAAACGAAAAGTGCCTTATCTGAAGATAATTTTTTTTATCAAAATAATTTTTAAAAGCCACTTATTTTGGTTTTATGCATTTTGGAAGCTTGTGGATTGAAGTTACTTCTATAACTTTGAAATAGGAAATAATCGCAACTTTTCAAACACACGATGCTATGCATTTTCTGCCCTCTCACTTACAGCTTAGAATGTGCAGAAGGTGAAAAAGCAGTTATAGGTGACTAAGAATGCAACTAAAGAAGAAAATGCAGAGAAAAATAACAGCAGATACATGTGGTCTGTTTTACCCTGTGAGGTGCTCCCTCCCTGGCTGTGTTCAAGGCCAGGCTGGATGAGGTCTTGAGTGACCTGATCTAGTGGGAGGTGTCCCTGCCTATGGCGGGGGGTTGGAACTGGATGATCTTTAAGGTCTCTTCCAACCTAAACCATTCTATGATTCATTCTATGATTCTAACTTCCTTTAGTGAATTTGTAACTTAATGTTTTAAAAATTAAACAAACCACCATCACCAAATGAACACACACACACAAACCCCAGAATAACAAACAGAAACCCCTCAAGCTCAAATTTCCCATTTTGTCAGCACAAAGAGAATACAAATAATTTTGATTAAAACGTTATTGAAGCAGCTAGTCGTCCAGTATTTTGTAGAGTGGTTTGAACAGAAATGAGATACAGACTTTGCCTCTAACGTAAGGATACCAAGGGAAGCAGGAATTGATATGACAGATCATCTCAGACTATCTGAAGAATTGGGTTAAAAGATGAGAATTGACAGAGATGTTTTTCTGGCACAAGGTAGCCCTTCAGATGAAGAATGACGTGTATCTATGCAGAAAGGCCAAGCCATGACCATGGAGTAGGGAACTTACCTCAGATTTCACAAGTCCTGTTGCAAGTGACAAGCACCTTTCTTTGACCTTGATGTTTCTGGCATAAATGTTTAACAAACACTCCTTTCCTGCGAGAAAGGATATGAGAACAAACATGACAGATGATAGTGATGTTACTTAATGCAAGACTGATTTGCATGTTTATTCTGCTCGTACTGAAATTCTAAGTGGCCACAAAAGGAAAAACATGGAGCATTTTATGTGACCTGTCTGCCTGTTGCATTAGTGAGCAGGTATGCAGGTATGTGCCTAGACACAGGCACAACGTTTGAAAATTCTGCATTTCCCATGGAAGGAAGTCTGCAGAAGTCTTGCTAGAGGTTTTAAACTTTGTAAAAATTCTGCCTCAAAATTCACCTCCTGCCCCAATACAAATGGGGTTTTACAACCAACTCATCTTCCCATTGTAAATGGTGTCTCTGTCGTAGGAAAGATTTTATTTCTTCCACACACCTTGTGCCCCCCGGGAAAAGTGCTGGTGAGTTACTTGGGCTTGCATGTTTATGCTCGATAGGCGTACTACCCTCTACTGAGAAAGCTTTGCCTCTGTCCCTCACCTGATGGGGACAACAGACACTGAGCAGCAGACACATACTGAGATGTCCAACTGCATGGAGAGGTAGGGGAAACAAGAACTGAGGCCCAATTAGGGGCTGCTTTATATAGGGTCTTGCTTAGGTATGCCATGAAACCTGCTGTTGCGGGATGGCTTCTTTTGGAGACAGCCTTTTATTCT